>VXBJ01002028.1:0-98872 GCA_013400055.1 Nycticryphes semicollaris | reverse complement strand
AAAAAAAAAAAAGGAAATGTAGCAGAAGTGAAAGAAACAGGATTAAAATGCATAGATATTTTCGTTTAAGCTTGTTATCAAATGTAAGGATTTAGTCAGGAGTGGCTAGATTGGAATATTGGTGAAGGGAGTACTTTTGCTTTAGATCCTTTAATAGCCATTGATGCTTGTCAACTAAAAGTTCAACATGGGGAATTTGTTGTTACAAAAGAAGCTATTTCAAATAGAACACATACAATGGGATATTTCACAATAGGTTGTAACAAACAATATAATGTCAGATGTTCAGGAATGTGCAAAATTGTTACAATAATAGAAGAAAAACATTCCAGGGAATGATATACAGCTTGTGGGTGATTGATAAAAGTACATCCTTAAACTGGATGTACTTCTTGTACATTCCAGTGATTAGAATACCTTCATTTAACAGTCAGATGCTCTACAATGCTTTACACCTTTAATTTATTACTTGCACATTCCTCAATGCCTTGTTACTTACTCCATTATAAATAATTAGACAAGCAACACTAATGAAGAGTTAAGTAAATGTGTAGAAAGATTTTATTTTGTTGGATGAAAAGTGATTCACAAGCAAGACAGTAATGAACTGGCTGGCTGTGAGCTTCATGGTCCTAGTCATATTGCCCCTAAAACAGTTGAAGAGCACATTTAGTGGATGAGTTCTACTTCTGTGTCAGAGCCTGCTATATCATCTGGGATTTAGATGCTATTTCTCCCACTTTTTTGGCATGGGATTGGTTTCCAGTGATTCACACGAATATGAAGTTATTTGGAAAATTTAATTTTACTTGAGGTTTTTTTCTTACAAAAGTGAATGAAAAGCATTTTTTCTTTTCTTGGAGGCTGATGAAAATATTTTGTGTAATTCCAGTCAGTGTAGCTTTCTTACTAAGCATCAAAGAATTCTTTTGTGGAGAAATTTAAAGGGGGAAAGTACTATTTATTTAAGTTTGCACTAGTTGTTCTAGAACTACACTTTAGGTGCCATACAATGTATCTATTTAAGGAAACAGTTAATGCTATTTTACACTCGTGCAAGTCCTCAGAATCACTCAGTGCACTACTCTGAGAAGACCATTTCAGCTGAAGAAGAATATGGAGACTTTCTCAGTCAGACTTTGGGAAGAGTGCAAGGCACAGGTAGAGAATGGTTTAAGAGGCAAAATATATACATTCATTTAACCATTTCATTCAGGAGATACCTAAAAAGTTTCATAAATGCACAGGTATGCATACAAAAAGACATTTCTATCATATTTATATTGCATACTCTCTTGAAAACAAATAACTTATGTGTTCTTATTCTTTCACAGGGTTGTGGATCTTTATTGTATAGCATCTTTGAATCTTTGTTGTACATCATCCCCTCTCCACACAAACCCACCACAAACAAGGCTGCTGAGACAATAACATTAACTTCCCTTCTCAGCATTCCACTTGTGTTGCAAAGCATCTTGATGTTGGAGACCTTACGATGCTGGATGAGGTACAGGCACATAAAATATAAGAGTCTTGCATTCTAATTAGTTGAAGCTATGAGTGGTGGGGATGACAAGAAAAGGATGAAAGAGCAACGCATGTAAAGGAAGATGTAGTGCGCAACTGAGTGTCCCTAAATCATTTCATGGGCTGTGGGAAATTTTGCAGTTGACTGCTCTTTGATTGATACTAATAAATATTACAGCAAAACAACCCAAAGAAACAATCCTAGAACAAATTGAAGGAAGAAGAGCTAATAGGTGGAGGACTATTACCCACAGTATGCAAAGCAATATTTTATTACGCTAATGTTTCCTTGAAAATTAATTGTGCTAAATAAGCTATTGGTTGAAAAATAAGGACAGATAGCAATCAATGCTCAGACTAAATACACACAGAATATTAGCAGCCCTTAGCAGATTTTTGTGTCAAGTCTTTGCATTTTCCATGTGACCTGGGAGGATAGATCCTTAAGCAAATGGTTACTGCCCATGGCAAGGTAGTTGAGGAGCATCAACCAATATAAAAAAGTCTCTTACTAGTTAAACAAATTATAGACGAATCCTGCTCCAGTATCAAGCTGAAGACTTCACAGTGCAGGCAACAACAGATGTTCTTGATCTGTAGATTTGACAGTCAACATCACAAGACTACAGATCACTTCCACATCAATCCATCTGTTGAGGTAAGAATTTGTGCTTCCAGTGGTGCATTGCCTCTACCATAATTGACTTCAGGAAATTTCAAACTTCTTTTTGAGCCCAACTGAAATCAGAGGGTGGATCAGACCTCCCTGGAGGACTGAAAAGAAGGAAAAGATCCTGCGCTTAACTTTATCGTCTAATTTGAACTTTGCTTACCTGCCACCAAAAACTGTACACATCAGTAAGTATTTGTTGTCATAAAGGATGATGTGATTCTTGTGTCCAGTCCTAGAAGTGAGAAGAGGCCACCAGATATATGAGAAGTATGTGAAATAAGGACTTCTGTGCTAAGTCAGCTACCAAATGAATAGGACTGACAATGAGGTGGCAGAAGGTGCCTCAAGAATGCTGGGAATGCCTTGAGAAGGAGTCTGGATCCTCACTTATGAGATGAGTCTTGTCCATCGAGAGCTTCTTGGAACAGATCCAACCTGGAAAGAAAGAGACTACTGTGAAGAAAAGATTCTTCCAGACAGATCCAAAATCAGATAATACCATCATTCTGAGTTCTCTCACTGGCAGGAGTAATTATAAATACGAGAATGGCCCAAATTGCAATAAAGACAATTCTATTTTCATTTTTCTTATATTAGACTTGCAAAGCCTTCAGATCATGCCCTAGTATACATTTATGATTAAATACTGTCTCAAGAACTCAAAACTAGTATGTAGGATGTTAAAGAAGAATTATTTGTGGCCTTTCTTTTGGTCTGTTCCAAGAAGTACTTAGATTATCATTCCTCTGTGCTTGACACAATTTTATGAAAGTATCTGACAGATATTTTCAAACGTAAGTTTCATCCAATGGTCTAACAACTACTTATGTATTATACTGTAAAAACTCCCATTGACTTCTATGGGAGCAATAAAATTCTGTATTTTGAGGGAATTTCAGCTTCAGAATCATATTTATGTAGATTAGAATCTTAAACTCCCAATGACTCATTAAATGTAAAATCAAACTTTCTCAGAAGGTTTTGAGATTTTGAGACTCATAGCATGTGCACATATGCTTATGGGGTAAGCCAAATGCTCTAACTTTTGAATATTTAGAATGATCTTACTCTTGAATTATGGAAAATTTTGACATTTAATTTTCATGTTATTTCAGAAAAAAAATATAAAGAGGGAAAAGTAAATAGAAACAGAAAAGTAGTATTAGATTTGTTGTGCTGTGTGAAATGCATGTATGTGCCTAGAATTTTGTGCTGAAAGCATTTGACAAAACCACTGTGGAAATTTCTGTCAGTGACTTAATGCTCTTCCAGCCTCTTGGAGGCACACAAAGAATACTGTCACTTAACAGAAATGTCATGCTTGATATTCACCAAATACTATTTTGCTGTCAACTATAGCTCAGATTGGTTTATCTATTTTTCTGAAGAAGTCTGGAAAAACTTTCTGTTGGGAATGCCTGAGAATGAAGAAGTCTTACCATGTTTAAATTCAGCCATTGTAGAGTTACATAGAAGTGTATACAGTGTACTGCTATCTTACTTGGTGTAATGTGGGTCAGGGCAGTTGCTGACCTTTGCCATCATTTCACAGATGAAAAATTTTGTCTGTTTGTCACTCAGAAGATGGGTCAGACAAGGTAAATCAATTTCATTCTACTCATCCACAAGCATCATCCTTGGAAATTACTGTTTCCTCCTGCTTGAGACACATTTTAACCGTGTCTGTGTTTTTTGATTCCTTTGCTAAGTTTTATAGGTGTATTCCCAGATCTGTGTGCCACATGCCATTTACTTTCTCAGCCCTAGAACTGGCAGATAAAATACAATTGTAGTCATTATTTCTCTGGGGCCTCAAACAGCTGAAAATAATGCCTGGCCCTTGCTTTTCCATCTTTTCTTTAAAAGTCTGAAGATATTTGAAGGAAAACAGGCTGCCTTCTAGCTGATTTACTGCTTCCTTGCAAGGAACCTGTTTCCAGCACCAACCACCTCCTGAGAAGTGCTCCCAGCCATCTTTGGTCTGTGTATCCCACTGGGTTTCTTTGCTCCTCTGCGACAACCCTGGTCAGCACATGCCCGAGCAAACCCAGGCACTGCTGAACACCCTGTGGCCAATGCTGCTGAACAAGAGGTGGTTTGTTTGTATGTTAGAGCAGCTCATAGATGAGTGACAGGCACCAGGTAACAACCTGAAGTTGCAGCTGACAAAGATTCTCCAGGAGGTTCCTTTCGTCCATGTGCTCGTGGATGGCTCAACTCCTCCCAATACAAATAGTCCTTTTTCTCACAAAGTTCTATCATGTCTCCCCTTGTCGCTCTTCTTTTCTCTCTCATTTCACTTCTTCCTTCTGAAACCTGTTTTTATGCTCTTTTCTAGCTTTTTTCTCCTTTTCACTGTTTTTTCATTCTGGAAGATACAGGCTTAGATTCTCAGTTGTTTGTTCTCTTCTTCCATGTTATAGCACCGCTTTCTGGTACAAATATCACTGTGTATTTTCTGTCTCCCTTTTCTCTCACACGTACTCATTTTACTAGGTATTTATTGGTTCTTTACAGGGTTTCATGCCTGCAGAATCAGCTTAACGTTCAGGTCCAGAATAGAGAGCATTTAGTGACCTCACATGCTGCTGTGCAAAGCCAGATCGCAGATGCTGGTGTAAGATGTCAGCAAAAGTGACTGAATGCTGTAACTTGTTGGTCACCTCAGGCAAGTCGTTTCTCATTGTTTCATCTCCAAAATGGTTCTAATGATACTTAATGCTTTAGCGATTTATAGATGGAAAACTCTATGAACACTCTGGTCATATTATTATTATTATTATTATATCTGCAGCCTGATATGACCCTTTAGCTCCTTCCAAGTAAATTGTTGAGTATCTCAAGATCCTAAAAGTGCATATAAGATTATAAATAAATGGAAATTTGCTGTGGTGAGGCCTATATTTCACAAGTCTAATAGTTAAAGGGTTGACTACCTTTCTGAGATGTTGCTTTTAAGGGACATAGTTAAGATGCAAAGGTCAGCTATGAAACCTGCTAGTCAATCAGAAAAGTTTTTATTCTGAGTTTTTTGTAAGTAGTTAGGAAACAATGAAACACGTACAGGATATCTGGAATAATAATGACAACTGAATTCTTTCTGGTATAGTGGTAGGTTGTTTCTCTTTCTAATCCGATGAGATAGAGAGCTGTACCCGAGAGGAATGACCTAGATACAGACTCCATCTGACAAACATTTTTTAAAAGAAAGGAGATCCTGGTCTGTGTCAGTGATGGGCATTGAACTGCACTGAAGAACTGAGGGTTTAATTTGTACAGCAGAAGGTTGATATGCTAAGCAATGTTTTCAAAGTACTGAAGATTGGGTATTTTCTTTTAACAAATATGTATGGCAAACCCACTAAAAGAATTGCTTAATGAGGTCCTTCCACTTTTTCTTCATTTGATTTGTCCCCACTTTGCCAAACAGCACCATTTGTACTCTTGATTCCTGGCTGGCTATTTAGGAACATAGGGTGCAGTCCGAAAAACGCATTTCTGAACAATTGAGGTAGAATTTAGGTGCCTACCTCAAAGCCATAATTCACAAACAAATGGGATAAACCATTTAGGCTTTGGAGAGCTTTTAGCTGCAGAAGAACCTGCAGTTCTGTGACTGCACATGCATCTCACCCGCTGACTAACATGTGAGTCCCAGGTGGGATTTGCAGACTTTAAGTACCCCAGAAACCCTCTGAGATGCCTAACTTGTGCTGTGACCTGCCACTAACAATTCAAGGTTGTCACAGTGGCACTGCCTGCTCAAAACTTGTATCCCAGGGATAGGATCTATCTGCCTACTAGTGTCAGAGTATGAACATCCAGGGAGTGGGAAGTGTGGCTGCTGGTCCCTGTTGCTCACTGTACACTAAGCTAATGAGTTAGACCCCCTCTTGTTCTCTTGGTTTCACGAATCTCACATTCTTGCATGCACACCTTCAAAGAAGCTTTTAAAGGTGGCTTCTGTCTGGATTATTCTACAGTGTCTTTGGATTTGAATGCCCTTAGTGTGAAGAGTAATCGGACCTGTATTTCACATATACCAGGTGAGCAGTTCAACCAGTGTCTACCACTACCAACTAGGAAGGGAGTCACCATCACTTTCAGAAGCCTCCTGAAATGGACATCTAAAGCATCTCAGCTCACAGTATTTTTTTTTTGTTTAGAAGATGAGTCTCACAGAAGCACATTTATGGTTGCAAACATGTATCCTTGACCAGGAGATGGATAGATTTTTCATAGAACTCCATCTGTTAGGATTTTTTTTCTGAATCTGGGTTTAGTTTTAATTTTTAAGTATCTTTCCCCACTCACTTTGTAACAAGCTTAGGTGTCTAATTTTTTTTTATTTCATTTTTTTCAGGATACACTCCTCCTGGATTTGGTATCCTGAAAGAAAGGCTGAAGACACTGCACATCATCTTGTTTAAATACCTCTTTTATATTTGGCTCTTTAATCTGAACTGAGAATACATCTTTAAAGCATTTTGTTACAAACCTCTTAAAATCTACATCCCACATAGTTCATTAGATGCTGAGTGATGAACACATCACACATTTAGCCAAAATGGCTTGTCTAATTAGCAGCTGTAAAAGATAACAAAGGGAATGAGCTGTCTCATCTCCTGCAGCCATCTAAATCTATGACAATGTGTGCCTGTGGTCTCTTGTCTTGTTAGTCCTGTTCAAAACAATTTCTTCAGTGATCAGTGAAGTCAGCAGGAAGGAAGGCAGCTCAGCATCTTGAAAGATCATGCTGCCTTTTTCGGTGCTTAGATATGGCATGCACCCATATTTGACCCAAATTCTAGAATGAAAGCCCTCCTAGCCACTCCTCTGCTTACCTCCTGCACATACCATTAGAAATAAGGCAGAGTTTATCAGTGCTCATGAAGCTCCCCATTAGACTGTTTGTGGCTTTGGGCATCCCCCACCTGCCTTTGTGCATGATAATGCAATAGCCCAACCATTACTATTTATTGTATGAATGATAAATCCAATTAAAAATCAGACAGTGAAAACCACATGCCATGACAATTATCCATGTAAAAGGAGCATGTATAATATGTTACTTAAAGAAACTGTGGGATTAAATTAGAAGGCCCATGTATGCATTTTTGAAGATCCTTCCAGATCACACTTGAGTGAACATGAATTGCCAAATATACTGCTCATCATCCTGTAAATATACACATTACTTTTCATCAGCAGTTTTAAATACATTTACAGACCAATGTAAAATACTATTTGTTCTTTAAATTTCAATAACAAGAAAACATTAACTGTTTATCTTCGGTGTGGTTTTGGGTTTATTTCCCCCGCAACTTTGATTAACTCAGAACATTTTTTTTTAGCCCAAAATGTTTTCTTCTCTTTAGAAACATTTACTTCAGCTCTTCTAACTTTATAACTTTATCTGGTTTTGTTTGTCAGATAATCTTTGGAAACTGGTACAGATGGTTTGTACTCTGGCAATGGTAAGAACTGTAATTCTTCAGATTAGAGATGGAGGATGTAAACTTTAATCCATGTTTAAAAAAGGAAAAGAACCACAATTTTGTTGATTTTACATTTTCCATAGATCAGACACTGAGGTGGTGACCTCAGCTGTTTAAAAGCAGAGATCTAGTCTAAATTGCTTCTAGAGCCAGTGAAAGCAAAGGCAAAAAATGGCTCCAGTGGTCAACATACACTGCTTGCTTTAAACACTGGCTTTGCCCTCTTTAAATGCCTGTATCTTTCCATTAAAAAAAAAAAAAAACACCACTAAACACCTAATTTTTTGATTGTTAAAATTAGGTAAAATAATATTATCACAATGCTTTATTTTTAATTTATTGATCTCTGAGGCTTTGTCAAGATCATGGTGGGCTCAAAAATTTAGATTTCGGTGTCTTAATTCATTAGCACATACAAATCAGTTTTTCTATGTGCTAGAAGTAAACAAGGAGCTATCAGCGCCTAGAGTTTTTATTCTTACCATATTTTTGCTAAACATTTTGTGCCATTTTATATGCGTTATCAAGATAGTTTTAAGTAAATGTTGAATATTACTTAATTTGCTAATTTAGCATGTTCATGATTCTTTCCTCAGAAAAGGTAGCTTTTTCCTTTGCCCACTGACTGTCACTTTAGGTCAAGATTACTAAATCTACACAATACAGATATTGAAACTTCTATATATTAATCTACGATTATTTTGGTTTTGTATGGTAGTACAATGGTAGGCAGCATATATATGTAATCTCAGAAGTAGGTTCTAGTTCAGTAGCTCACCTGCTTCTATTTAGCAGTGTTAAACCCACGATTAAGTTCAATTGAATATATTTATTGGCAACTTGGCAACTTTGTCAAAAAGATGCTGCTGGGTTGAGCTGGAATTTTGGTCTGATCTGGTACAACAATTCATATATTCCCAAGTACTTTTCTAAATCAGGACAAGGAAACATATCTTATAAAGGCCATACAGACCCACTATTAATGCTCTATAAGTCTTATTTAGTAAATACAAACAAAGAAATTCAATGGCAAGTTTTCTTAGAAGAAAAACTTGTATTCTCTGTTTTATAATTTTCTTTTTTTTCTCTATTTTTGCATTAAGTAGTCTGTAAAATGGGTGTTAAAGGCAGATAAAATGATGAATCCTGCAGATCTGGCATACAATATTTGCTGCCTCTGGACATCTACCATTTTTTCACGTTTGGTAAAACCTGCAACCAATGTTCTGCCATGAGATATTCTATGTGTTTTATATGTAGGTAGCGACTGGATAACAATTACAGGAAGGCAACTAGCCAACTCAATTGGCAAGAGCTAAACGGAACTGGATATTCTAAAGCAGGAATGCAAATATTTTTATTCAAAGTTTAATTTATCAAAGTATAATACTTGGCACCAAACCCTTTTTAAAAATAATTTTCCTTACTCTGCAGTCATGAATCAGTCCAGCGGTGGGTATATGCATGAGTGCATTCCAGCTACAAACTGCTGAAATACAATGTTGGCTGATGCAAAAATGTAGCCATTATGATGATTTGACATCTAGCTCCACATCTCAAGTAGACACCACTACCCCATTTAAATCTAATTCCTCAAGAGTGACATCTCATGCACAGGGATTATGAGTCATTAAATAATCATTTGGTAGCACAGTGCACCCCTTGCCTTTGGAAGCGGCGTTCAGCATGGTGCATACTCAATTAATCAACCTTAAAATAATACTTTCCATTCTCCTAAATTACACTTCCCCTCCTAAGTTTTCAGAAAAGGCTCATTTAACTAGAACTTGATTTTACAGGTAGAAATGAGCTTGGGCAATGCAACTGGGATTCAGATCTGGCCTTTGTCAAAGGACTGAGTGACTAGATCTGGTGCCAAATGCTACTTTATGGCTGATTTGGTACAAGTCGGAAGGAAAATCATCAGATGCAGCTCCCTGATGACTCCTTCTGAAGAAAGGAACCTGTGGAGCATGGAAATAGCTCATGGTTTGGGGAGCTTCAGCTATACTAATTTGTTTTAGTGGCCTTTTGGGGCTCTAAATATCTGTGTGCATCCCAGTACAGTTGGGGTATCCCTGATTGATGACTACCTCTCGACAAGGCTGTGTTTGCCCCTGAAGGAGGACAGCATTTAGTTCCCATGCCCAGGCAGCTTATAACAAATACAGCCTAAATAATTTAAAGCAGAGATTTAAAAACGATTTTTAGAAGATAAAACCATAGTAGTGGGGGTGGCAGGTATCAGGAAGAGCAGCATGAGTAATGATAAGGGCAGATCTAGCTCTGTGCCAGCTTGTGTATTTCTCAAAATAGCTCATGCACTATTAATGATACATGTATTACAGCTGATAACTCCTAATAGCCCCCACTTTGCAGCTGAAAACTTCTGCAAGTCTGGCTCATAGCCCATGACTATTTAATTCATGTTCTACAACTGTAACATGATATCCAGGGCTAAGTAAAAATTTGTTCAGATTTAGGACTTTGGCATTGACTTGGCACAATTAAAAATGAAAATACATGGAAATATCATACTAGCAGTTTATACTGAATTAGCATCATACATATTTAAAGTAATTTTCATTTGAGAAAACACTTTTGTTGTTACTTTAATATATAAAAAATTAAAATAAATATGCACTTGAAACTATTTATTGGCAGTTTTTAAATTGTACTCACTGTTTTTCAATTGTATTCATCATTCTGTAATCTTGTATGAAATAGCAACAGTTTCAGCATAGCTTTGTGGCTTTATTTCACTGAAAGGCCCATAGACTCAAAGAGTCTAAAAGCACTTATGTAGGTGAAGGTACAGGATGTGAGCAAAGCTTGCTGTTGCCATAAAATGAACATTGCTATTGTTCCTTGTGATTGAACTTGGACTAAATGATAAAATCTTTTAAGCACTTTTTGTAATGAAATTTTGAGTGGTGTCAAAGTGTTGTGGACACTGCTTCAGCAGTGTTTGGTAACACGAGCATAAAGGAAATAAGAGATGTTAAAATGATATAATTAATGGTAAATGGTCACCCTAAAAGTTCTCAGACCATGAAAATTATTTTTAACCTTTTCAGTTATTTTGGCCTTTATGAATTATTTTATGCAATACAGTCTTGTAATAATGAATTTAGCAAGATATAACAAACATTCATGTTACCTATTGTTACTTTGCTTTTATGGTGGCACACTTTTTTCCTTATCTGCTTAAAAAGATTTATCTGATTCTCTATACTTACTATATAATCGCAGAAAGAAATAGATGGAGTGAATAGTCCTCCAGGGACATTTTTTTTTCATGTGATGATAGAGAAACCTGCAGGAGCCAGCTAGTTTTGACTAACTTCTGGCAATTAACTTAGAAAAGATAAACTCCACAGTAATGTATAGGCTGTATTCCATCTGCTCTTTGCCATTTTGCTCTTCCTGTGGAGTAGGGCACAATTTTGCATGAATTTCTTTCATTACAGAGATCCTTAATGATTCCTGTACCACTTGTAATGGTCCCAGCCTGAGTGCTTGCTGTCTACAAAAACAACAGTGCCTGTGGCTTCAGGAAAAGAGGGCACTGGTCACAGCAGCCTGCTCTCCCAATTTCTCCTTTCTCTTTTCAGTGGTTCCCAGTGTCAGGATGAGGTGCAACAGGCACAAGCTGGAACAGAGGAAGTTCCATTCAAAGATGAGGAAAAACTTCTTTAGGTTGAGGGTGCCAGAGCACTGGAACAGGCTGCCCAGAGAGGTTGTGGAGTCCCCTTCCCTGGAGGTGTTCATGACCCACCTGGATGCAGTCCTGAGTAATGTGCTTTAGGCAATCCTGCTTTAGAAGGGGAGTTGGACTAGATGGTCTCTAGAGGTCCCTTCCAACTCTGACGATTCCATGATTCCATGATGTGTTGCCAGAGAGGACCAGCTGGGACCTCCTCTACAGGAAGGAAGGACATGGGACTTTGCTAGACTAATTTGTTCAAGAACTAGATCACACCTTTTAAAAAACTACTCAAACCTGAGTTGAAGATGTTAAAAACATGCACCTGACATTTTTTTTTCCTGAGCTTCCAGCTGTAGAACCTTTCCATACCTTTACCTGTTGGTTCGGGTGCCCCTCCTTTATTGACCTGTTTTCCTTTACAGATGTACTAAAGGTTACATTCAGCTCAGCTCTTACCCCCTTTTTCCAATCCTTTAATATTTCTCATGGTTCTGGTCTGATTCCTTATCAAAATATGGGTACCAACAGTGGACTATATCCTAGAGTTAAATATGCAGATGATAGAGCTTCCCCAGTGTGCTATCCCTCTACAACATTTTACTGTGGCTCATATCCAGCAGATTATCCACTATGGCTTGCAAATTGATTTCAGAATTATAATTTTCTAACACATAGTTTTCTATCCTATAAGGGTGACATCTGGCTTCATGTCCTGTTTCCACATTAGGCAATATAAAATTGTACAAATTTTGCCTTCACCTTTTTTTGACAGACTCTTGTACACGATCTGTTCCCTGCCTCATTTGAAATTCCTCTGGTATCTGTACACCCACAAGCTTTATCAGTAACACTTTCATACTGAGTCATCAATAAAAATGTTACACAGTATGAGGACAAAGACAAAATCCTGGGAAAGCCAAACTAGGACACTGCAACTTAGTAGATTCTTTGTTTACAATCCAAAACCTGTCTTTCAACTGTTTCTATAATTTCAGATGTGCGATTTATAAAACAGAAGAGGCTATTTGAATAACACGGAATTCCCACATTGAAGCTGTATCAGCTTCTCTTTGCATCCAATTGTTACTTATGGTGCACAGCTCACAAGGCAGTCCTTTGTCAAAGGGACGTTCAGGTATTTCAAATAAATGGTCACTTGCAATGGCTGGATGTGAGGAGCAAATATCTGACTATGTGCAGTTTACAGGTGTGAAGCTTTGTAGCCCTACTCCCTGTCACTTGGGATGCTATGCATGCAGTTTAAGTAACTGGGCATATCCAGATGCGTTTTTGTTCTTTAAGCGAGGATGCTGGGTAAGTACTTTTTTGGTATTGAATCAAAGCCTATTGTGAAGTGACCCAAAGCATCTTTTGGGCTTTGCTGGTGTGTCCTGGTGGTGAAGCACAGTGGGCTTTTGCATGGCTTGTATAGCCTCTAAAATATCCACACAGGGAAGCTGTGCTCACATTTAAAAGGTCACAAATCTCAGAGATTTTGAGTTTTGGGTGCTGTTTTGAGCTTGATTATCTAATGTGTACATTCCTCTAGGGTCAAAATCAAACCTGATTTTTACTGAATGAATGGTGGGGAAGAAACATTCAATTCATAGGAAAGCCAACATCAATTCACTATAAACTCCTTCCTTATTAGTGACATGATAAAAAATCAAACGGCTACTGTTGTATGTTTCCCTTGTAAGTTTTTGCTGTAATAAAGATAGAAGGTCATACTATTGTGCTGAAAATGTCTGGCTGTTATACAAAATTGTTAAAAGGAACACTTTGTGTAAGTTTGTTTTATTGTGAAAAGATTTGTCTTTGAAAAAGAATAGAAATCCTTCATTATCCAGAAAAAGAAACTTTGCAGCCTGCAGTGTCTTACCTTTAATCTTTCTGTTTAAAGCTCCACACCGGTGACTGGTGACATCTACTTCACTCTGTTTTAACACATGCTTCCTTTCAGCAATGTTGTCTGCCCATCAGGAATCAAAGCTAATCCAGATGGCTCAAGAACAGATGGCTTATGGTTTAAGAAGCATGGGTCAGATTCAGCCATGCAGCATACCAAGTTCACAGGAGTGCTCTTATTACTTCTAGAGATTTTGAGTTGCTGAATAATGATTTTTCTTTGCTTTGCTCTTGTCAGGCTGTGAAAGTTAGCATGCATGAGAGAGTGAAACCAGAAGGTGCTGTAAGAAGGAAAGTTCAACACACTCCACTCAAGGGAAAGAATGAATTTTTCATATGGTAAAAGCCAGAAATCTGAGAGTTATTTCAAAAATCTGCTTTGCTTTGAAATTTGAAACAGGATCCTGGCATAAAACTGATAATCAATGCTGGAGACAGCCATGGTATTGCCAGGGAAGAAGAGAAAGGGCTAACGGGCAAGATCATAGCCTCTTCCCTGGTACATGACCAGAAATGTGTTTCTTGCAGCTACAGGAAACAAATTTGTGCCCAATTTTGTCTAAACACAGGCCTGTTTGCAGCCATATAACTGTGATAAAGAACATCACAGCAGCTGTTGCAGGACACTATGGTTACATGTCACAATAATGACTCAGGGCAAAATTCTGTTTCAGAGCTCTGGAAAGCCTTTCACACAGACCCCAGCAAACTCATTCTCTTACCCCAGATTTGCAGTATGATGTCTTCAAGACCATGTTCATCATTATTCTTCACTGTCTTCCTCCACTCTAGAGGGACAGAAATAAAGCACTATGACAGTGTCCACTCAGGTGTTTCCACATCCAATGGATAATTACAAAATAGGAGTTAATTAGTACTGCAGTAAGACTACTACACATGATGTATGTACATGCTGCCAAGAGAGATAAAGAGCCTTGGCTTTGAAATACATATAAAGACAGGGTCCATATAGTACTTTTTACCAGTAAACCCCAACTTTAATATAAACAAAGACAGAAATATTATCTGTATAATACAGATGGACAAAGAAGCAGAGGGAAGTAAAACAATCTAGTCTTTCAAGATCATGCAATAGAAAAGTATTTGGAAAGGGAGCCAGCTCTCTGAAGTCTTACTTCAGTGTTCTGTTTATGGGTCATAAAAGGGAATGAATGCAGTTTTTAAATTCTCCATATCTGTTGCAGAAAGAGAGAGTTTTGAGGAGGGAACTTAATGAGTGGTAAAATTGAAAGATAATCCTACTGACCTAAACTTTGCATATATTTGGCTTCTCTCCTTTCAAAGACTTTCTTTGGTCCTCTTTGTTCTGTATTCTTCACTTAAAGCTTGGAGTAAAAGGAAGACTACCAAAGAATTTCAGAGATGGATATGTGTGAATCTATCTGTATTCTTCCCTTATTCTCTTATGGTGTGGGGAAAAACATAAATTTGCACATATCAGTCCAGTATATCCCTCTTACACTGCATATTCTTTTGTCACGTTTTATCACAAAATTACAGAACAGTTGAGATTGGAAGGGATCTTTGGAGGTCTTTGGTCCAAGCCCCTGTTCAAGCAGGGCCACCTGGGTTGTCCAAAACCATGTTTTTTAATATCTCCAAGGTACCCTCACCCTCACAGTAATAAAAGCGTTTCTTGATGTTTAGGAGAAACCTTCCGTGTTTCAGTCTGGTCCTATCACTGGGCAGCACTGAAAAGAGGCAGTCTCCATCCTCTCTGCACCCTCCCTTCGGGTGTTTGTATACATTGATGAGTTTCCCCCGAGCCTTCTCTTCTCCAGGTTGAACTGTTCCAGGCTCTCTCAGCTTTTTCTCATATGAGAGGTGCTCCAGTCCCTAAATCATCTTTGTGGCCCTTCACTGGACTCTCTCCAGCATGTCTGTGTCTCTGTTGTGTTGAGGATCCCTGAGCTGGACACAGTACTCCAGGTGTGGCCTCACTAGTGCTGAGTAGAGGGGAAGGATCACCTCCTGTGCCTGGGGCATCATTAGCCTTTTTTGCAATAAGACCTCATTGCTGGCTTGTGTTGAACTTGATGTCCATGAGGACAATCCAGGTCCTATTCTGACAAGCTGCTTTCCAGCTGGGTGGCCATCAGCATATACTTGTTTGTGCCTGGTATTGCTCCTCTTCAGTTGCAGGACTTTGTTCTTCACATTGCCGAATTTCATGAGGTCCTGGTCAGCCCATTTCTGTTACCTGTTGAGATTCCCTGGGACAATAGCACAAACCTCTAGCGTATCAGCCAGGCCTCCCAGTTTTGTGTCATCAACAGACTTGCTGACTGTACACTCTGCCCACCCTGCCTTATCATCCAGATTCTTAATGAAGATATTAAATAAGATTGGATGCAGTGTTGTCCCCTGGGGTACCCTGCTAGTTACTAGTCTCCAATGAGACTTCATGACATTGTAATGTTTTTGTTCTTTCTGGATTGCGTTAAATATTTACCTGTAGACCTTACACTAATAAGAAAAAATTAAGAAGAGAAAAGAGGTGGAAGAAAAAAACAGCTCCCATGTAGAACATGAACATGAAAATTTTATTCTTTATTGCATTGCATTTGTTATCTGCTAGATATATCTTAGTATCTTCATTTGGTCCTTCTCTCTCCCTTTACAGTTCTGTTGTGGAAGAAGAGACATAGCTGGAGGAATACTGCCTCCAGAAAAATCCTTAGGGATGATCAGCATAGGCAGGTATACATTAGGAGGAGCTTTAAAATACTATATTTTCGAGTGGGGAATGGACTAGCCCATCCTAGTACTAAAGAGATAATGGGGATTATTTAGCGGCATGCAGTTCTCAGCTGGGCTTGAGGACCAAGTTTCCGATTTTAGTTTACCCACAACATTGCCTTGCTACAGCCTTTTATCTGACTGAACTTTACAAATCCATCTTGTCTGGCAGGAAGCAAGGAATCATACTAAGTGCCTAATGATTTGGTTTCAGAAATCTTGCTCTTTTCATACATATAATTGACACAACTGTGACTTAGCTGCTATTGTCCTGAGTGCATGTCTTTCTCCCAAATACATAAACAGAACAAATGGTCACCTATTGCAGAAGGGCTTGATGCTGACATGACATGGATTTACAGGAGCAGAGCTGGTAGAGCAGTGTGGGAAATGTGTTCTGCCTAGCTCTAGCTAATGTTTTCAGTCTCCTGGTTATTACAAGGTTTCTAAGACTTTTAAATGTCATCCCAACTACAAATCAGACCATTAGACCTGTATGTTCTCCCTTCCTCTCTGACAGTCTGCTTCAGCAAGGAAAAAATATTAAATGCTTCCAGGTAAGAAACATATTACATCCAGTTTGCATAATTTGCTATAAAAGATGTAGAGCAACGGAAAATAAAAACTGTAATAACAGCATCACGAACAAACTCTTTCAAAACTTGGACTAAAACTGATTTTAAAGTATTCCAGTTGTCTTTGCAGGTCTTCAATTTTTTTTTTTGATCCAATACTTTTACTCATCAAACACTTTTTTTTCAGCCCTTTAGTATTTCCTTAAAAGCAAGTGAAAAATTAATGATAATTTTAGCCACAGATAATAGAGTCAGAAAGGCTTTTGTGATGAGATAATCTGACCTTTTGGATGCACAAGCCATGGAGTTTTCCTTGTAAATTGAATTGTAATGTTCCTTGTATGGTAAGTCTACATTGAAAGAGTATGTGTGGTGCAGGGTTACCCAAAACAGCTCTAAGCAAATTAGCCTGGGTACCAGCTGCTGTGTAACTATGTTAGCTGAGAGCACCATCAGGTCTAATGAGTTCTGCTGAGGAGCAGGCAGCATTAACTAAGGTAAAGCACCCTGCTGCTGTGGTATTCTCTTACTCCTAATTTCATAATTTAGCCATTGTGCTGATTTTCAGCAGCTAAAGACCTGCTACATACATTTTGAATGTTATTTGTGTGTATTTAGGCTTTGGAATTAAATAATTCAGAATCAAATTTAACTCTATTCAAGTATATAGAGTATAAGTAACAGAATATATTTCATTGTAACAACTAGTTATCTCAATTAAAGTAATTGTGCTTAATGTCAGAGGAAGTATGAACCCTGGACTGATCTATCAGAATATTATTAAAGATAATGTGGAATTCTCTGGAATCTCACAGCTTCCATAAATACACTTCCTAATGTATTGTATTTCCCAATGATTGGCTATAATGTTTTTNAAAACTTCAAACTGCTTGTGGGGGGGGGGGGGGGGGGGGGGGAGGGGGGGGAAGAAAGGTGAAGTAAAGCCTTTCTCATTCTAAGATTTATTGTGACAGAGAACTGAGAATAATATGTCAGTATTACTGACTTATAAGCAGATGCATGTAGTAACCCTGCTGCTACAGGGTTATGACAAGTAACCTGCTGGGTACACCTGCTACAACCAAATTTCAGCTCAATGTTCTCTGATACCCAGTTAGAGTAGAATTAAGTGTGCTGCAGACCTTCCAGGCTGTTCTTCATCTTGTTGTATAACATCTATCCGAGCTCTTTGTCCTAGTTGAATGGCAAAAGATACATCTGTGTCAAAGATCTAGAAGAAAATTCTTTTTCGAACTTCTGCTAGAATTGTTAAAATCTAGTAGAACCTATATCCTGTGCAGGTCATAATTGAAAGCCATTTATTAGAAACTTTGTAGAGACTCATACATACATAATTAGATGCCATTTTTAACAGGAAGAGCTTTTAAATGTTCTACAATAATTTTATTGGTATTTGATTTCTCTGACTTTAAAGTTTTTGGCATATGTTTTGTGAATCAACAGGAAGTAAGTATGTATATTAAACATGATTTCTCCTGGAGCTGGTCCAGTCTCTAGATTCTTACTGAGTGTGAATAGATCTAGCCTACAGATTCTCATCAAAAATGTCATTGACCAGATAAATGACCAATATAAAGGATATTCCTTTAACATTCTCCCCCTTACACATAAGAAATGAAAAAACACACGACTTCCTATAACAAAATATATATTCTTTTCAGTAACAGGAAGAGTTAGGCCATGAGAAATCACAGGATCACAAAATATCAGGGATTGGAAGGGACCTTGAAAGATCATCTAGTCCAATCCCCCTGCTGGAGCAGGAACACCTAGATCAGTTATTTCTATTTTTCACTAGATGCACTGAGATACTATAGTGACACTGGTCAAACAGGGGCCCTGCTCGATGTAACTGCATAGTTAGAGACAGACAGACTACTCTCCCAGATGGCTCAGCCCCCACAGCTACTAAATGTTTGGCCTTATGACAAAATCTAAAGCTGTATGGGCGTTATATGCAGAAACATAACACTCCATGTCTTCTCTGCCTCAAAACAAAAAATCTACTTATATCTAAAGACAAAACCACATTGGCATGCATTTGAAACTGAGTGCCGAAAATCACTAGTCTTTTGGAAAATGCAATTATGTGCATAGAAAGTGCGTGGGGGTGTAAGAGCTTGAGAGACAGAGCCACATGGCATGGCTATTTGCAAGTCCTCTGAGCTTTTTCATTTGAATCCCCTTTACTTCCCAGAAACTGTTCTCCATAATAAGTGTCACCTCCTCTGGGCATTTCCAATTTGTCAAATTGAAAACCTCACCAAGATTTCAATGTTATATTTTTTTTGGCTCACATTCAGAGGATGGGAGTTACATGAGCTTCTTATCCAGAACAGTCAGCTGAATAACAACTTTCTGTACTGCAGCTTTTTTAACTTTATCACAATAAACTCCAGTGAAATAATAGAATTCTTTTATTGAGCTCAAGCAATTTATGTGTTATGCACTGAAGTGTTGAGAATAGATGAATAATTTTCGGGAGAGGGACCATAATAACCAGTCATTCAGCTACGTGAACTCTAAAATAGCATGAGCTGCAGAACACAACCCTGCAGTCCTTTGTCAGGTCAGGTAACACCAAGTTAAGCTAAAGCATACCTTTTAAAAGGCAGCCTTTAATAGGTTGAAGATTTCAAGTGTGACAAATGCCATACAGTCCTTTGTAAAGTCTTCCAATGCTTAATTATGGTCACTTTTCTCCCATTAAAGATTACTGTGGTGGAATTCCTATTATCCATATTGTTGTCCCTGGGATAAAAATACCTTATAGAAAAAAGAAAAACTGAAAAATCAAACAATTTCTCAGTCCTGCGTCAGCAACGTTATGAGTTCTGCACATTTTTCTAAGTGCCCGGATATTGTAGTAATGGGCACATTGTAAATATCCAGAGATTATATCCAAGGTGGATCCAGCATATCTGTGCCTATGACAGCAGCATATGATAACAACCTTCACTGGTGGAATGTCGGTACCACGAGCACCAGTAACAATGCAGGTGCAATGGCACAGGCTTTGCCATTACTTACCCATGGACTCTGCAGCATTCCTCCGCTGGACGCCAGCCCAGATGCAATACTGTGCCACTTTATCTCACTGCTGTTACTCCACATGCTCCTTGGCTGATGGTGAAGGGATGCAGGGCTAGGCTAAGGCTGCTCTGCACTTTGGGCAAAAGTCAGAGGTGGCATAGAGGGTCCCTAGACATTCAGAGCACAGACAGTGAGCAATTAGTCTTGTTCCAGAAGCCTTGCTGACTGCCTGTATCAGTGTGGCTGAAATAGCCAGCACTGCTGACCAGAAGGAGAGCTAGAAAGTGGCTATCTTCCTCTCCATCCTCTTCCTCTCATCTGCTTGCCACTGCTTACTTTGCTTTCTCCCAGTGGAGGAAAATCATGGAGTTGTAAGAGGGCACTCTGTTACTGGGGAGACTGCGGACTTTGCTACTCAAGTGGTATGGGATACTGCTGGTGCTGCCCTTCAGGCTGGACTTGGAGTTGTGTTAACTCTCATGATAATCATAAAAGCTTTTTCTTGTGAGGTTAAGACTGCTTTTCACCCTAATCTGCTGCCCTCTGCTAAGGCATACCTTGCCTAAACCTAAACATGCTGCATGGCACAATCACACTTTATTTTGTTTTATGTAGCAACATGAAGTAAAAATACGCACTGAAGCAGAAAGATTTGTATTTTTGCACAACAAGATTTTATTTCTATATCGCGTTGAAGGAAAATTAGATTCACAGTGTTGGTTACACTAACTGTTGTGAATGTAAGGAATGTTTGAAGGGAATTTAATAATTAAGCTGCTTTCAAGGGTCTATCAACAAGACTGTCTGCACTTCAGCTCCATAGTGCAGCCACTTGAGTAGAGAAGTGTTCGTAAATATACGATCAAGTTGTCAGATTAGAAAGTGATAGAAATTACTATAGATTAAAACAAAACAGGCAATAAAAATGCAAATGCTTTGAAGCATTTTAAATAGAAGTACACTAAATCACCCTCAAACAATATTTAGCAATACATGCCATGAGGATTAGGGGCTGTTTATCCACACTGTCATGCACAATATTGTCCTTTCCTCACTTTCTCTATAGGAAGGCTTAATCTTTCCTGAAAAGTTCAGATTTGCCACTCTCTAACTCCTCCTGTATTTTCCTTTAGATTACTCTGAAGAAGACCTGTATATCTAGGCCTTATTAGGCATGCATCTTGACCTGAAGTAATTTAAAATCAGTTGCAACCTGTGGAGCTGAATGAACGTTTGGCATGATGGTAGTCATCAAGATTAAAATACTGAATGGAAGCTAGACAGCTAAGTCACCATGCATTGAATTAAATGCATGACACCTTCTTGTCAAGGTATTAAACATGTCTTGCGTAGATAACCGTGAGCTTTTTATTTTGGATGGGCATTTTATCAAATTATTTTGCATTTTGAACAGTTGCCAAACTATCCTTTGGCTCAAATTGGTCTAAGCTTTTTGGCTTAACTTATGGGCTCTTTGGCTGCAGAGGTGTTTTTTCCATTTCTTTTTTTTGCTGAAGGCAAAAACCTGATCAATTTATGATCTTTAACAACAGCCTTTGAACAGAGCTTGCTCTTCATTTCTTTAGCATCACTGCCACCTGGCAAATCACGTACAAATGGTTGCCCATGATTTCTAATACCTACTGCACACAAAAACCTTAATTGTCTAATAATGCAGCACAAATATGGACAGCAGTTTTGTCAGAAACGATTGCACCATTTCTGTCTTTACTTATTTATTTGTTGGGGGCTTTTGTTAGCACCTGGAGGTGAGTTGCTTCAGCATATTATGCACCAGCAGTCACGCTGAGCAAAGTGATGAGTCAGTCAAGCCCTGAAAGGTTCCTGCAGGGTGACCATATCTGCTCACAGCCATCACTGCCATTAATGGCAGAAAACAAGCTAGAAAATGCACAGGCCAGGTTCCGATGACAGCCCATGTAGGGCCTTGCCACCTGTCTCAGCCTTTACAGCAGTATTTCTCTAAGCAATACCTAAAAAACGGTCTGCCAAAGAGTGCAACGTTTTAAATGCTTCAACCTGACTCTTACTCCCAGGCTTTCCATAAAGAGGCAAGCCTTAAGGTAATCTGGTTTGACGAGATGTGTTTGACATATCACAAAAATATCCTAAAAATCCACTGCCTCTCAACAGGTTTCTGGTGCACTGATAGCTTTACTGCATTTCAGGTGAAGCTACAGCTGATGCAGACTGACCTCAGTCACGGGATCAGTTACGTACAGATGATTTGTCATAATCAATGAAACACAGATTTTTTCCTCCATGAGCTTTCCAGGAAGCCCCAATCTCCCTGATTCTGGTTTGAGTAGTTCTGCAGGCTGCACATAATTCAAGTATTTGTACTTTTAGAACTTACAACATTCAGAGATTCTAATGCAATGCCTATGAGTCACATATCTCAAAGTCTTTTTCTTCTGCGGATTCTAGGCAAACAAGATCTTTCTTCCTTTGCCTTGGATTTTTTTTTCTTTTGGTGGGTTGTTTTTGGTTTGTTTTTTTTTTTTTTAAATTTTTTTTAGTGCCTCAGTAAAAAGATAAGTCAGTATCTGAAAGACAAATGCCTTAATTTTGAAACTTTGCCCCCAGGTGAAGCTGTTCCACTATTGAAAATCTTGTGCTTTTAATTCATTTAAATACTAATAGATTATCTGAAGGCCTGCATTTTTCTTAGAAACAGAATGAAAAAATTGAATGTCAGTGCTAAATCCAGAAGTTTCAGAGCCTGAAATGACCTACAGAAATACAGAATGAGGAGAGAGGAGGGGGGTCAGGTGAGGAACATGACAGTGCTCCATCATAACAAAGCAGATCACTTCACTTGCATGTTGTTGAAGGACACTGGCTGAAAAAATTTCCAGTTTTGTTTTGGAATGCTATGTCTTAAAACCATAGGTTATTGTTTACCTCATACTCTAAACAAATATAATGGTGACCTCCCTGCAGCCATGACAATAAAGAATCTTTGTAAAATATTGATTAGAGGAGAAAGACAGAGGTAGTGAAAGGCAGAAGATGAATAAGAATTACTATGCAAAGAACATTTCACACCTAATAATCCTATGTTGCTCACTACAAGTTCCGGCAGTATGCCCATCATCATGTTATAATGGAAAGCCAAATCAAAGGGGAAATTTCAGGTTTGCAAATAACTAGTAAGTCTTCCACGTATTGCTCAATAAAAGAGTTTTTTCTTCTCTTTTCTTAGTTTCTTTATTTTATTGTGTAGTTATGGAACATTTGAAAAGAAGATGAGTGGCCAAGCCTTTAACAATTTAAGAGCATGTTTACTTTATAATAACTTTTCATTCAGACCTTATTTAACAGTTCATAGAGAAAGACACAGAAAGAAATCATGCTGTATTATTTAATGTATTCACATTAGGAAATGAAAAGATCAAGGCTGGATATATACCTGTTTCTGGTGGGTCCAGAGTTCTTTCCTTTGCTCTGGGCAGCATCTTTCTGTAGTTCCAAAGTCATCTGGGGTGATGTAACCAGGTTGCCTGTGAGAACAGCTGTCAAGCTGAAGCTGCAAATCTTCTCTAGCAGTGGTAGACAGACCAGGTGACTGAGGTCCAGCAGTTTCTGCAGTGATGCAGTGTGATGTTAAACACAGTTGTAACAGTCATGAAAGGACTGCCCATGAAAGCAGCTCTGTACAGCTAATGGTTTTAATTCAGACAAGTGTAGCTGATAGTGAATGGGCGTCAGTCTCAGTAAACCAATAAGCCAGGTTCAGCTTGGGCATGGGTCACAGTCCAGTTGCATTTCAGAGGGAAGTGGATGATAAAATACGCAAGTGACTAAGAGGTAAAAAGGAAACTAGTCCAGTATCTAAGGTGATAAGGCCTAATTGTGTACAGAGGAATGGAGGAAGAAGGGGATGTCAGCTGGGGAAACAACAGGACTGCTGTTGTGAGCTGCACTCATTTTCCAAGTCTGAGGTGTCTGACTCAAAAGTGATGGGCACATATCAAAAAACACCATAATATTCTGTTACTGCAAACCAATGTATTTCTCCCAGTGTCATTCTCAGAAATGGCTGCAAGTCGTTTTGGCTAAAATTTTAAAACCACAAGCCCACAAAACCATCCTGAAGTAGATATGTAGCTTAGGAAGTTTCAGCACAGATGACTAAAGTTAAATTATGTTTAAAACATTTATAATAAGCTCAGGTGCTTTGAATGCTAGGAAGTGACACTCTCCCCACTAGTAATTAAAAGGCATTAATTATGTTGCATTTCCTGTGTGGTTAGTCTGTGGCTCATATTTGTTGATATTCCAAGCAATGCACACAGTAGGGACTTGAATGACTTTTAAAAAAATAAGCTTCTTCCCTGAAAAGTAACTATAAAACTGATACTGTGGGATTTGATGTTTATTGCCTACTTTGAGATGAAAATTGAACCACAAATGACAGGTATGAATTTTTTACTTTATTCATACTAGAAGATGATCTGTTCTGGTGTTGATAAGAGTAGGAAAAGAGCTGACATGGAATAGGATATATTTTCTTTTTTTCTTTTTTTTTTCTCATATAAATTATGCTTATTTTCACTTCTTTTTCCTTTTAAGTTCTAGTTGCCAGCTCTTGGAATTCAAATTCGGGGGAACGGACCAGGGCTTAGTACATCCTCACAAGTAGAAGGCTATGCAATTCAGATTGTCTCCTCATTACACATGGACAAGTCTTGCTCTCAATGATGAGAAAAGAGTGCCACAGAAACATCAAGCTGCTGTGAGTAATCAGATTAATCAGTGCTGGAGGCAGTCAGTAGAAACTCAAAGAAAAGGAAGGGGTTTACATGGAGCGGCTTTTCATAAAAGTGCACATGTTCCTTTTATATGTTTGTAAATGCATGTATAATGCCACTCCAAATGTAGGAAGGGAAGATCCAGTTCATGAGTTGCATCTAGCCCAGAGCAAGGAGGACAAAAGTAGAGGAATGGAACAGAAAATAGTAGTGAAGCTATAGTGCATCCTCTGCTGTAAACTATGGAACCAACACACCACACTTACCGTCCTGCCTAGCAATGACATACTCCTTCATCTTCTTTTGATTTGAGAAAACTTACCATCAGATCACTTCTCAAATATTTAACTCCTGATTCCACCATTGCTTTCTCATGCTGGCCACTACCTATTCCAAAACTTGCACCACACCGATACACCTTAAAGAAAATCTGTCTCAGAAATCTTCTGGGAAGATATTACTCATGTTATGGCTAGGGTAGATAATTAACATCGAATGACTAAATGTACATGTGAAAAAAAAATTGTTGTAGATAGTGGTCCAAGGTGACTGTAGTCCATCACAGTCTTCAAATAACAACCAGATGGTTATAAGAGGCTAAATGCTCACTTTTTACCACCAAGACAATTTGCTGAACTGCTGTATCATGGACACTTGCATATTTATTTATAAATAGAAATCACAATGGATTCTTAATATTTTTGTTCTAGTTCCTGGTGACATAATTTGCTGAATAAATGAAGAATTTACGTGGTGGGGGATGTGATATTGGTAAAACCGATGCTGTAGAGATCTGTGAATTCAAGCTGACTTTCTGGAAGAAACAGTTTATATGAAGATACAGGCCTATGATAGACTTGAATTTCATGGTAGAACGTCAATTTCACAATAAAGTTAGATAGTGCCTTTGTGCTTTGATTTATGGAAAAGATAAAACCATGACCTTCTATTCAGTCAGGTTGTGCCAAATTCTTCAACTCAGTTTGAAAAAACTTTTTTTTTTTATCCTGATGTGTTTTTCTATCCTGACTTTTTTTTTTAACCTGACATGTGAAACATGGCTTAAGAAGCGGATGAATGCATGACTACCATTCTCTAGAAATCCACAATCACTTCAGATTTTTAGTGTTATGTGTTCAGATGACATATAATAGCTGGTATTTAAGAAAATGCTAGGACTTTAGGCAGGGATTTCCTAAATTAATGTTATCCTGAAGGTACTGGCAAGCAGACTTCATATACTCTGTGTGTGTGGTGGGATATCTTAATGTACACCTGCTTTATTGACTACCCAGAAAGAAAGCTTCTGCCAGGTGGAGTAGGCTCAAACTGTCAGTGCCAGAGGTGAGAGGAAGGATATGGGTCTTGCCTTTCAGCTCAGCAAACTATGTTAAAAAGAGTGAGGTCCTGAAATCCAGCAACTGGCACCCTCTGAGAATAGGTTTCAAAATATACATGCAATTAATGCCAGCATTTGCAGTTTTCCTGTATTTATAGATAACTGCTGGCTTGAAATACTGGGTTAGGCTGTGAATTTATCTGATTGTAGAAGTCCATTCCTAACCACTTCAAAATTGAGAACAAAATGTGTTACGAAATTCAAATGTTTCAAAGAATCTTCTTTTTCATGTTTTATCTTTTTATTCCCACAGAGATGTAATACACTTTTATTATTGTAGAGTGTGAAAAAAAAATTGTGCATGTATGCATGAGTATATGAAAGCATGTGAAAATGTATCAGGAGAATAGAGCCTCAAAGCTAGACTGAGTCTAAACTCTGCCCTGCAAAATTATTGAATGGTTTGTTGTCTGTTTTCTGAAAGACTCCAGAGAGACTCTGCCACCACTCAAGTGTTGTGTCTCATTTGAAAGTTTCTGCTGAGATCTCCTATTTTTAGGATGGGAGATGGGGAAAAGAGAGGAGACTAGTCGCCACAGAAACTAGTAATCTGGATGATGGGTTGTTATCAGCTTTCAGGCTGTGGTTTTTGAGTANACTGAAAGCAATATCTATATTTATATAAGCATCAGATATTTTCAATTTAATAGAGAACCACCAGTTTTCAATCTTACTTTAGGACTTGTACAGATTCATTTTTCTATCATCTATGTCTGGTGACTGGACTGAGTGACGACTAACACAGTAGTAGCACACCGATTTACTGACATGTTTTGATAACTGTTTTAATTCTTAGTTAGGGCTCAGATGTAGGAGTTAGTTCAGCATAACGGGTTAACCTGCATCATGGAAACCCTCTTAGCTGCCCAGAGACACTTCTGGTCAACAGAAATCCAAAATACTATGAACTTCATTTCACCATCTTTTGCTGTCACATTTCTTTATACCAGCTTCTTTGCAAATCTGAGTGTAAATCATCGATTTTAGAGTTAGATTCCACAAAGGATGTAGCCATTGCACTGTAAACACGCTAGCATAAAACTTTTCAGTGTCCAGCTCTTGGGGTGATATCCAGAGCCCTAAATTTATGTTCACTCTAAAATGTATGAGAAAAGCCAAGAAATGTCTTTCTGAAAAACAGCTGTATTGAGGATTAGGCTGCCTGTGCTAGACCAGGGCTTCTACTGCCCTGTTATATTTATGAGCTAAATTGCCATTCCACTAATGACTGAAGGAAAACATCTTGGATGGTTTACCTCTTTTTTATTTTCAGGCAGAAGTCATAACATGATGCCAACTTCTTACAAGATGGATTGGATTGCCAGATTGACAGTGCATTTGGAATCAGATGCAGAGAACAGCTGCAATTTCTAACTGTAGGTTCTTAAATGTATGTAGGAATCTGGGACAAATTCTAGGTAAGTCCAACACATATGTAGGAATCTGGACTTGACCTTTGATCTTCTGTCTAGGAGAATAACAGAAAAAAACCTTCTGCCACCTGAATCAGACCTCCTTTACCACTTAAAGTAAAGGCCTCCTTTAATGGGTGCACATGCAAAGTCACAATTCTATATGGAAATTCCTGATCTATGGCAAGGAGTCAGATGTATAAAATGATTATTTACAATTTAAATAACAACATATCACAGACAACATGGATAAAATATAAAAAAACTGTAGTAATTTTTCACTTTCTGACATTATGCTATTAGCTGAATGAGTCTTGATTTGTTGTAATATGAAGTGAGGAACAAGCAAGCGCAGATCATCTCATTCTGTAGAAGTAAGAGTGATTTTGGTTTATTGAACAGAATACCCTTTTAAAGTATAACCAAGTAAAGTATATTGTCTAGTATACTTTGGTCAAATTTTTGTTCACTCTTCTTTGACAATAGGTGCCTAATTTGTCAAGCAAGCACAGAGATTTGTGTCTATCACTTACCATAAAGTTAATGGGAGTTCTTCTGGAAACACCCGTGTGTCAGTGGGCCTGGATAAATGCTGACTGCTCATGACCCTGTGCAGATTCTTTAATGCATAAGAAATACAGACAAGCATTTTATGCTTACTTGCTCATAGAAATGAGCAGATTCTTTTTTCCTTTTTTAATCAATGTATAAAAGAAAACAGACATAGTGTCACCTCATCACCCCTGATTCTGTAGAGAACAATAAATGGAAAAAGATTTCAAATAAACACACATCAATTGTTGGTGTGAGTCATCCTTATGAATAATGGTGATAATGAGAATAGTGTATTGTGTATCTAACATGATATCTCTATTTCTGAAGTAGGTTATTCTTCTGGTTTTTTTTTTTTTTTTTTAATCTTTTGTCTATATGGAGTTTACAAGGGCTCTATCATAAAGTTCCTCTGTTACAGAAAAGGTATAGAAGGTCAAACAAGTTTACGTAAAATTCAGTGTTTTAAGCATGGTCTTGATGCAAAACCACCCTAAGAAGTTCCTAACTTTCCCTGGCTTTTGTGGACTTTTGTGGGCATCCTAAGTTAATGAATTCTCTCTGTACCTATTCAGGGGGAAAGAGAAGATATAACTGCAGTTAAAAGAGGAATAAATTGGCTCAAATGCTACTGCATATCTAGATATATCTTTTGACTTAATAGCGCCTAGTGAAATAAGTTTTTTCCTTCCCCAAGGCAACTTACATTTTCCAAAAGGATCGGGGGGCCATTAAAATAATTGTGGATTGACAGAAAAATAACCTCAGAAGAGAATTTGACATGTCATTATAACCTTAAAATATGTTAAATATATGGAAACATTTTAATTTTATCTACTATTTGCTGGAGAAGGAAGAAGCTAAATCTGTTTAGGAAAGCATTTATTTTTTGCAAATAAGGATTCTTGGACAAAAAATTTTGCAGAATATAATAGAAAACATTAGTGGATATTAGCTGTCACAATAGTAAATTTATAGTCAATAGAAACAGGATAATGGAAAAAATAAATTGGTTAATAACCATATAACTTTGAAATCCTCCTGACCCAAAGACAGCGTTGTGTAAAATCATTTGTTGTTGTAGCAAAATGTCAGTTTGGTACTGGTAAGCATTTAATCAGTTTTCTGCTTGATACATTTAATGTGACTTCAGTGTTTTACTTGAGATACACAGTTAAGCGATTGATGACGAATTCAGGAGAGCACAAGTGCCAGTCACGAAGAATCAGGTCTGTTTAGTGCTGACGTTAGCTTGGCTCGCATGAATAATTTTCTATCTGGCAGAAGATATTAAGTAACAGCCATTAACTATCCTCAGCAGCTATGGATAACTTCCAGCAAACAACAGAAACCAATAAACACAGGTAGTGCACTTTAATGTGTTCAATCTAGTATACAACTTTCTTTTTCTAGACTTACATATGTATGGAAAAAAAAAAACAAGTTCTCTGCTGCTTTTCCCTTCTTCTAATTCAAAACTGAGTATTTAATGCCTCGGTTTTTGTTTCCTATTTTCAGACTGCTTTATTCACCATTCAGACAATGCTCCCCAGACTAAAGGGAGACGGTGGGCACATACTCAAAGCAGGGCAGCAACCTCCAAGGCTGGTGTGGCACAGCCATTTCACATGAGCTCAGCTAGACGCAACCTGTGCCACCCCTGTTTTAGAGGTGAATTCACCAGGAGAGCGGTGACGTGACCCAAGGTCGCCACAGAAAGTGGTGGTGGAGTCAGCAGCAGAGTGGAATTTCCTGGCTGTCAGCCCCATGCTGTCTTCTTGTGTCACCTATTGCTTGGGTCACACAGACCTGCTGCAGCCTGGTGGTCTCTCTTGAACAATGTAAGTGAGATAAAAGCAAAGCCATAACAGTAGCAAAACACCACAATGAGGAAATGCCAGAATTAAAGTATCCTTTACCAGCAGAATTCAGAATCTTCCATGCACATCCACTCATCTACACACACATATGTAGATTTATGTTTATGTTGTAGTACTGTCTTCAATTACACCGTAACGTATCTTTTTTGACAGCATTCCATAATTACAGAATGATTATAAAGCAATAGGCTTGAGACAGAACGCATGGCTTGTCCCTGTGGCCTCATGTCTACTTTGCAGAGGTCACTGCAGTGCCAGAGGGTTATCTGCTGCTACTTTGATTAAAAGACACTTAATTACTCTTAATAAGGTGTAAAGGAGCTGAGTGAATTAAGTTCTTTTCTTTTTTTAAGACATTTTCAATCTCTGACTGTGTAGTTACAGCTGGGAAGTTTGGGAAATGTACTAGTGAAATTGATTACTCAGACATGTGTGACGATGATTCATCTGAGAGCCTGGAAAAAAGATGCAAAATTTCTTCCCCAGCCCCATCATTTCTTCCCTTATTACTTTATTTGAAAGAAAGCTTGGACAACACAGAAATAATTTGATTTTATGATAGCCATAGGCAGAATAAAAGATGTTCTTTTATACATACCCATAGCAGAATTGTAGCCTAAAGATTCATTTTGAAACAAAGGTTTTCCTCACTTCACTTGCTAACCATTATGAGGGCATCACATTCTCATTTCTTTCAGTCAATCAGAGATACTGGGGACTGGAAGATTTGTTCTCGTATTAAAACAACAGGCCAGCTACTCTTAACATATTTTGTCTGGCAGTAGCTAGTTATCAAGTACCCTAAGGAAATTTAAAAAGATGATTGTGTAATTGAGAAACAATCCACGCTTGAGGGTTTCTGAAGATTTTTGCCTAACGGGTAAGTATAGCTTGTGGGATGGCACATCAAGGCAAAATACTGCCAAAGCACTAGTTTTTTTTTTCTCCTGAATAAGAGAGTTCTGGTTGTTTCCATGATGCATAAGCACATCAGTTTCTCTTTAAAATATTTTTAAAGTCTAGAAACATTGACACTCCTTGAGCTATCCAACCTTGTAAATAGATTTCTCCTCCTCTTCCTCCTAGGTCTTACCCATTTTCTGACTCAGATGCTAACCGTGCACTTTCCCACACGCAGGCTCAACTACACAAAACTGTTGTTCCTGGCTTGTAGTTCTTAGCTGTTAACTGTGGGGTCTTCAGCATGCCTGATAGCAGTTCCCTTCCTGAAGTGCCATTCCCTCTAACGGCAAGGGTAGTGAATACTGCAGTGAACAGGCAGTCTCTTTGAAATCTTATTTTTCAGGGAAAAATCACTACTGTTATAAAATACCCTTTTAAAACCAAAATAAATATGCCCCTTTTTAAGGTGCCTGTCCGCTTCCTGCATGGGGACCTTGGAAGGACCAGCTCCCTCTGCATTTTCCCACAGAGCCTCCCCCTATCAACTTGTCTCCTTGTGATAGCTTTTGATCTGCCTTGGGCATTCCTCAGTGACTCACCACCATTTAATGGGGATTAAGATGTTTTTAATTGTTTATAATCCTTTTGACCTCCTGCCTCAGCTGAGAACCTGGAAGCATGCCATTGCACTTCAAGCAGGAGCTGTGGTGGCTTAGGGCAAAGCAAGGTTTGTAGGCAGAGGTAATATTTTTTTATTGGACCAATTACTGTGGTCAGAGAAAATAGATAGCTTTCAGGAATGCAAGGCCTTGAGCAGGTCTGAAATGAAAGCTGTGACTTCAAAGATAAATGCGGGTAGAGAGCAATTACTCTGAACTTAATTTCTTTATGTTAACAAGTTAGATTACCATAAAGAAAAGGCAGCTGGTATCTGTGAAATGGAGACAGTGTGTTAGCAGAGGGAGGGGTGATAAATTGTTAGCTCAAAAAAATGACTTCTACTTTATGAGGTTATTCCAGGAGCCACCTAGAGGAGTGACCATCAGTAACTATTTGACTAAGATTTACCATTCCAAATATTCTGTAGGAGTTACGTATAAGAATGAGAGAAAAACCTGGAAAATAATTTTCTTTATCTAACTGCTCAAAAATAATAAAATAAAAATAAGAGGCAGGCTAAAATGAAGTGCTTCTGAAGTTTCTCCAACTGTTTTGCAATACTCCAAAATGCTGTAAAAATAACTATGATGGGCACCGAACACAAAAGCCAGCTGACAAAACAACAGTTGCCCCCCAGCCTCTACCTGATAAAGAAGCATGCAAACACCTTCAGTCAATGAAAAATATACTAACCTATGGTGAACTGCCTGCTCCAAAAGCCAAAATGTCTCCCTAGAGAACAACCAAATGACATACTTGTATATGGGGAATTAGAATTACTTTGCTGATTCTTTCCTTCATACTTCTTACTGAATGAGCCGGGAGTTAACTCCAGGATCAATCCTCCAATGGCAACTTCAGGAAGAAGACAAGGAAACATGTTGGATTTGAAGTCTCAAGACAAAATACTACTTTGGACTGCTATATTAACTACTTCAGGAAAAGAGCCAGAAGAGAAATAACAAACAAGCCATCAGTGCAATTTTTTTCTGTCTCACAAAGGAAGTCTATCCTAAATTACAAGTCATGGAAACAAGCAACCATATGACATTATGACCAATGAAGTCAAGGAAGACTCTGTGCAGAAAACAACAGGCTTTCTCCACCAGTTATTGATCGTAACTACCCCTGCACGATAGTACCATCATGTCCACCAGGGATGTTCCCAGCCTGTCCACCACAATCCACACCCAGTCTCCAAGATGAATATCAGCCATCTGTACTTCAGCCCATACAAATCAAAAAAGTCTTCTAATTCATTCCTACCCTATACAGTTTCATTTCAGTCAAATTTATTTTCTTTAGACAATGGTCACAGTATGAGCATAAAGATAATTCTATAAAATTTTCACTTTATCATGAGCTACATCAAAAAAACTCACCACACCAGCACCAAAAAAACCAAACCAAAACCAGGGAAAATGTAAAGGAAAATAAAAAGAGCTTTTATATCACTAAGCCTGTGCTTATATGCCATCTTATATACTGAACTGAAAGCTTTTTCATTTACACCAAAACCATGAATTTCCTCATTGATTTTTTCAAATTCAATAACAATTGTCCCTCTATCAAACTCTTTTGAATATCACTGTGCTGGAATCACCTTAGATAACCTGATAGGTATCAAACTATGATTCACCAGTTGTGTTAAGAGACTGACAGACAAATGTGCTTGCCTGAAGAAAATCACCTGCTATTCAGAAGATCTGGGCTTTTTAGACCCCACCTCTTTTGCTCTGAAGAGATAATACATGGAAATCATTTTAATTATTTAGATGTCCTTTACTGGACAGGTGTGCTCTCCTAAGCAGGTGGATGGCATTGGTGAGTTAAAAGGACCTAAAATACTGTCAAGCACTAAAGTTAACATCCTTATCTGGGACATGTATAAACAATTATTAACAACTTACAAGATCCTAAGCTAAGAAAATTTGTCAGCACCAGAACTCCTGCCTTTTATATGGCTCCAGCTTCATTGACTTCAGCCCCAACAAATGGAGGCTCACCGGCTTTAGCCCCACAAGCAAATATTCAGGGCTAATAGGTACCCACAAAACTGAGACTATGTTTGAGCAGCAAAAACTGAATTTGGCAAAACATCTTCTCACAATGGCAATCACCTTCGGAGCCTTTACAAGACACTTCTGCAGCCCATTCACCATGCCATATGCCTTCCTGGACACAATTTTTAATACTGAGAAACCGTGATGCACCGGGATAAGCTCACGCAGCCACTGATGGACAGAACCACCCATCTTCCAGTGGGAGATAGTTCTCCCAATGTAGCCACACCATGTCTGAGATTTTGGGTGTTATTCACACAGAGACACAATGAAATACTTCCAAAACAGGAGTAAGGGTACTAGAATTCTTCTCTCTTACAAATACTAAGAGCTTAAAGCCTCTTTTGAGGCATGTTCTACATTTAACACCCTCCAACCCAAGCTAACCTCTCTAGCCTTGAAGAGGATAAATACATTTCTCACTCTTTTCCACAGTATTTAACAAGCTTATTGTCTCCATAGGTACTTACTACCTTCTAGTTTCAGTCAGTCTGAGGGGTTAATTTCAGCTTTTGTAGCTGCTGTTTCTATTTCAGACCTGAAGAGGGGCTTGTGCGTCCAGTCACTTCTCTGTCTTTTCCAGCTTTAGCAAACTAGTCTAATGAAATATTTCACTTCTCCCCACAAACTTTGCTTTACTTCTGCTCTTAAACCATCACAGCTATACTGCTACTTCTGTAATATTCACCAAAAAAAGGTTAAATCTCTGTATTCACGATGTTCTTACATTTTAGCTCCATGTCTGTCATGCAGACTGAACTCCTAAACTGAATTATTTATGGAATTACTGCTGGACTTGTGGGCTTCTCGGATCAGTGCCTGTGTTATTTGGGATTAACATGTATACGAACTGGGATGCTTCAGAGCCACCTCTTCTCCTCTTTTCCCAGGGCTGGTGGTTCTGCCAGTCAGCAGAGGTACCTGGCTGCAGGCTGGGAATCTCTGCCCACAGAGCAGCCTGTGAAGCCAAACTCACTTAGCGCCTTCTGGAGCCAGCAGCTGTCAGAAACATGTTCACTGAAGAAGTAACAAGAAATTAATAACATCCTGCATTTATTTAGTGTTTTTCTAAGTGATAACCACTCTGCTTCCATGAAGCCGGTAAAACTGTTGTGATCTCTGAAATGGGAAAACCAAGCCATCAAGCAGCCAGAACCTAAACAAACAAGATTAACCAAACAGCAACACAAAAAAAAGAGTATGTAAACACTACCTTTTTACCAAAATGGATTGATTTTCAGAGATAATAGTAATTTATGTCTCCTGATAATTTTTTTTTGGTTTTTTTTTTTGATTTGGAAGCCAGTGCAAGTTACGGTTGTTCAGCACCTCTGAAGATCAGGCCACCCACCTGGATAACTAACTGGGGGGGGAAGGCCCTTGAAGTGAGGTGACAGGTTGCATCTTGTGGAAGCTCCTGACTTTAACAGTGTGGGCCAGGTATATGTGACATTCCAGTAACAACAGTCTGTTGAATGAATTACTTCTCATCCCAGTATTAATATGTAGGATCACATTACCTCTCAAAGCAAGATTTTATTTCCTGAAAAGTTCTGAGCACAAGCTTAGTTAAATCAATTAACACACTGTTCTCTGCATGCACACGAGAGCTGAAAATCCCTTGTAGCCTAGAGGTTTTTCTAATTACATAAAACCAGCATTCAGGAACCATAGAGCCATGCGGTAACTGAGAAAGGGAGGGTGTGCGTCTGACATGTGACTTAATACAGGCTCATGGACCCAAGTGAATTCTGTCCATTTTCCTGGGGGCACTGAACCTTACTCCCTTCTTCCTTGAAATGAGTGCTTTTACTGTTCAAAAGCAAATAGCCAAGAAAACCAGGCAGCAGTCCTCTATCTGCCCTCTGTCCGTCAGTGAGGGATCTCCACCAACCAGTCTAGTCCTCAGTGCTAGCAGGACTGGGACAGGACTTTATTAAGCAGAAGGAGTTTCCACTTTGGCACTCAGATCCAGCCAAACTCTGAATTTTGTGGCTTGGAGAGTATGGTGCAAATGTGATGTGTTCTGTTTAGCTCTTGATGGATTTGGATTTTGTTTTGGTTTTTTTGTGTGTGTTTTGTTGTGGGTTTGTTTTTTTTTTGTTTTGTTTTTTTTTTAGTTCTAGTTAAGTTTATAGTTTTAGTTTGATTGTCAAGGTTTTCAATAGCATCACAGCAGTAATTTAACTTGTGTTACCTGTTGTGGGTGGCTTATATAATGTTAAATTTTTACTTTCGTACAAAGCATCCAATTGCCAAGATCATAAGCAGTATATAAAATTACTAAATTAAATAACTAAATGAGAGGCTTTTCAAGGACTCAGAGGAAATTCAGAGCTTTGGTATAGATCAAGAAACAGCAGTCTGCCAGGAATAAAGTTATAAGGGTATGTTTTCCATTCAAAGCAAATTTCATGCAAATATCTTCCTCTAGGAGGAGTGTGTAGATGCCCCCACCAGCTACAGCCCCTTGTTGCTAGGCTTTGTATATATGAGAGGAGAAAAAAAACACCTGCTTTAAAAAGCTGTCTCCACTCCATGAAACATTATCCTCTCTGTTGTACACAGAGGAGTCGAATGATTTGCCCAGCATCAGGAATTGGTTCCTGAGTCAGGAGTTGACTCCCGCCTCTTGTTCAAAAACTCCTTGTTCTTCTTTGTGGTCTTCCTGCTTATGCACATCCTCTTCTCATTTCTTTACAATGAAGCGTATAAACTGAAGACAAGCCTCAGCCCTTTTATATTGCAGGACTGCAAGCAGTTTTAAGCTTTTCTGAAGCTTGGAATTTTGAAACAGGTATTATGCCACTCTCCAATTGACATTACTGTCACATTAAAAGGATGCAGACAAAGCAAGTTGTGGCAGTTCCAACTCTGGGCTCTCTGAGAGGTTGTAAACTGACAGTAGTTTTGTAAACACTGCTACAGCCTGCTGTCCAGCTCTTCTGACCACACAAGGGTATCCATCATATTTTAGCTGATGACACTACTCCTTAACAGATCTTTACTCGCTAGGACATGGTAGGATTTGGACTGAGAACCGAAACTGTAAACAAATCCCACTGTTCCCAGATGGCATGGCTTAAGACTGTCATCTCTATCTTGTCAAATCTCATTTATTTGTTTTAGTGTAATGTTACAGCAAGTACATAATTAAGAATTCCACATTTATGGAAATAAGAAGGTAAATTTGTTGTATAGAAAAATTACATCACACTGTATTAAACTCATGAAAAATGCACTAGTAGCCATAACAATAGAGATAGGGTGAATTAACTCACTAGAAATGAAGAGGTATTTCATGTAAGAAGTCACATATAGTGGAGAAGAAATCTATCAATAAAAGGCTGCCAAATATAAAACGTGATGGAATGTCTTGATTGCAATCTTTATGGACCTCAGCTATTAACTATGCTATATAATAGTGCAAATAACTTTCCTGCAAAATTGTAAATCAGTTTTGTCCCATTAAAGGAAGTATTATGGGATATTTTGAATTATTCTTTAAAATGACACTGCTCAGATGTGCTCATATCTGGGAAAGTAGTAGAGCTCTGTGTGAGATGATATGCATTAAAGGAAAATAAGAGATAATGACCATGATCACTTCAATAAACCTATGCTTAAACCACAGATATATGCCAGTCTAAATGTAGCTTGACAATGAAATCAGCCATGGCACACAGTGAGAAGAACTTAGCTGTTAGAACAGCAGTCAAAAAATGACTACCTTTAAAAAGTACTGCCAGATAAGAGGAGAAAAGGTTTGGGCACAGCATATCTGTCACATTAGTTCACCATTTATTAATACTTCTTTGAATGTAGTGTTTGGAAACGTAACTATAAGGGAACTGAGCACAGAATAGAAGTTCTTAATTTCTTGCTCAGCTTGATTTAGGCAATGGCAGGGACAGTGCTGTTATCAGTGCTGCAATCTGAAACACAAATATGCTGAAGGCTTCTGAAAAAATTCTTGTACTGTACAAGTTGATGAGAAAGGAAAGCCAGTTTCTCCCTGCAGTTTGCTTATGGTGTCAGGTATGGGGTTTATGTCACTAGGCATTCAAGAGGTGAGGATAAGTTAGTTAACATCTTATTTAAATCTGGCTTTCCAGAGTGGTACTTCTCAAGCATTTTGGCAGTGTAATCTTCTTTTGGCTCATGCCTGTTCACCCCTTTTTTTTGGCAGCTGCTCAACTCCAAGGCAGGGTGGTGGGAATTGGCTGGAATTACTGGCTGCAAGTACTGACTCTCATTTGCTCACTCTGGTTAAGCTGAGCTGTTGCTGGCACTTAGAGGTAGTTAGCAGCTATCTAGCTAGTTGAAACACTTGCAGCCTAGAAATAAAAATCTGTTCCTGCTAAGAATGGAACTGCTACCAGCTTAGGAGGAAACTGAATTGCTACAGATATATCTATCTAGCACTTCATGAGCTATTTCAGCCTTTATGCAGTTACTCAGCCAGGGCAGTTCTGGAATTGAGGTGTAGCTGTGGGGGATACAGACTTGAAAGAGACTTCCCGGATCATTTTGTCTTATGGAGAGCTATTTTGACCCTTTCATGCACTTAAGAGATTTCATTCAAAATTAGAAGTAATTCTTTTGCTACCACTGGAAATTTGCTCCAATACCTTTGGCATTAGAACCCTATTTCTGATTTCCAGCAATTTGTTCTTGTGCCAATACTCCACAATTATTTTCAAACGCCTTTTTTTTTTTTTTTGCATTTCTGCAGACCCCCTCTCTCTTCTCCCATATGTATTTATCAACAACAATTGCATGCCCTCTCCTCCACCTTCAATTTGCTAACATAAATAAATGAAGTTGTTCTATCATGTATCTTTCCATAGCCCTGAACGTACTTGCAGTGTTAGATCTGTATGACTTTTTCTTGGACTTAACCGGCCAGAATTTAATACAGACCTCTAGGGGAGATGTCTGCCTTTTTAGAGCAGTCTTGATATCTTCCTATTTCCACTAGAATCACCACATGAATTATGCGCTAAGGTCGATTTTCACTCTTTGTTGGTTGGTTACCTTGATGAATTGTATGTATTGGTAGTCACCTGGTACATCCAGGTCTTTGTTGTTTCCCATTTGGGAGCCCAAAGGTACAGCAGGATGTTTTACATGACCTTATACCTGGTCAGGTAAACTCCCAGATATTTGTGTTACTCCTGCCTTTAAAGTCAGGATTTCTTGCTGATAACAATGGCTCTCGGTGTTAGGAAAGTATACATACTGAAGCCAATATTTTTCAGCATTCAAAATTAGGAAGCTCATCTATATGTATACTGTACAAGTAAGATTTATGGCAGTGGATGAGGAGTCATCTTGCACTAGAAGGTGCACAAAAGGGGAAAAAAACCCAAATAACTGGCAATCCACAAACTTCATTATTGCAAGCTCTGCTTTCCCATAATTTGGAATGTGAAGAATATTTTTTTCCAGGTAACAAAACCAGCAAAAGGTATTCTTTGGCTTAGAAGAAGTATTGTGCCTCTTTAGATTATATTTATTTAATATTTTTTTCAGTTAGAATCTTGCTCTCTGTTTGAGTCCTAAAGCCAAATAAATTCTCATCGCCTTAAAATTTGAGCCACAGTTGGCATAATTTTTCTTTGCCTGGATTGCTTGCACCTTATTCTGTATTGTATGAAGGCAGCTCAATGCTACATCTCATTTACATGTGCTTTTGACTTTTGCTCACAAAACTCATAAGTGAATGCTAAGTCACCTAATTTCTGCCTGTGAAATCATATTTGACAGCACTCAAGAGGACATACTTGGAGGGAATTTCATGAAGGGACATGAAGATAATGAAGGGCATCTCTCCTATAACAAAAGTCTAACAGATGAGTTTAGCCTAGAAAAGGCTCAGGTGAGGGTCTCAAAAATTTATAGAAATACCTGGAGGGAGAGTACAGAGAGGATGGAGCCAGGCTGTTTTCAGTGCTGCCCAGTGACAAGACCAGAGACAATGGGCACAAACACAAACACAGAAGGTTCCCTCTGAACATCAGGAAATGTTTTTTCCGGTGTGAGAGTGACCAATGAATAGCACAGGTTGCCCAGGGAGGTTGTAGAATTTCCATCCTCAGAGATATTCAAAAGATGTCTGTCCACTGTCCTGGGAAATCAGTGTAGGTAGCTTTGTTTGAACAGGGGGTTAACCAGGTAATCTCCAGAAGTTCCTTCCAACCTTAACCATTCTGTGATTCAGTGACACTGTGATTCTATAACACAATTTTTATGCAAAACCACCCTCCTATGAAAGAAGAATAGTAGGTAAATTTGGGTTATGCAAAATACCACCTGGAAAAAACCCAACACCTACAACATAAAAGAAATACTTGAAGGAAAGACATTGGAAGTCGCTGACCTTAAGTTACGGAGTTTTTTGTAGCAATGTTTATTGATAGATTGCATCAAGTATTCCAGTCCGAATGTCTTTCCACCTTGCTTATGCTAAGAAATACAGCACATTCCCTTCCTCAGGATAATTATTGTCAATTTAAAATCTATGTGAGTGATATATTGATTTTTCCCATTTGGGTAGTTGTATGGGTAGCAAGAAGATGCAGAGGGAAGGATGGGCTAGAGAGGCAAAATGTGTGCTAAATGTTTCTTTGCTTTGTTTTCATATTCTGATATGAACCATATCACAACCATATGAACCAGCAGAACCATTCTGCCTGTGAACCATGATATTAGCTGTATGTTTGGAAGCAGTTACAGATTATGGGAATATTACTTCATGTTTATAAATTAGACTCAGGAGGAGAACATGAGACTGGCAAATTTGTATGTCCATAGCTCACTGACAGGAAAAGCATAATTGTCTACTTAGTGCAGCTGTTGACACAGAAGGTATATGCAGTGCAAGGGATTTGAGAACCTGAGTAGATATTAATCTGAAAATCTCTATATTTTAAGTTACCTAAACTATTCTACTACAAAACTCTAGCTAAAATTACCCTAATGTAACAGAATAGCAGAGAAACTCTAAAACTCAGATAACGATAGTCAAAAGTTTGTGTAAATCCAAATTAATTACTACAAGGAGGCCATGAATCAGCTGTGGTTTGGGAACTGAATTGGAAAATTCACAATAACGAGTGAAAATTTGCTGTTGTGAAAATGTATCCAACCAAGCGTAAAATTTGCTTGTTCTCCTCTTGCATGATTGATGGTAGAGGCCCCTTCTCTTCTACTCTTCCACCCCAGATACCGTCAACTGTTAGTGTCTTCTTTTAGGACAAGAAATTTGCAAGACTTTGTTAGAGTGCTCAAATTACTGATAGTTTCTGGTAAAAGCATACATTTTGCAATATTCACAGTTTTGATATACATCCTTCACTTATAGAATCATAGAATGGTTAGAATTGGAAGGAGTCTTAAATATCATCTTGTTCCAACCTCCCTGCCATGGGCAGGGACACTTCCCACTAGACCAGGTTACTCAAAGCTCCATCCAGCCTGGCCTTGAACTCTTCCAGAGATGAGGCATCCACAACTTCTCTGGGCAACCTGTTCCAGTGTCTCACCACCCTCACAGTAAAGAATTTCTTTCTAGTGTCTAATCTAAATCTCTCCTCTTTCAGTTTAAAACCATTACCCCTTGTCCTATCACTACACTCCCTGATAGAGAGTCCCTCCCCATCTCTCCTGTAAGCCCCCTTTAAGTACTGAAAGAGTGCTGTAAGGCCTTCCTGGAGCCTTCTCTTCTCAGGCTGAACAACCCCAACTGTCTCAGCCTGTCATCAAGTTCTCCAGCCCTCTGATCATCTTCATGGTCCTCCTCTGGACTTGCTCCAACTGGTCCATGTCCTTCTTATGTTGGGACCCCCAGAGCCAGACGCAGTGCTCCAGGTGCTCCAGAGTGGAGCAGAGGGGCAGAATCACCTCTCTTGACCTGTTGGCCATATTTCTTTTGATGCAGCCCAGGATGTGGTTGGCTTTCTGGGCTGCAAGTGCATATTGCAACCAAATTCCCCAAGTCCTTCTCCTCAAGGCTGTTTTCAATCCGTTCTCCACTTAGCCTGTATTTGTGCCTGGGATTGTCTTGACTCTTGTGCAGGACCTTGCACTTGGCCTTGTTGAATTTGAGGTTAGCACTGGCTCACCTCTCCAGCTTGTCCAGGTCCATCTGGATGGCATCCTTTCCCTCCAGCATATCAACTGCACCACACAGCGTGGTGTCATCAACAAACGTGCTGAGGATGTATTCTGTTCCACCACCCATGTTCCTAACTAAATTGTTAAATAGTACCAGTCCCAGTACTGATCCCTGAGGACTGCCACTCACCACTGCTTGCCGCTTGGATATCAAGCCATTGACTGCAACTCTTTGAGTTAGGTCATCCACCCAATTTCCTATCTGTTGAGTGGTCCATCCATCAAATCCATGTCTCTCCAATTTAGAGACAAGGATGTTGTGCGGGACAGAAGTTATTGAACATGAAGTTCAATACTGTCCAAGGAAACATCAGGGCAGACCTGTAATTACATGTAGCAGCTCTGCATGAATCTAATTCACATAAATTCAGAACATAGCTAAATGACATTACCACACTTGAACACTAGAAGAGAGTGATTTTCTCTGTTGGCTGGTAATTGAGCTAGTAGGAGAAGCCCAAGTACTGGGGGACCCCTCCCATTGTGATCTCTCTCTGCCAGTCTGTTTTTGCAGCATGAAAACAAAGCTGTACAGGAGGAAAGAACACTTTAACACCTCAATACCACAGTAAGTTTTGTCTAACATACCTTGTTTAAACAATGTTTAAAAGCTTGTCTTTCTCCAAGTCTCTAAAGATGCAAAACCGCCACTCAAGCTACAGGGAAAACTATGAACAGTAGCTATCACTCATAGTGAGGATACGTCAGACCAGATGTTGAAGAGGGCTTTATATGACCTACTGATATCTCATATATAAGTTTCTAATCTAGACAGTTTAGAGACCAATTATGTAAGTACTTTTCATAAAAATATGCATGTCTCATACTATAAAAGACACTTGCATAAAAAGAGATCTTTGCTCCTTTGGTCATCAGCTTTTGCTCTTCATATTTCTGTAAGCAGCCACAGACTTTAAACTGGTTTTTGTGAAGCTGAAGCTTAAATACAAAAGATGGAAGGATCATAAAATATGGAACATGCATATGCATGATGGTTTCCTGGGAGGCAGGTGTCACAAACTGCTGTAGATTCAATTGATGCTTAAGAGAAGTGCTGTGGTCTTCAAGGAGATACTGTCCCTTGACTTGACTGTCTTAAAAAAGTGTTTTCTTTTAACATGCTGAACCTTTTTTCACATTCAGTCTGATGTCCCTAGTTTCTTTTTCCTTTTTTTTTTTAAAAAAACCAACAACCCAAACCCACAAATGCAGCATAATTCCAATTTCCTTTACAAAATGCCATAGATATTCTTGCAACCCTAAGGGCATGTGGCTAGCCACAAAAGGCCACAGAAAAAGCTTCTGTTAAAGAGGGACTCAGAAGATAACTGGCTGAATTACACAGCAAATCTGCATAATAGAGCTTAAAAGAGGGAAACACCTTCTCCAGATGAAACAGACCAGTGGGAGTATTGAGTTTCATGCAGAGATGGAATAGTATTACTTTGAGGAGTAATTCCTTTTTATGTATTTTGCAGGAACAGAGTATATTGTCTAATATTTTTATTTCAGGCTTCACGCTTTGTTTTATGAAGCACGTTGAATCGCTACCCCTTGGGGGGAAGTTAGCTTTAGTTCCTCACTGATGGCAATTCAATGAAATCACTTTGAGTAAAAGGTGAACATTTGTTAGCAACGCAGAGGAACTTATGTGACACTTCTGTATGATGGCATTTACACCTACTAAATCCATTTTGTGACGCCAGTTGCTGGCATGTAAACTGAAGTTTCAGCTGCTGCAGCTGGATTCATGTCTAACTTTCTGGAGCAGACAGGATTTCCAGAAATGTGAATGACAAATGAAGCATAAACTATGTTCTATTACTCATCCTGCACCATAATGGGTATATTTAAACTTCTTTCTTGTCCTGTTTCTGCTTTAGTTACTCAGATGGATAAATGCTTGTGTCAAGACGTACTTGACTGAGAAAGGCGGCAGCCATTGTAAAACTAAGCATGTGTCCACGTGAAAAGGTGCAGGTGAATGCAAAAGCTTATGAATTCTGTAAGTTGGATTACCAGAGTGATATGTATAAATAAATGCATGTGATTCTGCTTTTAGCATAGGCAGAATTCTATCCTAGCGTTAGTCAATGCCTTCCCTGGTACACATGACCGATTTTCAACCCACCCACAGCAGGGCTGAAATTCTCCTTTCTGCCTTCACCTATAGTCAGGCAAAGAGGTGCAGACACAAGGGTAAGCAGTTAAAATTTGGTGTGAAGGTGTTCTTGAAAGATGAGGACAGGGAAGTCTGAGATGGCAACAGACAAATCTGTTTTGGAGGAATCAGTCTGTATGGAATGGGGAGGTGAGTGTCAAGGAAACTACGGAAGAGGAAATTGCAGTAATCAAAATAGAAGCTGACCAAGAAAGGGCCATGTGCTGTTTTGTTTTGAGATGCAGGAAAAGAGCTGGAACTTCACTGGGAAAGAAAAAGAGAGCAAGATTAGGAAATGGCTGGGTATTATGGCAGAATGAGAGAGATGTTTACTCAGACACTAGAAGGAGAGGTGATATTGTCATTATAGCAGTAAGGTTGTCTACCAGAGAGAGTGATGGGTGGAAAAACAGAGGTTAGTTTCAAGGCCATTAAGCTCAGAGGTTTCAGAAGCAGGTTGAAATGTTGATTTTGTCTCAGAAAAGGAGCTCCAGGTTGAAGGAGCTGATTTATGAGTACTCAGCAGAGAAGTACAGAAAATTATATTAAAGATGCTGAAAAGACACTTGGAGCTTGTCTCCGGTATTACAAACCTGGAAGAATGCTGTAAGCCCTTACAGTAACAGAGCCCTGGCCTGCCCCCTTGCCAAAAGTTGTTGTAAGACTGAAATTTCATTTCAGCTGCACACGGGATGGTTTGGGGTCTTCTCCTTATTGAGGAGCATGATACACCATTGTATTTTGTCAAAAGTAGTCAAGTATTTCTGGAGTGGGTCAAATCCTTTGGAGAAAAGTGAACAAAAATAAAGGCTATGCAATCCTAGCCTATTTTATAAAAAGTGTTTACAACCTCAAGCAAGGAAGAAAAGAACATCCTATTTTAAGACTTTTTAAACACACTGCTGGTAACAGGCTGTGAGCTCAGACACCATATTACAGAATCACAGAATCTTAGTGGTNCCCCACACAAAACCAAACAAACAAAACCAAAAAAGCCACCCGCCAACTAAACCCCACACCCACAACCCCACGCACAACACCCCACCACAAATGCTGAAAGAGGGGAAGATTTTAGTTTATTCAATATCAACGACTAACTGAAATAAAATATCAATTTCATTCCTTGTTGGTTTCATTTGTATCCATCTGTCAATCAAAGACACTGATGAAAATGCACGAAAGGTTCTCTGTGCTTGTATGCTTTTATGATAATGCAGGTAAATGCCTAGATGTGTAGATCGGCTACTGAATCCCACCTTCTTCAAAATAAAGCAGAGAATTTAAAATTGTTACTTATTTATTGTGTCTCTCAAACAGCTATTCCCTAGCTCCAAGCATCTGCATAGTCACTGCATATATGCATTTACACCAAAGAGCAATGGAAATTTTTTTAGAATTTATAGCAGTCCTGCAAAATGCTTCTGTTTTGATACATTTACCTTTTAAAAAAAAAAAATGTAAGAAGGATCCTAAAAAATCAAAAGCCACTAAAACCATTTTGGGCAGCTCTGTTTAGATTTCTAAATGTTTTACCAAAGGACTCAGTTCAGCTGCAGGGTGGCACAGCATTGTGCCCACAAAGGACAAAGACCTGGTTATAAGTGTCACCCAAGGCAATGATAATGAACAAGTAACTCACCCAGCTATCTGCCACGCAGGCAATGTTCATACTCACAGGGTTGAGAATCATCCTCAACCCAAGCAGACATGTGATATGACCTACTCTGCTGTGAGATTTTCATTAGGATCCAGTGTATTACAAACCAGAGAGATGCACAAAACTATCCTCTTCCCCTTCTTGTGGGAATGGTAGTCTGCATAGAGGAAGAGTACTCCCCCTTGCACTCTGTATTTGTGCTGTCTTCTTCATTGACCTTCACTCGTCCTGGGAACACAAATTCTTAAGGTTATAAAGTAATTAAAATGTGCTGTCTGCTCCTTATGAAATGAGAGGAAAGAAACTCATCAGGTTTCAACTATCTAAAAAGCCTGGGCACATCTGCTCCTGTCATCATCAGCTCATGGGATGAGCAGCTGGAGGATTCCTGGTTCATACTTGGGATCATTGTCACAGGTGGATCAGTCCATGGGAATGAATGCAATAGAAAGCTGCAGGGAAAATGTGCATTAAATAAGCAGCAGGGAAACTCTACTTGCATTTATATTCATTAGTTTCCATAATCACGCAAATAGGTGATATAACCAAAAGAGGACCCACATCATTTCTTGAGTAAGTGAAAAGAGGTCAATGGAGTTAGATCAGGAATCAGTTTAGCCCATAATATTTTGAAGAATTGCCATCTGGTGAGCAGGAGTATGGTCCTAAAATGAGCTTAGAATAATGTCATTTATAGGCCAAAAAATGGACAGGTGTTATAGGCACTTATAAAGAACTTGTAATTAGGAAAGAAAATTGTAATTGAGGACCACAGAGAATGTAATGTACTGAAAGAGTGAATTATAATTGTCATGAACCTTACTCAGACACAAACCAGGGACATTCACCTTCCATTCTCCAGACTATTTTCAAAATAGAATGTGCTATAAATTAACAACTGTTATGTGTAGGTGTCTCAGCCTTAGAAATAGTTCAGAATCACAGAATATCAGGGATTGGAAGGGACCTTGAAAGATCATCTAGTCATTTAATTTATTTTCTTCAAAATTCTGTGGTTTGTTGAAATGAAAACCTTTTACAGATATGTATCAGGTATGACAAAAATTTTATTGCCTGGTGATAGAATTTCCACTGAGGAGAGCTGGTATCCTGATAATATCCTGTGGATGTTTCAGGCAATTTTATCAGGAACCTACATTCAATCCTCCACTCTGCTTGCTTTGAAATCTCACTTCTTTTCCCACTGCTGTTCGTGAAAACTCTACTTTTCATATTTATGAGGAAAAACATTTCTGACACCTCAACAGTTTTGCAAAACACCAGAATTCTTCTATCTCTACACAAACTTAAAATACTTGTCAACAACATTAATTTGTTGCTAGTGATGCATTAACAACACGAGGCACTTATTAGCTGCATATCTCTTGCTTATTAAAAAAGAAGTCAGAAAATTTTCAGAAAGCTTGCCACTTGCAACTTGTAAACAATTCTGGTTGTTTGCTGGAGTGGCTACTGATAACAACAAAGGAACCTTCACTGATGCCTCCGTTAGAAACGATTGCTAGGAAGGACGCATCTTTTTCCACCGTACATTGTAATATTTTTCAAATGCTTACAAGTTTCAGATTAAGGTTGCGAAAAAGTGCTTGATCTTAATTTGTTTAGTCATTTCTAATTTTTATTAGTGTATGAATTAAATAATAGAAAAAAATTAGGGCGAGAAAACTGTTTTTAAAAAATGTATCCATCCCATGATAAATATGAACTATTAAGCCTACATTGTAGGTACAAAGTCAAAAAAACAAGTGTCTTCAGACCTGGTATAGGAAAGGGGGTTTAGGTATCCAATTTTAACTATAATACTGCTGGTTTTCAGGTATTTCTTTTCAGAAGATACAAATGAAGCTGCAGAGTTAATCATACTTCTGTGCAAGGAGAAAGACAGATTGTGGTTACACTGCTGAACAGAAGAGAGCCAGATATTGATCACTGGTGACCTGCATGTGTTGTAGAGCTAGCTCCTTAAGCCTGAGCGGATTGGCTGATATAGTCCTTGGCTCTGGGTGCTGTCTGAGGTAACATTTCTGTGACATTTCTGTACATTTTCCAACTTGGAATCTCTGGGACATTTTGGCAGCTGTGGTGTGGTCCACAAGGGTTTCTATATTGCAGGACAGTATGCCACATGTGGCATTTCTTCAGGAGAGATGGGAGGAGATTCTTGAGAGTTCAAAGGCTGAAGGGGGACTCCTGGAAGAGGACTTTGGCAGACAGCCAACCTGGTCGTGTCCATGCTGCCTCTGGAGAGAGGTCTGAGTGACCTCTTGTTTGAACTATGCTTGAGTGGTGCCTCAGAGCAAGCTAGGTGGTGGTCTTTGGGAAAAAACAGGGAGTGAATGGAGGAGCAGAGATCCAACGTTCAGGCCTTCTCTTTGGTCTCCTTTCATTTAGCAGTATGTACTTATAGATCACAAATAACAGACAGACCAGATTTTATATCATCAGCTCTCAGTTTTCATAAATTCAATGAACTGTTGCAGATTACACATGTGAGAAGATGAAATAAGGCCTATTATGTTTAGGAGTTGAGATCATAAGTTCATTCGCTATACCATTTAGTCCTGTCATCGTCTGTGAGCTACATGATGCTTTTGCTCAGACTGTTTTAGAGGACTAGGTTCATTAAGGGCCAACATTATTTTCCTTACTGTAAGGCTTTTCAAGTTAGTTAATTTTGAATATTTCAGCTCATTTTCTCTCTCAGAAGAGTGTAAGATTTTGCTATAGTAACATACAGAAGTAATAAAAAAGTAGTGAAAAAAATCAAAAGCAGCTGGAAGAGATCTGAGAAGTCCTTTGCTTTAAGGCAACATCAGCTGTACTTACCTCATTCCTGACAAATCTTTGTGTAACTTGCTTTTTAAAGAGTCTCGTGGTGTAGATTCTACTATCTTTTTCCTTCTAGGAAGCTTTCCTATTTAATCTAAATCTTTGCTGTAATTTTGGCTTACTGCTTCATCATGCCCTCCATGGATTGGTGTGGAGAACTGTTTGCTCCCCTTCTATTAGCATCCACCCATTAAAAAAGTAAAATGGCTTTGTAATATGCCTCTCAGATGTTCCTATGTAAGTATTTTCAGTCTTACAGTCATGGACTGTGCTTTTCTAGGTTTGTCTTGTAGTGTGCAGCTTTCTGGGCTTTGAAGACCTGCTGAAGCCTCATGAGCACTGGCAACTCTTGAGGGTTTATTTATGTGGTTTATACTTGACACTCCTGTTTATGATTCTTCACCACCATCCCCCACACAACATTTCTCTTTCTCTGTTCAGCAGCTCCTCTGAGCTCTCCATTGTCTTTGAGGTCCGTAAGCAGGGGTTTTCATTCCCTTTTCCTGCACAAGAATTCTTTGCAGCACCAGATTCCAGACAGGAAATTGTCAAGCCCCTCTCCAAATACCCTCTGATCTGACACAAACTGCCAAGAACTATTTTAACGGTATTGTTTTCCAGCTGTTTTTATTGCTTATTGTCGTTTCATCGTCTGTCTCCATGTTCATCAAGCTTTGTTATGAAACTATAATTTGACTGAGTCGAAAGGGCAACAAAAGCCAGATGTAAATACTGTTTTTTGTTTTCTTCTAACCACAAAACCTGCCATGCTACCATGGAAGGGAAGCTAATTTGTAATCTATTCCTCACATATTCCTCACAAACTGATGTTGACTGTTGTTTATCTCCTTGCTATTTCATAGTTTTTTACAAACAGTTTGATTGATAAATTGTGTCACCATATTTCTGGGGTCTGACATTAAACTAGTTTGTCTATGAAACTTTTCAGTAGTTCTTTTTTGTTTTTTATCCCCATTTCAGAGCTAAATCTTAGTTTCTTGTGTTCTATGGTCATGAGAGTAACTGAGCTGCCCTCCAATGTATTTCTAAAAGCAGAATAAATTCTAGTAAGGGTATGACAGCCTAAGCCTTCCAGCTTAGCTTTTAAATGTCAAGACAATGAACAAAGCCCCTTCACTTTATTCGAAAGAAATTCACTTCACTTTTCATTACTCAGACCATCTGATTGGAACATAATCCAAGGATAGCTAAATGCATGAATATTTTCCCTCTCTTTAGGTGAACAGCCGTCCTGTCTTGCCCCACAAACTCAACAACCAAGAGAAACTAACAGCCTAAGAAGATTTTGTTCAGTACAGCACCATTTTAGCCTTAACAATAGAGGTAGCTACCGCCACAATGGAATGTGTTCAACCTATAAACAATCCCAAGTAATTGGTTTTTTTTGTTGAAAGCAATTTGGCCCTGTACTGTAGAATTTCTAGGCAAATAATTTCCATGCAGCAAAAAGAGTCAATTAGGTTGAAGTAACACTTTCCCACCAGAGTGCAAAATGGCAGTGCTCTGTTGCGTGCTATTGACAAATGGAAAAGACACCCACAGGCTAACTACGTACAAAGTTAAAACACAATATTGAACTGCTGGGAAAAAATTGTGCCTTTTCAAGTATTCACTGCCACTTCAGCAGTGTTTGTTCAAAAGTCATTACTAACCTTTGGCATCTCATCTGGGCTACTGAACACTTGCCACTAGGGTTGCATTAATATCTAAGCAATGGCAGAACATAAAAAAGTCAAGGAGTTGTGATTATGAAATGGAAAAGCCAGCCAAAACCTATGGCAGTCATCAGCAAAATCTGTAAGATATTTAAGACATGTATGAAAAATACCATGTTTAGTGGTATGCTGCAAGAATTAATTTTAAGCCACTATCTTACAGTCATACTAATCTTTGTACTGAAGTAATTTCCACCTGTGTTTTTACCTCCTAGCTTAACCTTCGCTTTGAGAAGCTGCTTTGTTTGTCAAGAGAGAGATGGGATAGAGGAATCAAATTTGTCATACCAGAAAAAGGTCAGCATTTTTCTTGATGGAGAATTTATCTGTACAAACAGAGATGTCTACATTGAAGGCCGTTAATCTGACCTAACTCTGTAGGTCTCCAATTAGAGTCAGTGAAAAGAAATGTGTGGTTCAACTGCAGGATCTATCCAATGTATTTCAGATCCCCTGCCTTAGGATGAGAGGGACGAAACTTTCAGCGTGCCTGTCACTCTCCATGGACCATAAAAAAGCCCAGCAATGTAAGCACTCATAGGGTAGGTGTTTCTGCTAAGCGGAATAATAAACACTTCCATAAGCCTGACAAATATCTTCTAACCATTTACAAATAATGAGGAAATATTTCTAAAAAAACATCTGGAACCTGTTCTTGGAGCAGATGACAAGATCTGGAAACCCCAAAGCAAATCATACTGCTAAAAAGGTGTTTTGTTTTGTTTTATTTTTTGTTTGTTTTTCACTTTTATTTCCTTGTTTGTTCGCCTTTGATAGCTTACCATTTGCCATTAAAGCCTAATTGCAGAGGCCTCCTTTCCCTGTTCAGTTCCCATTAAGAATGCCAGTCTGTTTGAGACAACTCAACTCACCCAGACTGTGTAAGGTGGGTTTTTTGTTTTTTTTTTTGTTGCACTGCCACAAATGCTCCATGTGTCCTAGTTCAGGGAGATTTGGGGAGCCAAGAGCCTCAGCAAAGTGGTTGTCACCCTTCTTACACAGGGAGGCAGCCCAGGACACAGCGTGGCCAGAACTTTTAGCGCATCAGCCATGGGGATAACCAGACTCTACTGAGGAAAGGGCTGACTCGTGCTTTAAGATTATTTATTTTCTGAAGCATAGGAATGAAGGAAAACATACTAGTCTTTGAATGAGCTTTGTGCCACGGTCCAGTGCCTAAGTAATGGCAATTTAAGGTTATGATAAGGCAGGACTTACAAACTGCATTAAATGAAGGCAGGATGAGCTGGATCCTATCATTGACCTAAATCTTTTAAGGACTGAGTTTGGCCCAAAAATCAGGCTGCATTTTTACCTTGAAAATGGGTAGGGTTAGAACAGAGGAAGGAGGTGGACCAAATCTCATTTCCTATTTTTGTGACTGAGGGACAACAAAAATCTAGACTAAATGTGATCTGCACCTGTGAAGGTGCCAGGACTAGAAGAAGGGGTCTTGCAAGGCTGATAGTCCTTGGAAAGGCTGTTCACTAAGGGCCCAGGTCTTCTTCTCATGATAACTTTCTGTTACATTCCCTGAGGATTTTGTCAAAATAAAGCTAGCACAGGGACTTTTGGGTTTGGACTGTTCTTCCCTGTCTAGGCTCTGTCAAGAACTACAGAGTCCCTGTGCTTTTTAAGCATAGGTAGGAACAACTTTCTTTGCTATGCCTGTAATAAAAAAATGACATTAACTGCAGTCACTCATTTTATGATATCAAGTCAAACCCTCAATTAAAGGTCGCATTGTAGTACTGTAATTTGGAATTTTTCTACAATATGTAGGCCCATTTAGGATGGGTAGTCGAGACTAATTATGGAGCTTATGAGTTTACCTGTATTGAGTAACCCACTTCTCTAGGAGAGAGGGAGCAGGAAATAGGAGAGCAGTCCCTGCTTGCCCCTAGGTGACATTCGACTGGTTGAACTACCAGAGGTGAAGAGTCAGAAATTCAGGTATATTGCTCCCAGTAGGAAAGTTAACTTGGTATTGTCTCCTTGCTGCCTCATTGAAATGAAGTTTGTTTTCCTTTCCAAAAGGTTGAAATTACTGTATTGCCTGGGGGAATTCTGGGGGCTTCCTTTCGTGTCCATTAATCTCCTTTCACAGTTTGAGGCTATAGTCCCGCAGCTGAAGAAGAGTCTAGCTGTACAGCCATCAGGTCTAGATTTTCGTTGAAAGTGAAGTTAAATCCAAATGGTAAATTAAAGGTTTAAGTCCTGGATTTGTCACTGAAGAAAATCTGACAAGTTATATCCGCATTTTCCACTGGATCTGAACCAGAAAAGCTGGTCCTGCTGTTTACCTTCCCCCTCCTGGGGTCAAGGCCAGGAAAGTGTGTATTTACGAATTAAAGTTATCCACTCTACACAAGTTCTGATCCCATTTTGACCTGTTTTCAAGATGGAAAGATTATGACTTTGTTTTTGTCTGTCTTGAAGACACTCTTAGGAGCTGCAAAGCACCACAGCAACACTTGCAGCTTCAGATAGCCATGGAAACAAGGAGGCTGGGAGAGGCTAGAAATGTGCCAGGGTAACAACTGAGAACTTTGATTTCTCTTTCTGTGCTTGTTTTCTTGCTTAACAGGTTCAGAAACAGATCCTGTCTGGATCTCGATGCTTTAAGAATTGTGCATTTATAAACAGAGAAAAAATATTAAAAATGCACACGCGAAATCTGAGCTTCATGAAATGAAAAAAGCAACAGCAATCTCCTTTTGTAATGATAAAAATGATCCTAGATACTTCTTTTTACATAATTTGTTGATGTTTATGCAATTTGATGATACTAAAATATTATATTAAGATAAGCAGATAATTGCAAAATACTATTGATACAAAAGGTGTATCTAGGGTATATCTACATGTCTCAGTGCAAATTACATCCCCCTTTGATATGGACAATGTGCAGCTATATTTTTATACATGCAACATCCCACACAACAGCATCCTGATTTCCAGTGATGATTTTCAATTTGCCTCCTTTCTATTTTTAAAATCTAAATCTTTTTTTTCGGTCAATGTTGCATTAGCATTTAACATCTTATTGATATTTATTTCACTAATGCTTGTCCTTTAGTGCAACATATTTACTTAAAAAGTTAAAATATGTGAAATATATTATGAACTTTTATGCTATAAAAAATAGGATTTTTGAAAACGGTTTTGAGAATTTTGCACTTACTATAAAACTGGACTAAATTAATTGTTACTGTAAGTCCTGGATATTTGACTAATTGGAAAAAAAATGAAAGTGACTTGCGCATAAAAGTTTGTTTAAAAACTCCTGAATGAGTATAAATGAAGAATATTTTCTGGCCTCATATATAAAATGTCTCAAATGTCATGATTCTAATTCTCTCCTAGCAGAGGTAATAAATGACAACTTGCTTCCTACCCCAGAATTGTGATTAATGAATTGCGTCTTAGTTTGTTTACATTTTGCATATTCTGTCTCACTCCCAATGGAGATCAGGAATAAAAGAGCACTTGGGTTGTTGTGCCCTCCTGGCTTCTCTCAGGGTCTGTCGTTTCCAAACAAGGAGAGGTGCCCGCAAATCTTGTCCTGTCTAATCTGTGCCAGGGTATTCGTCACTGCAGACATGTTTCATGAAGCTCTGGTCCTACCATGATGACTTTCACTCCTGATATTCATCCCTTTTTAATGTAGTGCAAGCCTCTTTAGACCTGTGACTCAAATGTGTCCACAGAGTGAGAAATTGGAAAAATGCAGCAAGAATGGGCACCTCAGCAAGCTCGAGTCATTTAGATGTGAAGGTTCCCCAGTGGCGAGAACTGTCCTGTGACAGAGCCACTAGAATGGCTGTTGTGACACATGGTGGGTCTGCATTTGTTTGCTTCCTGGGCATGCAACAATGGCATAGAAAAAGAACAGACTTGTGAACTTTTTCCTCCCAAGACATGCACTGACAGAAAGCTATGAGGGGTCGTTAAATTAGTTCTAGCCCAAAACATGAAGAGGCAGGTAGTCTAACGTTGTGTTTAAAGCTCTAGTGACATTTTTCCAGGGCCAAGAACATAAAGCTTTTTTTTCAGTTTACTCTGAAACTTCTGAGCCGCTGCAAATATTGGCTGATATTAGGTGATATTTCTTGACTATATATTGGGTATATTTCCATGCAGTTTTTACATGAAGGGAATGCAAACCCTCTACAGCTATGGTAAAACAAATGTCGGTAAGGTTTTTGAACTCTTTGTCCATTGTTTCCGAAGTATTCATCTCCCTCAGTTCCTGGGCCAATTCTTCTGCCATGGCTGCAGATACAAATCTCCGCTGTCATTGGAGCTAGTCTGATGTATAAAAGCAGCAAGAAGTGAGAGGAAATAAAGCCTGCTCACTGAAGCTGAAATTGAGTCTCTTTCTTCCTCCTTATTCTATATTTGTAATCTCAATTTTTAAATTCAGTGCAACAGAGCATATTACAGAAGGGTCATGAAAAGATATTTTATGATCTTCGGATGATAAGTAATGAAATAGAGAAAATTACACCTAGAAAAAAGACTTGCAAGCTGGAACAGGCAGTTCTTGGTTCCCTTTCCAGTAGTCATCTCATTTCATGACTTGGACATCAATTTCTAAAATTCGTAACAGCATTTTAGTATAGATGGCAAAACCATTAGAAAAAAATGTTAAAGCATATAGGGAACTCTAAAAGTAGAAGTACTTTCCCAGTATAAAAAGGAGAGACCTTGTACCTTGTAAGATTTCTATCTGCATGTAGGCAGTTGCTATGCTGCGTTCTTCTTCATGGAGCAGAGCCAGGGATGGTGATGCTGGGAGGCCTTGTGGAAAGCACGACAGAGGAAAAAGGGCACGCGCTCCCTGTGACTCAGCTTATCTTCTTGATCTAAGTGTCCTCTCGCTGCAGTCACACTGTTTAATTTTTCATTCTTTATAGCAAGAGACATCTAAGATTACCAAAAGAAATTTTTAAAAAGTAGATTTTCAATCCAAAAAATCATATCAACTTAAAAAGATTAGGAATAACAGCAGTCTATTAATAATAGAAAACGAGAACAGTTATTTTACAGATTAATTTCAGGTCTCTTTCTGAGAGAATAAATGTTACCCACTGTACATCTTTATTGCTCAAGCCATAAAATTAAGATAATTTCATAACACTTCAGCTAATAAATATTAGTCTTTCCCTCAGGAAATTTTAAGTAGCAATCTGAATATAATAAAGGAAGTTATAAAAAAGTCACGTAACCCAAATGACCTGTGCTTAACTTCACCAAGTTTTCTCTGGAGGTTTTGTCGCTGTCAGTCTTCTTTCCCTTATTAGAATTTTCCCTGCTTAGAAAAGGAGCTTTGTGGGTGAGTATCTTCTTGTAATTCCCACCCGATCACACAAGATTACATAGCGCCTCAGTATATCCACTGCTGAGCAACATGGACATCTGCTCAGGTGGCAGCAGAAAGCCTTGCTGAGACCCCAGCATCGGAGCTTTGTGTACAGTTCATGTCCCACAGCTCACCCAACAACTACAGGAGATGGGTGTGTTCAGTGCTGAGTAGTGGTTTTGGTTAGTGAGGTAGTCCTGGGGAGTACAGGGGCTGTGATCCCAGGGAAAACATAATTTATCATGAGTTGAGGTGTACCAAAAACCTATTACATAGTTTATGTATTTGTTAAGTATTAAACAGGCTATATACAGACCTGGGTAAGCTGTGCAAAAATTACAGCATTCAGTAACAGATGGCCACTTGAAAGATTTTTATAGCCTCCCCCAGCCTTGAGAAGAGAATCTGAAATGCACTTATTCAATTTGGATAGCAAGAAGTTCATGGTCCCAGCAGGTAATAGCTTCAGTTTCTGGGAAGAGGACTGCTTCCTCCTTCCCCCTACTCAGAAACAGTACTGAGTTGTAGCTAAGTTCCCTTGTCAAATAACTTGTGCTATCCTGCTTGATTTGATCTGGCTCCTTTTAACTTTCCTCTCCTATTCCTATTACTATTTCTCTCTGCTCTCCAGGGCATAGTTTTATGTTCCCTCCAGCTCCTTTGTAGGGGTCCCTCTGCACTTTCTGTCTGCATCACTCTCTCTAGAAATGTTCCTGCAGATGAAGAATCATCTTGGTTGTGTGGATGGGCAGGAAGGTTTGTATATTTGAGACTTTAGGGAATATGACCTAGAAATGTGATTCTTCATTCCAGATCTGGCCTGTCTTCCTAGCATCTGGTATTGGATTTTCCACTGCCAATCCAAACTCACTATTTTAAAAGAAAATGTCTTAGCTCTCCATTGCTGCTTTCAGCGATGTCATTATCCTGACTGTCACTTAGTCTTGTTACCTGGATGTTACCTGAATTCTCTCGGTTCTCACATCAAGGCTATGCAAGGCTCTTCCACACAATGTGTCAAAGATATAGCCTTTCGTATCCATCCATGTAACTGAAATTCTTGTCCAGGTACTAAGCTGTCACCTCACATCTCAAACAAAACCAATCTTTCTAACTCTCATCCATCCAGAATAATGGAATACCTCTGATTTTCCCAACCTACCACATTAACAATAGCACCCTTGTCTGTGAATGTTTACATTAAACCTCCAGTGTACCAGCATCTGCTTCCCTCTCAGGATATCTTTCTGGGATCTGTCACTTTACTAAAAAAGTAAACACTCTTCTGATTGGCCCCAATAAGAGTCTCTGTCATGAGCCTTTCACGTTTTCAAACAAATATTTTACTTTTTTTTTTTCCCTATTCTACTGCTTGGAAAAAACAACCCTGCAAAGGTACTTTATTATTCCCCTTCAGATCCTACCTCAACATTCTTCTTGGCTGCATTGCTTACAAAAATTGACAAGTACGCTGCACCTGTACCACTGGCAATGTTGATTAATATTGTCTCCTGAAGTCCCTCTGCACCTCCACATACCTGCATTCATTTGATGTCTCATCTTAAATTGTAGATGCAACAGGTTAGAAATTATGGCTTTATTCTGTGTTTGTCTGGTACTGCAATGTGTACCTAGAAAGTAATTGACCCTAGTGTCAGCATCTTATCAACACAATTCTAAAAAGGGCACTTTCGGTCCATCCCTCATCTCCAGGATTTTTGTTGAAATTAATAGCTGAGCAAGACAACTACTAAAGCAAGAAATGAAAATGGAGTTGGAGTTCTACAGTTAGGATAGTGTTAAAGGACAGAAGGCATGCTATTCAATTAATTTTCCTACTGTGAAGTAAGATAGGTGTACCTAGTCTAGCACAAAAAGTTAATTCTCCAATCAGTCTTAAAAGCTTCCTACAATACCACCTACCCCAATGAAGATATTGTACAATACGGTGCTGAACTATCATCCTTTTTTTCTATTAATATTAAATTTGATTCTCTCTTTCTGCAAATTTAGCCAACAGCAACTTTTCCTGTCTCCTTCAACTGGCAAAACAGTTCATTTGATAGTGGTTTTTGCAAAGGACTTTTGTATATAAGTGAAAGTGGTCTTTGTTTTCACAAACAGAAGTTTTTTTCAGTCTTGTTTTATAGGTTACCTTCTGCAGTTCTCTAATCTTTATTGTTTCTTTCTTCTGGATTGTTTTGCTCTTTCCCTAAATTTGCTGCCCAGAGCAGGACGCAGTAGGCCACCAGTGACCTAACCAGTACCAAGTAAATGAGAACAACTACTTCCTGTAATAACTTATATTAATACATCTGAGAATGTCTTCAGACATTTTTAAGGCAGGATCATATTGCTAATTTATATTCAGCTCATGGTATACAATGCCCCCAGGGCCTCTTCTGGAAGAGCTGCTGCTTCACCAGTTATTCCTCATTTTGTATTTGTGCATTTGATTTCTCCTTGCTAAGTGTATCACTTTGCACTTGTCTTTATTGAATTTCATATTATTGATTTCAGTTCCTTTAATTTATCAAGATCATTTTGAATTCTTATCCTGTCCTTTGAGGCGCTTACCATCCCTGCTAGCTTGGTAGCATGCTTATATTTTGTATGCATAGAGTCTATTTTATCATGCAGGCTGTTATTGAAAATATTTCATACTCATATTCAGGGCTGACCCTGCCGGAAAGTCCCTCCAATACTGACATTAGAACATCTATAACTACTCTTTCAGGAGGGTTTTTCAACTTGTCCTGCATCCATTTTAAAACACTATTATCTTGATCATATTTTACAATATTCTTCTGAAAATATTGCACGAGACAGTCATAAGGCTTTAACAACTTCAGTATCACATTTGCACTTTGGTTTGGCCTGTTACCCCACTAAGGAAGGAAATTTGACCAGTCTGAAAATGTCTGTCTTCATGAAAACCATCTAGCTCTTTCCCACCTCCTTATTCCCCTCTAAAAGGATTTTGCAAATGGATGCTTGAAGAGTGTACTTACACTTGGACATGTGTGTGCAAATGTTTTGGGTGTGAACACCAGTCCCAGCCAGGCAGCACCACGCCGCATGGACTATCAGTGAGGCAGCAGCCCCAAGGGTTTGGCATTGATGATCCCTTAGCTGGAGGTGTCCCAGCCCTGGCAGCCCCCCAGGAGGACTGCACAGGACCAGAAGTATCTGTTATATTAAACCAGACCAAGGAAATTGCAACTCACCTTCACAGCACACACTAAAAAAGCTACAAAAAAACCCAGAGAGGTGAAACTGGTGGTTACCACACTCAATACCCTGCTGTGTAAACATGCACCCCCAGAGTGACATTACTGCAGCACTGCACTTGGGCTAATATTCTCTGTTGTGACATGGGTGTACCCACAGTGTCACAGCCTTGACCTTGCTGCAGAAAGGGAGCTGTTTTCTTGGCTTCTGGTTGTCGCTCGGTTTACTTTTTTTCTGCAGCTATCAGGCAGCCTGTTTCAGATATCCCATCCTGGGATGAACTAGAGTCAGGGCTTTCCCTGTTCATCACCCCTTATAGTCTTTCTTCTTCCACATACATATATATATAGATAGGCAATGTTCCCAGTACACCTGTCTGGCCCTTAAGGACCTCAAGGCCCATTGAGGGAACCCAGCCTGCAACAGTATAGACCAGAACGTGAAAGAAAACATCTCTCAATATTACTACAGGTAACGTATTTCTGATATTGCATATATCCATAGATAAATGCTCTCCGTCTCTCTGCAGGGGACAGTTCAATAGAGCTTCTGCTGAAAAAGGCACTGGAGTAGATTGTGAGCAAGAGTCTAAAAACTCTGTCTACCTCCTTGAAAGAAAAAAAAAAAAAGGAGTTGTAACAAAGAGAAGGGGGAAAAATACTGATGGCCATTTGCAAGTGATGCAAAATTTCAGAAAAAAATAATCTAGTTTAACTGGGATTAATTAGAGAAAAGGAAAGATCAAAAAATAGTCAGAAGCTGCTCTCTGTTGCAGCCTGTTGAGAAGACTGAAGGAGTAATTAAGCTATCAGGCAGATAGACTGACTAGAACATAAAAAATTTAAAGAAGTTATAGTGAAATTAATGCATTTCTGAGACTTCATGCAAAATGAAATCCTTCCTTGTGGGAAGGATGACGGAAAATGTTCAGCTTCTTGATTAGATGTAAAGTAGAAATAATCCAGATATTAATGAAGAGAACTTTAAGCGTTATAAATAAATATTTTTCAATTAAATCTAAGCACTTCAGAAAACATATGCAGTCATATTATAATAATACATATACCTTTTAAGGGGGATGGAGACATAGGCAGAGATAAGAAGAGGAAATCCAGAGCATCCTTGCCCCAGGTCAGGATCTCTACCAAAACCTGTTCTGAGATATGTTCGTCTGACCTCTTCCTAAAACCCTCGTGTGGTGGGCTCTCTTTGAGAGCCTTGAGCAATTGACTGCTTCACTTCACCAAATCTAATGCTGTAGAGTTTTTCCTAAGGAACAGTCAAAACTTTCTGTAATTTTAGCCCACTACTTTCAGTCCCAGTCCCAGCGGACTGGGAGACCAATTTGGATTGGATATAGCTGCCAGCCCCTATGGTACCTGTCAGTGCTGTGCCTTTCACAGGCACACTGTCAGAAGGAGTGCTGAGTGTGGGGTAGGGCTAAAACGTAACATCACAGGGGTACAAAGCTCTCTAGATTGCTGAAAACCACTGCAGATGCTCCTATTCTAGATCGCCTTGGTCCCAAAAGCTGAAGCTAATTTGTTGACATGGGAACAAAACCTCCTTTATTCTGGTCAAAATAAGAGACGCTGTAGTACGGGGATAGTCTGAGCTTTTTTCACATGGGACATTATGCCCCAGTGAAATCTCATTTTTCAGTGTCTTATCATTGATCCTTCCTCTTGTCATTTCACCATGGCAACATTTTGGCCCCATTACATAGCATACAATTAAGATTTCAGATTTCTAATTTCAGACTGCAGATATACTGATGGCTATGAAGAACCCATGTCTGAGATGTAGTATGTGTGTTACACAGCAAGATCCTCTGCAGCAGAAATGTATGCTTGCTTCCTTGGGGATTACACTGCCATGGTAATATTATCCTTAAACCACAGATCAGTCAGAAGAGAGGTGGAAGGTAGTGAGGCAAGGAAGAGGGTGGGGGTGGCAGTAGAAGGGTAACTGGGACAAGAAGGCAGGCGGGTAAGGGTAGGGGTAAGTCAGAAAGGTGAGCAAGGACAGGAGAGCAACAGAGGGTCTGGAGAGTGCAGAGCAGAGGCAAAGCAAGATGAAAGACTGGGACATGAGATGGAGTCTACTGGGAAGGCAGCAGGGTGGAAAGGAGATCACGAGGGCAAGGTAAGAAAAGCCTCCATGCAAATGGTGAAAGGAAGATGTCATGGGAGAAGGAGCAAGATCAGGAGACTGAGTAGAGAAGCTGAAGGAACAAGCAGCTTGGGTGGAGGGAGGCTGTCAGGTAAGGGAACAGAGCAAGGAGGCAAAAAAGTGACAGTTTTCTCCTCCCAGCTGCAAGCATAAATTAAACACTACCAACATCTGAATAGCCAGTATCTGCTTAGGCATCTGACTTTTCAACCTGAGATAATTGGAGATGATGGTGGCAGGCTTCCTCAAGTATTACTACACTTATGAAATATAACACTTTGCAATTTAAAAATCAGCCACACATCTTGAGGGACAAGTGTTATCCTGGGATTTTGCAAGATATGAGGTTGGCAATAAGACTGTTGGCAGAGAAAGCATTTCCTCCCTGCTTAAATTCTCCTTTCTCTTAAAAAAAAAAAAAAAAGAAAAACAAGAAAAAAAAAGGTAATGGAAAATGTAATAAAATGTACCAAAATGCATGAAACCTAATCATACAGCTACTTATTTGTATTCAGCAACCAAATCCTTCTGAGGGAGCGGTTATTAAGTGCACAGAATCCCATAATGCTCTTCAAATATCATGTGCAGCAGAAGCAGCAAAGCACAGGGGAAGTGAAACTACTGTCTCGTGGCTCTCACTTGTTTTCACAAGCCAATGCCCTGTGCAGATTGTGATTGTGGTGTTTGAATTGCACCTCTGGATCTTAAGCAGTGGGAGAGTGCCTTCTTGCTACCCTTGGTGTCTCTGGGGGGAGACAAGCAGACTTCAGTCAGTTCTAAGAGAAGTCTGTCTGGTCAATGGTATAGTCACTTGCAGGCTACACTTTGGAAAGCAGTTTATTAACAATTGAGCTTCATCATAGTGGGATCACTGAGGGATATGGAAGGCTGTAGGCAGAAAAAGGAAGAGGAGGAAAAGCAGCAGAAAAAAAAAAAGAAGAAAAAACCCTCCTTTTTATTTCCTTTTTTTTTTTTTTTCCCCCATACCAAAACTCAGTTCTTTTAGTCCAGAAAGAAAAGAAACAGAGGACCTATGGGGTCAACAATCTCCATGAAAGCCTGAATGCCACTTAGGCAGGATTTTACTCTGAAGTTCACCCTACACCCATGCCAAAACCATTTTGAGGCCATTTCATTTCCATGAGACAGCCTAGTCCTTGAACCCTCATAGACTCATGGCCATACTTCAGACAGTGAGGGACATCAAGGCTTTGCCTCTGTGCTGGGGGTGAGAAGCTAGCAGTGCTGCAGCTGTGACTTGGACCCAAGCATCTGCACTATGCTTAGGAGGACAGGGGACTGGGACAGCTGCTGCAGAGCTGGCATGGTCACCACTGCCTTGGTCACTTTTCCCATGATCTGGAGCCAAAGAACCATAACCAATGTGCTCAACCTGTGGAGATCCCTAGAGTTCTCAGGAGGCTGACTCCTGTCCTGAGGATGCTAGTGGGCCCCTGCATACCCAAGGTCTCTGCATACATGTCTCAATAGCACAAAAGCCTCTGAGCAGGGGAGCCAAGGATGGTGAGAGACCCACTGGGCTAGGACAGGGGACAGTCCCTGCCCTGCAAAGGCTGTCTGTGCCTTCAGAAGCTGTGGGGGGGTCTTTGCCCTTCATGTTTCTTCTTTGTAGGAGGGAAGGATTGGGGGCAGCCAGCAACTCTGGGATAATCCCTGGTGCAGCGTGAGGGGGCTGGGGTACAGCTCCTCATGTGTGCAGTGGGTAAGAAGCTGACAGCTGTCTGCTTTGATAAAGCTGAATTTCATAAAGGAGCCATCTTTCTGCAGGTTGCTGCTTTGTATATGAAAGTGTCAACAGCAGCTAAGAATCCTATGCCTTCCAGACATAAGAAATACTAGGGCTCCCACACTTATATGCTTTAAAAAAAACCCCAGATCTGAATGCATAAAAGAAAGCTACAATCCGTGAAAATCACTGCCCTGAATTCCATGTCCCCATATCCTATTAAACTTAGAGGCATACAAGAGCTTCTTTTGGGGTGGGCAGGGAAAACCCGAACAAACAAGCAAACCCATAGGCTGCCTAGATGTGAATTGCATTTTCTTTCTTCTACTTGATTTTGTGAAAACCTGCTTGTAACTGAGAAGAGGAACAGTTTATCTTCAGCTGCCCTATTTACATTACAAGAGTGTGACCAAGAAATCAATGCACTTAACAGAAGAGAAAGGTATCACGTTGTAACTAGGTCATAAACACACTAGTCCTCTTTTGCCTTGAAGCCCTACTCTTCTCTTTTCTTTTTTGTGTTTCAGTACAAAAATACATTACTCTTTCAAAAGCTCCATTCCCAAACTTCACCCTCATGTGAGCTTTTCATTTTCATTTGCGAGCACTGGTGCATTGACTGTTACAGGATGCGTATACTGTATGTAAAGTCCATCAGAAAATGAGAGACCCAGAAAGTATCAAGTCTATATCTTGCAATATCCTCTCTTGTAAGTAATCCAAATAAAATATCATTCCCATGATTCATGGTGAACTTTTAATCAAGGGTCAGATAATCCTTACTCAGGTCATATTCCTTATTGATGCTTTATTGATAAATGTGATAGGTGTTTTAAAGAGCTGAACACACATATTTTAGTGATACAAGCTAAGATAATGGGGACAAGGAAAAAGACAACTTGACCTGCAACAGAGCAAGTCACCTACCAATTCCCCGAATTTCTTTTTCACCCAAGAAAAAACTTTCTCTGGCTTTTGAAGCCCCAGAACAAGGCAGAAGATGAGTCCCAGTTCAGATCACTGTGACACTGTTCTCACCTGGCCGTCCCATGACCATTGCCTGTTGTGTAACTGCTACTGATAGAGGTAACATATGGTCCAATGAAACCCTCCATAGGCAGTGAGATAGGCAAAGAAAAATATTCAGTTATTCCACATTTTGATTATTCTGGTCATCTCAAGCAAGGTTAGTGGTAAATAGTGAGTTAATTAAATTCACAGAAGGTAGTAAACCAAACACTGCTGCAGAGGACTGCCATGGTCTCAAAACACCGTAGCAATGAGATCAGAGATTAGATGGTACTTCCAGAATGTAACAAAATGAAATCCAGTTTTGCAACAGGAATGCTAATATGTATGAGCAAAAGTAATCACAAGAAAGGATAGTCAGTGCAAGGGGGGCCTATGTCTTGCAGCAGTAAACACAAAGGAGGAGTTAAAGCAAACAGGCAACTAATGAGTTGTGAATTTCTACAGTGAGATGTTGGCAACAACGTTGCAACTGAATTGACAAATCATTGCTCCTTTGCCCCCATAAACTCTTAGTAATTCCAACAGTAATTCCAACTTTCCTTGGGCAAGTGGCTTAGACGGCAGGCACAGCACCTTGAGTAGAGTCACGGGAGATGCTGTGGTTCTTAACAGCAACAGCCTGATCACTGCCAAAGGAAGGATTTATGGGTGGGCAAGGAGGAGGACGAGGAGAAAGTTGTTTTTTCTTGGTAAAAGATTCAACAAGGTTGAGCACACAGGTATCTAAGAAGTTAACAAGGCTGTGTGGAGACCTGGTGGTGGTGGTGGAGATGGAGAGGAAGAGTGAGGACTGGGCATGAAAAGGAGGGAAAAGGGGAAAGACATGGTGGTTTTGCCTCTTAGTCCTAATGCCATGTTGTTGTGCTGTGGCTTTTCCTGCTTTGTTCTAAACAGTGAAGAGTGATGATGAAGAATGGAGAATTGCTTGGCTCAAGAGATTTCCTTGACCCAAGTTGCAAACTCCAAAGGGAAAAGCCTTCTTTCTCCAATTTTGATGGAGAATGTGTTTCTGCATAAAAGTTCCTAGATATGGAAAGTAGCAGACACATGTGCATGCACACTTTTTGTCATTGGTGCAGCTCCTGATTAAGTACAAGCAAGATGTTCTTATTTTCCCAGTGCAGGCCATAAATGAGAGTCCTGCAGTTCAGTGACAGAAACTGTATGTTAAAGTTGGGAAATGTGGGAAAGATCTGAGGTTTTTTGATACTTTTCCCTTAAAACCTTGTCTCTCTCTCTCTCTCTTTTTTTTTTTTTTAAGGGAAAAAATATTTATTGTTGCTGAATTCACCATACCTGACAGGAATGTGTATAAACCTGCACAAATCAGCTTTTTGTCCTAGCTTGCACTAAAAAAATTAAGTAAATTCTGTGGCTAAAAGTAATGTAGAAAGTAAATTCAGACCTGATCTAATCCAAAGAGCACTGCAATTATAAAATGTTTAAATATGGATTGTTTTGAAAGAACTATATTGTCTACAGTACTGTTCAAGTTGTCCTTGCACTCTGGTGTTTTTTATGATACAAGTGCTGTTCCTACCACAAGTATTGAGCAATTGTCTGTCAGATCACGCAGCCTCTCCTCAGCTGGCAGTCCCTCTCTCAGTTCTACAAAATAGTGGCACAAGGGGGAGGCAGGTAAAATTCCTGCTTGACCACTTTACTCCCCCAGTCTGAATGCCCATTTATTCATTTACAGTTACTTACTTGCCGCTGGGCTGACTGGGACTGGGATTTATACCATGGGGACCCATAACATCATTAAAAACACAATAAAAAGAAGTTTACTTGTTTTCTGAAATTTCGTCCTTGAATTGGGTTACATCTTTAAGCTTTTACCCACAAATCTGAGAACTAGAAACCTACCTTAAAATATAAGAGTCCTCCAGACAAGGGGCCTCCAGGAGCCGTTACTTCAATGAAACACTGACATTGCAAGAGCCATGTCACACCTTACCTAAATAACTAGGTGGTTGCATCTCACCTAAGTGTGACCTTGAGTGTGATTATATTAATGACATTTTCTTGGCCCATATTTTCCTCAGGTTGGGCAAAATGAGACTTTTGTTTAATAAACCATGCTTTGTTGCCTGTCTCCAAACCCAAGTGATGAATAGTTTCCAAAGGTGGGTGCTTCTAACATACAGGTTTACTCTCATCATCTGAAAGGGCTTTCAGCCTTCCTTTGTAGTCACAAACCAAGCAGGTAGAGATGCACCTGCCAAGGGCAGGTGAAAGGGGAAAGATGGATCTTGCACATATACAGCTCAGAAGCAATATTTTTGAAAATCAAAACAGACAGACAACTTCAAGAAACTGTGGTTAAAGTGGAGAAAGGACTTTTACAAATTATAAATGATGTTGTACTGGCTGCAACAGATGGAAGCTGGAAGGGGAAAGAAAATAACACTTGTATAATAGAATAAACATACATTTCACACAAAGAAGGTATCTGAGGGAAAGAAAAGGAATCATACTGATAAAAACAAAGCAGGGTTAAAAAGAGTTTACTATAAGGATAAAAGGAAAAATCCCACCACTAAACAGGTACCCTACTGCGTTCAGCATCTAATAATTTTCTCCCACAGGTTTTACATTGAAACACACCAGATAGATCTGTCTCTTTGGGATTTCAGATTGGAAAGCAGCCCTGAGTCTGAGTGATATTATCTAATTTTCAGATTCTGATACTAAAGAATGTACAGAGGGTTTGTGAACACCACCTCCCTCCCTGTGGCTGTGGTCTCACCCCTATCTGAGCTGGGTGAGCATGTGGTAGAAAGCTGCAGCCTAGAGTCCTTCTACAGTTTCTTTGAACTATCAGGGAAGGGGAAAAGGAGAGTCAAATTTGACTGACTGACATTAGCCTGCAGATGCTTAAGAAAAAGAGGTTTCTGAGACTGTACTCAGTGCATGCACACACATGCACACTCCCACATGCACCTCTCTCTTCCTCCACTTGAATCCACTGACTGGCTTCATACAAACCTGACAACGCAAAGAGGCCAAGTTCTCTCCCATACTAATTTCTCATATCCTTACCTACACAACAGTATACACAAGAAGAAAATTGTAGCAGCACTGCAAGAGAAGATGGAGCCCGTGGAACCTCTGGACCAAGTCAGACACTGGAGAAGCCACTATAGACAGTCCAGTTGTACAGCTCCATCAGAAACATTTATGTTCCATCTTACGCAGATCAACCTGTTTTCCTTTGCAGAGAGGAAAGGGACCAGCATGTGCTTTGGTTGTGTTGCTCTTTTGCAACATGTCCCTAGAGAGCTGTCATGGCATGACAAACTTCCACTAAGGGATAAGCAAAAGGACACAGTAGCATTCTTATTTGTGCACTGGCCAAATACAGTGAGTTTTGTATTTTCCACAGGTTTTGCTTATGGTGTCTAACCACTTTAAGTTATTGGCCCCAGACTACTGGAATTACAGCTTATTCCCACATGATTTTTCCTTCTTTTCAAACATATCCATTCTCTCATGTTTTCAGGTGCCTTCATTTTAATTCTTCCAAACTCAAAAAAATTAGAGCCAGGGTTTCCATAGCAACTTTAAGCCTAATCCTTATTTGCATGACAATAAAATTATTCATTTAACGTTCACAAGGCCCCACTATCTAACCTCAGCATGAAGACCCTATCGGTGTATTGAAGCCCAAATCCTTGCCCAGATCTCTGGAGACAGTTAGGGATATGACACACATATATGTTTTTATTATATTTTTAAGGGACAGAACTACTGGGTGATTCAGGAATGAGACTGGTTCAATGTTCGCATAACTATAGCTAAAAGGTAAGTTTTATACAGTTAGTAATGTTTTTTAATCACCAAGGAGGAAAATAAAGTTATTTAAAACAGTAATTGCTTAGGAAAGAAAACAGATACTTGTATCAGATAATTGGTTTTGTTGGTATACTAGGGTCCTTAGAATTTTATTGCAGCTAGTAACTGCCTAATTCAGTCTTGTATAAGTCTCATAACAGTCATATATTATAAAAGTCTCATGTAACAGTCATATATATAGTCATAAATTCAGTCTCATATAGCTGTCATATATAAATACTCATATGCTTAGTCTCTTAGCAGTCAGCATGTGTTGATCTGAGAGTTTAAGACNATTGCATCATTTCAGACAACCACTTTTAGAGTCTTGTATCTTGGTTTGAATCTTGTTCTGAATATAGGAGAGGTAAAAACACTTACTGGCATTCCAGCAACCAAGTTGTGCCATTTACTTCATTTATGCGGATAGGTATTTAGTGCTTTAGAAAATGAAAGCAATTATTCGAGTGCCTACCAGGGAATAAATTGCATCATTTCAGACAACCACTTTTAGAGTCTTGTATCTTGGTTTGAATCTTGTTCTGAATATAGGAGAGGATATTAAAAAAAAAAGCTTGTAGCTCACTAGAAAAATGACTTTTTAATGAGGACTTGTCAAATCAGGAACTACCTATGTCTTTCTGGAAACAAAAATATTTATATGTTTATGAAAAAACCCCACCCTAATAGATATCCTACAGGGTATTTCTTGGAGAGCATCTGTGACTGTAAAGATTAAATGGGATCATAGCAAAGTGCAGGTGCCTAATAATGTAGCTGTTACTTGCAATGACTTTCTTATAGGTTGATTGGTAGGTAGATGTTCAGAAAGCGACAACCATCAGGGGTTCCACAATGGAAAACTGTTTTGCTTGACCGTGGGGCTTGTATCCCTGACAATTTGCTACTGGCTTGGTCTGAGGAAATGCTATGGATGTCTGTGTGTTTAGTCTGACAGGAAGGCGGGCAGACTAGCCTGGCTGTCAATCCCAGCAACACCAAAGTCCTGGCCATAACTATAATTCCAGTTCCAAGGATGGATTTTAACCCTTTAAAATAGGTTTAATGTTCACCTATTTTAATGGGTTGTCATGAAAATGATGGCTGTTACAAACATGGCAAAAAAGCAGATGATGCTGGAGGGTCTTTGAAAGATGGGTTGCTCATGTCACTCATCTATCGTCATTTCAGTAGCCCAAAATGTTCACAGACATGGTTACATGATGTTTTCTGCAATGTGTTTAGAAATCTACAGTTTGGTCAGCCTTGCTGGTTGATAGTGAATCATGGCTGCTCATGAATGGTTGGATGGCTGGTTTAATTCTTGTCATTTTGGTCAGCTGCCGCAGATGCTCATCTCTGAATACAGCCATGACGTCTCTTACAAGTTTGTTTTCTCCATTCGTTGGACTTGCCCATTGGGTGTAAAAATAAAGAGCTTGAAGAAGCAGCTACAGATGGAAAGGATAATATTCAGATGGTGAGAAAGCAGTATTGTTTGGGGCTTGCCATGGTGGTTGTCATTTATATCATGTCTGTACAACTCTTATCAACTTTCCAGAGAGAGCTGAAAACAAAATGCTCACAGGGAAAAATACTGCTGAGAGTAGTAAAAGGGAGAGGAATGTGCTCTGAGGAGGGAAGAGAAGTCAAATGCTACAGCATTTTAACTAAGTTTCCATACCATGTTGTGTAAGTACTAGACAGAATAAGAATGTGCCTTATTTTTGCAATATTTTTCACTTTACTTTCTGATACCATAGTGTAGTGGTTGAGCTCGGGTGACTGGTAGATGACCACCCAGCCACTTATTCACTCCCACTCCTTAATAGGACAGGGGAAGAAAATAAGATGAAAAAAGCTCCTGGGTTGAAATAAAGGCAGGGAGATCGGTTACCAGTTCATTGCAGAGCCAGCAGGAACAGTCTGTGTTGAGCACAGGGCAGGCCTTGATCTCCTTCCACAGAGGCCACCACTGCAACCTCCCTGTTGCAAAACTTTGCCAGCAACACCAGATAGACAGTCATTAAACTATTCCTTTCTAATGAACNTTTTTTTTTTTTTTGCTAAGCATACAGTTTTCTCATTTAACTGCATATGCAGCCAACACATCATAGTTTCTCCATCACAAAACTATGGACTGGATGACTGAAAAATATCTGTGTTTGGAGACAGACTTCTCACCTTATAATCAGATACTTCCAAAAAGATCTCTTTTTAAAAACACTTACTGGCATTCCAGCAACCAAGTTGTGCCATTTACTTCATTTATGCGGATAGGTATTTAGTGCTTTAGAAAATGAAAGCAATTATTCGAGTGCCTACCAGGGAATAAATTGCATCATTTCAGACAACCACTTTTAGAGTCTTGTATCTTGGTTTGAATCTTGTTCTGAATATAGGAGAGGATATTAAAAAAAAAAGCTTGTAGCTCACTAGAAAAATGACTTTTTAATGAGGACTTGTCAAATCAGGAACTACCTATGTCTTTCTGGAAACAAAAATATTTATATGTTTATGAAAAAACCCCACCCTAATAGATATCCTACAGGGTATTTCTTGGAGAGCATCTGTGACTGTAAAGATTAAATGGGATCATAGCAAAGTGCAGGTGCCTAATAATGTAGCTGTTACTTGCAATGACTTTCTTATAGGTTGATTGGTAGGTAGATGTTCAGAAAGCGACAACCATCAGGGGTTCCACAATGGAAAACTGTTTTGCTTGACCGTGGGGCTTGTATCCCTGACAATTTGCTACTGGCTTGGTCTGAGGAAATGCTATGGATGTCTGTGTGTTTAGTCTGACAGGAAGGCGGGCAGACTAGCCTGGCTGTCAATCCCAGCAACACCAAAGTCCTGGCCATAACTATAATTCCAGTTCCAAGGATGGATTTTAACCCTTTAAAATAGGTTTAATGTTCACCTATTTTAATGGGTTGTCATGAAAATGATGGCTGTTACAAACATGGCAAAAAAGCAGATGATGCTGGAGGGTCTTTGAAAGATGGGTTGCTCATGTCACTCATCTATCGTCATTTCAGTAGCCCAAAATGTTCACAGACATGGTTACATGATGTTTTCTGCAATGTGTTTAGAAATCTACAGTTTGGTCAGCCTTGCTGGTTGATAGTGAATCATGGCTGCTCATGAATGGTTGGATGGCTGGTTTAATTCTTGTCATTTTGGTCAGCTGCCGCAGATGCTCATCTCTGAATACAGCCATGACGTCTCTTACAAGTTTGTTTTCTCCATTCGTTGGACTTGCCCATTGGGTGTAAAAATAAAGAGCTTGAAGAAGCAGCTACAGATGGAAAGGATAATATTCAGATGGTGAGAAAGCAGTATTGTTTGGGGCTTGCCATGGTGGTTGTCATTTATATCATGTCTGTACAACTCTTATCAACTTTCCAGAGAGAGCTGAAAACAAAATGCTCACAGGGAAAAATACTGCTGAGAGTAGTAAAAGGGAGAGGAATGTGCTCTGAGGAGGGAAGAGAAGTCAAATGCTACAGCATTTTAACTAAGTTTCCATACCATGTTGTGTAAGTACTAGACAGAATAAGAATGTGCCTTATTTTTGCAATATTTTTCACTTTACTTTCTGATACCATAGTGTAGTGGTTGAGCTCGGGTGACTGGTAGATGACCACCCAGCCACTTATTCACTCCCACTCCTTAATAGGACAGGGGAAGAAAATAAGATGAAAAAAGCTCCTGGGTTGAAATAAAGGCAGGGAGATCGGTTACCAGTTCATTGCAGAGCCAGCAGGAACAGTCTGTGTTGAGCACAGGGCAGGCCTTGATCTCCTTCCACAGAGGCCACCACTGCAACCTCCCTGTTGCAAAACTTTGCCAGCAACACCAGATAGACAGTCATTAAACTATTCCTTTCTAATGAACAGGTTTTGGCTTTGTATGCATAAACTTTGTTTATTTGCCAATAACTCTCGTTTTCATGCATAATTAAAAATCCCACCCGCTCTCCCTACCAGTATATCACATCTTTAAGTAATTTGGCCAGCTACAATTCTGGTGGGCTGGACTAATATGCATTTTATTTTTTTTAATATTTATGTCATGTGGTACACTAGTTTAATTAGAAGTTTTTACATGCCAGTGCTGAAAACAAAGAAATTATCAGAAGCATGGCTAGATAAAAGTTAAGTTCTCTCATCTAACTAGATGTGATCAGAAAAGTGACTCTGTAGACTTCTTAATCTTCTCTGCTGTAGGAGATGAGCTTTCAGGGTCTTCATTGTTTAGGCAAGTGGTTTTCATCTCATCAGTGTTATGGTCCCCATTTTCTATACCTGCTCATTAGGATCAGTACACTCCTGTAATTGAAGGAAAAGGTGGATTCACACCAGTTCAGAGCCCTTGGACAAGTTCTTTAGAGATCAGCAACCTATGAAGCTGTAGACCCCAAGTCTATGCTAAAGCATATTTTGAGGTATCCAACAGAAGCTTTTACCTCACTGAAACAGGGCATCAGTCAGAGTTTTAAATCTGTGTTAACAAGAAACTTTTTCTTACCAGAGTTGTCAGCACTGTCATTTCAGTTGCCTTTAATGACAGAAGTATGTAGTGTGTAACCAACCATATTTTAATTTCATAACCTGCTGACTTTGAAAAGTCATTATTCTCTTATTTTCTTTTTTTATTTTTTTTAAATGTTTTCTCCCATAACAATTGCAGTTTGGCTAGTAGTATAAATTATCACTTGCTTAAAGCTGCAAATCACACCTTATGTATGCCCTAAGCCTGCTTTGCCTAGAACACTTCAAGCTTAAAAGAAGTTTCTGGTTTCTTGTATTGTGGTGGGTGGTGAAGAAGAAAATTACTTCTGCCCATAAGTTTCCATAGACTTGAAAGTGCGGTAAATCCTTTGACATCTAGATATTATAAATTGTATCATAATATATTAATCTTAATTCTTGGTGGGTTTTACACACTGAAAGTTGTTTTGCTTTGGATTTTGGTTTAGTTTGGCCTTGAGATTTTTAACAATTTTGCAGGTAGCAGTTTTTCATTAATTTTAACCAAATGCAACATAGTGGCAAGAGATGGAGAAATTCACTGCAGCATCCACGTCAGTCACAGTATCTCTCTCCTCAAGCCTCCTGTGAATCTCGTAGCTGTGAACATGGACCAGGAATGAGACAGTGAGAGTGAGCAGTTCTCCAGTCAGCTGTTCGCAGGCCTGTGCTGCAGAAAGGTTGCGCAAGATGGGAATTCGAAGTGACAGTCACATTAATTAAATCATTGTGTATATCTTGTGATTTCTAGTTCAAGTGACATTGAATACTTTGCTTTTTAGTTACCAGTAGTAATTCAAACTTAACTGCTCGGTGAACTAAAGCATGGACTAAAATTGCCAAGGAACATTCTGATTGGTCAGTGACTTACTGTAGCTACTGAAAAACAAGAAGGCAAAACGTGTAAAGAAAGTTCATTGAGGGAACGTATGTGGAACATGCTTCCACTACGGCTCAAACTCAATCTGTCTTGAAATTGGAGCAAGTGCATGATTAATCCCCTCGATGATTTCACTGCACTATTATGAAAGCTGCTCATTAGTCCAATATTTGCAGATGAGAAAACACTTATCACAAGCAAATGTTTTTACTTAAAATTTGCACAGGTAACAGTTAATGTGACCATAATGTGCTTTAGCTTCATTTGCAAAAGATAAGCAAAGCAAAAAAATCCTTTAACAAATATTGCAGTTTTGTGACTTCATTAATATATCCTCAAGTTTAGTTTTAAAGGGTTTAACAGACAGAAGTATCTGTAGTTTTTCTCTGGTGCTTTCATATTGGACACTGGCCCCATCTTAACAGTAAGTAATTACATGCCACTGCATCCAAACTGAATAAACAAAGTTTCACTTCTCAAATCTGGGCATAGTTAAGCCATTTCCCCTAGTTTGTATCCACATACTTCTTGTGCCTTTAAAAACATACCATACAAATGACTGAAATTAGTCATCTACTCACAAACACAGAAAAACTCAAAAAACCCAGTCAGAATCTGGGAATTTAATTTTTTTAGTGCTTTTAATGATTTACCTTACTGCAAGAGCAGGCACTACTTCATAAATAAGATGTGAAAACAAAATTCCCTTTTAGACTTCGTTTCTCCCCACAGTCTCATATTAGTTGACAGTGATCAATAGATAACCTTTGCATAGCTGGGCAGGGAACTACTGATATCCCTGATGACTGTTGCTAGGACATGTCTTGTGTCACTGTTTGACAGTGGCATAGTCTTAAGCAAAAGAAGAAGAAGACCACAGCCTGATTGTCCTCCATGTGCCCTGTTGCTTCTGCCCCAGATGACTATCTGTATGTTTCCATCCTTGCCACCTCAGTGCAGCAAGGAGGTTAGTTTTCCATTTATTGTAGCTCTCAAAGCTAAATTTTTCCAAGGCATCCCAGATTAACACTTCACTAAGTTTCTCCTTTTCAGTCTGAAGCTGCCATTTGCTTTCTGACCTCCAAAGAAATTCAGGTATGTACATACCTACATCCCACCAGAAAATAAGACTGAGGCATCAGTGTGACCGTGGTACTTTTCCATACTTTTAGCCATTCAGTTTCAGTGTAAATGCTATTTAAAAATGTTTTAATGGCCACTGGATACTGGTATATGACTTGTGACAGAGATAGTCTTTTATGCCATATTTCTTTCACACCTCAACGAGCTGTTAATTATTCCTTGCAGTTCAGAGGACAGAGTTCACAAAATCATCTGGCAAAGTGTTTCTGAGGCAAGGCACATGACATGGGGTTATGGATCATCTCTGCTAATGAATGGCTGAGTGGCTTCTAAGTTTTCCTTGAAGAGATCAAATTACATATTCCTGGCTGAAATGGGAATCAGAAGATTTCTTCCACTGGAGCAGAGAGTACAGCACGTTTTATTTTTCTCATTTTAATAGACATTTATACAGCTTCACAGGCATAGGAGTGACAAGTGGAAGAACTAGAGCAAGTAAGGCTGCTTTTTAATGTAAAGTACAAATTCCCTTAATTGAGTGATCCTTAAATGTATGGCTTTTAAAGGGCTTTTGAAGGAAATGAGTTAGATTACAGGTGAAGCTTTTCCAAGGTCTTATTAAACAAATTAAGATTTCTTTAAGTCCAGTATTGTGGTGAGTGGGAAAGCATTAGACATCACTACCAGAATAGTCAGGCTTCATTCAATTTTATTATGACTCAACACAACTTTTTGCATAATGGGAAGGTGTAAGGTAGTAGATAAATATTTAATGGTGCCATACTCCACAATTTAGAGCTTGGCCTATTCTTGGTTTTCATTCTGTAGTTGTGACACACTGGTGAAAATTATAACATAAAATCTCCTAAAAATCTAATTTTCACTGTACATTAAAATGCTTACTCAAGTGAAAAGCATATTGATTTTCATACCCGCCCTTTCCACTGCAACTGCTGCCATTTAAGGGCTTGATGAATTGCAAAGCTTTTGCTTTGATTTCCTTAATGGACTCTAGAAAAGTTGGAGAAATAAAACATTTTATCAGCTGTATCATGAGAGAAAAGGAACCACACAGACTGTCGTGTTGGAAGATGTTAAGTGGTGGGAAAAATAGGTGGTTAAATTTGGATTATAAAGTTTTTATATTAGGCCTATTATTGTGTTTGTAGGTCATCTGCCACTCTGGAGTGTATATACTGATATTCCTCTAGGCTAATATTTTTCAGCCTGTTCTGTTTGAAGGGATTCCTGTCTAGAAGAAACCCCTGTTATTCCATGGGACAGGTGAAGGGTGCCAAAATGTTATATACTCATTAATAAAACTGGACATATCGATAGCAAAAGATGAGATCACTTTTCTTCTGCTAGCAAATACAGCCAACTTTTAGGAATATTTGTATGTTTGTTGGTTTGTTTTATTCCCTGTTATATGGACTATCATCAGTCACTAGACCACAGGTGGGAAAACACTGTTCTAGTGACACCAAGTTATATATTTTTTAGAGAAATAGGAATGATGACAAACTAACATAGTAAACAAGGGATGAAAATGAGAGATAAATTGTTTCACTGTTGCCTTTCTATTCCACTTCTTGTTGCAGTCAAGTATGGGACTAGGGCAGAGCACTGGTTCATCGTCAAAGCCCAACTTGGGCTGGAAGGAATTGCTAAAACTAGGATTTATAAAATACTATAAAAGGTAATTGACAGTACTATGTTCCACAGTAAATGCTGTTGTTACAAAGAATCTCCATCTTCAAACTTACATTTTATACAACTTTCAGCTGGGATACTGGGAAAGAGCATTGCACTTGGCTTTGTTCGGAAGCTCTGCTCTCCTACTATAAGGACTAGGAGCACCATGTATTTATTTTTAATAAAAGACAGCATTTCTGAGAAAATATCAAAACATTGTATATTACCTATTTATATTTTGCAGCATCATTCTATTTCAATGTAAGGAACACCTGTAAAATTTTGCCAATTTCATACATAAATAAAAGATAAGAGGCTGAATCCATCCCTGTCCAAGTCTGCAGTCTCTTAATTTCTTTTAGACTTGTGCAGAAATATCTCCACTAACATGGATTTTTTTAATATTTTTCAGCTGTGAACAGTCCTCAAAGTTAGACCAGGCTGTATCAATATTTTCCACAAGGCTTATTTTCTGAGGTTATAGATCATGTTTTTTTCTTAGTAAATAATAAAATTTATCAGGCAGCTGTCCCTGCAGCAGCACAAAGAGCAAATCTTTTGCTTTGCATCATGTCTTTATCGAACCCACTTAAGGAAAAAATCAAATCATGAAATAATCCTCTTCATTTCTGTTCTTCTGGGCCTGTTCTAGGAAAATGGGAAGGTTGAAGAAGGGGCACTCTGCAAAGTAAAAGTATGAAAATATATATATTAGTATTCTATAACTTACTGACTCTGCACTTTGGAAATTTTAATGAGCTTTTTCCACCAAACTTTACATTTTTTGAAGAACAAGAGAGTGAGGAGAAATCAAGAAGGTGGAAACACTCTCTGTGTGTCTCTTTTAAGAATAGATTTTTCACTATAACCAGCTTCTGTCACGAACTACCCAGCAGACCAGAAAAGTGTCATGCAAAAATCTTTCACATCTATTTGTTTAATTCCAAACAAATTTGCAAAAAAAAATTCTGGAGGTCATGGCCTCACACAGAAAATTTTGTGAAATAACTATTTAAATGTGGGAATACTTGCCAGGAGGTACTTGTTGCTTGGTACTTGCAGGGAGACAGAAGAAAGGACAGAAGAACAATAGGAAAGGTGCATAAAAGCATTCCTAGTCTCGAGATCAGATCTCTTTTTGGTGTCTCAAGATAGATACCCAGAAACTAGTCAATAAAAAAAAATATTCAGTTTTCCTGAAAACCAAAGCTACAGAAATCTCAGTCCATATACACACGTGCCTTTTAAGGACAGAAAAGTCTTGTCTTCTCTGAAATCTGTGCCATTAGTCCATCTTCCATCTCTGAAACTAAAATTTTGCTCATAACGTTATTCACATTTTACACTGAGAACACATTTTGATGATATGCACTAATTGTTTCTCTTCAATGAATATTTCATGCAGGCAGGGAACAGTAATTTATTTTTATTTACTTCAAGTCCGTGTGATTGAATGAAATGCTTACCATTGGGGCTTTTTGTGTGTGTGATAGTTGATTGCACTGCTCTTTGGTTCAGGGATAAAGGAGGGCTACAAGGTGGGACTGGTAGGGAAAGGGATTTGGCCTGTTTTGAAGGTGAAATGGTGAGGTAAAAAGAGGAATGTGGTTTGTTACTTTAATGCATACTGCAATGATGAAGAGCCTGATTCTCATGTTTTGCCTTGAAGACTTCAGTGGAGGATACCTTAGTGAATTGCAGATACTCTTAAAAGTGTAAGGACCACTTATTTTATGTGGAAAGACTCAGCTCTCCTATAACAAATAGGCGATGTTGAGTTCAGATACCTTATGTGCAACTTATGTGGTTTGGCAAAAGCTTTGTGACACAATAATCATGAACATAATTTTAAACCTTCTGGCACTTGGCTGAAGGGAAGTCCTTTACCTTTTCATTCTAGCATCAGTTAATCTGATCTAATTCCCTTGTCTTTGTCTTTTTTTCCTTGGAAAAATATAGTGTGTTTTTTATCTGACATTGAACCTTTTGTCTGCAACTTTTTCCCTAAAGGACAAACATAATGGCTGTTCACACAGCCAGGGTTTTGCATGCACATGCCATTTGTGACTACCGTATGGGAATGTGATATGACAACAATAAAATTTTAATCTGATCCCAGCCTGTACTAATACAATAGCCGCTTCTTTCTTTCTTTCTTTTTTTTTTTTTTCCTAATTATGACATTCTTTGTAAGGCTTTACTAGAAAAGAACAGCTTTTAAACACTCCATAAAATCCAGGGCTCTGCTTCTCTAGCTGCCTAAACTCAGCTCCCTGTCTTCAAGAAAACTCATGCACCAATAATTCAGGTTTGCTCTTTTTATGTGTCTCTGGTCACACACAAGCAGTCTGACCTGGTCAGGACAATCAATCATACCGTATAATGAAAAAATCTAATACAGTAATGGCCACAGCCCATGAACAGCCCGAAAGCTAAATGTAGTTTACAAGCCTTCTACATCCTTTACTTCAGCAGGAGTTACTAAAAGTTAGAGTGTGGGAGAAGGTGAGGAAATAGAATACCCTGTTGACTGCAGATTGTTTATTCATCGTCACTCATGAGATTACTCAGGTGAAAATTCATCTTTGGCAGTTTAGATTCACGACAAAACTCATTAATGAGATACCATGCATAGCTTATTTCTCAATGATTTGGTTAATGTGGAGCCTTAACCTAGCCACAATAAAAAGAACAATTTATCTCTTTCGTTTCTAATTTTACTGCAGTTGCTGTACCCAAAGGTATTTTCCATTCTCATGATACTTCCTGTAGCAGGATTGCATTTGAAATAATACTACTACTCAACGATCTTTACAATTGTTAAGCAACATCTCTCCTAACAGGCAATGCTGGCTGCTTTCCTGAAAGCCAACAGTGAAAAAGAAATCTGCCTGGGGCCATGAGTTCTAAGCAGGGTCCAGTTTCCTGTGAAACCCTTGGGCTGGGGGAGGGCTCCCTAGGGTAGGTCATTTTCTTGTGTCAAAACAATACCCCCGCTGAAGTTCTTTGCTCTTCAGCAGCTTTGCTGTCTTTCAGATGGATTCAGTAGTTCTCTGAATGCAATGATGAGGTCTTCTTGAACACCTAGGGAGCTATGGAGTTCATGTTTGTTTGAGACATACTGACAAAATGTTGTTTTTTCATAAAAAGCTCGCTTTTACAAGGACTTGGAAACAGCCTTGCAGTTAACCTGGTACAGGGTCTGGTTCTCTGTCTAGAAAAACACGCCTAAGGACTACCAGTCAAGGTTTTGTACAAAACACAAGCCATTAAAGCTTTGGTCAAATGTTTTCTTACTGACTGAGACTGGTATCTGATAAGAAGAGAAATAGAGAGTGATCCAGATTCTTGCAATCAGTGTCTTCAGTACTAGAAGATTTATTCGAGCCAGTGCTCTTAATATTCAGGGATGGTTATTCTGCATTTTGACCCCTGTACAATTCTGCAGGAATAAGTTTCTACAGTTGCATTCAGCACTTTAGGGAGTGTGTGCATGGGGGAAATGTTATTAATTGTTTTGAAGATGTGCCCTGATGATTTCAGTTCTTGTTCTGTGAGAAATAATTCATAATAATTCGTTTTTCACCTTCTCCCTGTCATTCACAGATATATTCATACAGCCATTGCAACCTCCTCTTCCATACAGAGTTCTCTCTCTTATAATCAGAAGAACATTTTTAAATTTTTTTTATTTTTTTTTTTGCCTGTCATCACATGTGACTGCTTTAGGGAAACCTTTCACTGTAGTAAATCCACAGAATGACATCTTGCCCAGGGAAGGAGTGTTATCCACCCCTTGTGAAATGGGAGCACCACTTCTACTATACCTAGTTACAGCTCGAAGAATGTAAATTGCACATAGCTTTGACGATGTGGGTGCCGCTGGAGGCACAAAGGGACATAATTTCTAGCTTTTTCCCACAACTCTTTGTTCTCTACTGTTCTATTTTGATTTTGACCTCTGCTGACTATCAAGATGATGTTTTCATAGAGCTGGCCATGGTGATTTGTATCTCTCCCTCTGGATCTGTAATTGCTCATTTAGAGTTCATAATTATGCAAGTGAAGTTATTTTTCTCAGGTACTTCACATTTATAGACATAGAATTTTACTAGCCATTTTATTGCTAACCAATGAAGTCTTGCTTTAATTCTTCACAACCAGCTTTAGTTTTTATAATCCTGTCTAATCTTATAACATTAGCAAATGTTTGTCAATTCACTAGCTCGCCATGCTTTCACATCTCTCAGGATGAAATTACAAAGTACTGATCGTACTGCACATCACTGTAGCATCCCACACGTGACCTTGACCACTGTAAGGCTGGCCACCAGCCCTACCCTTCTTTCTCTATCTTCTAATCACTATTAATCAAGGTCAAATTAGCTTCTTAAGAACCTTTGATGAGGAATCTTTCCAAAAGCTCTTTCAAAATATAAGGATGTATCTTGACAAGATTATACCTCTCTCACAGTCCCTGATTGCTTTAGAGAGACTTGACAGGCTTGTGTGGTACAACTTCCCTTCATGAAGTCATATGGGCTCTTCTGCCACAGAGAACAATTTTTCCATGCTTTATCTATTTCTGGCCTTTATTGCAGAGTCTACTGATTTGCCCAGGATGTACAAGTAATACTAACAAGTATAGCAGTAGTAGTATTTTTCAGCTATAGATTTTAAAGCATTTCTCATCAAACAGCACTCACTACAGATGGGTAAAGGGGAGGTCAAAAGAGTTAAAAGCTACATGTTTGTGCAGAGGTGGAGGTGGACGTGGAAGCAAAGCTCCCTTGTTCTCTGTCTTGATATTGCATTTTGTTGTCCTGTGGCTGAAGAGGGACCTTCTCAGCCCTTCAGAGGAACTAGTGTGGGTTTAGAAGCACTCCCAGTGAAAATGCAGAAGTGCTTAGCTTGGGTACCTGCTCTGGGAGGGACCTTCCTTTATTTCTCCTATATCTATGCTAACCAGAAGAACGTACGTTGTGGAAATTTCAGATGGCAAATGAGAGAGGACAGAATACTTTCTGCGCTGAAATCAAGACTGTGAATTTTTTAAGACCATTGAAGATCTTTCCTATAAAAGGTCCTTGCTATACTTTGTTTATCTATCTCTTCTGACTTCACATATTTTAAATTGAAATTGTTAGGTCACCTTTTTATTTTCTAGTTTCTTCAGTTTCTTCACAGTTTTTAATCTGTGCTACTGGTATAAGGAAAAAGGAACTGCTCTTATCATGTTTTGTTTGTTTTGATTTTCAGAACAATAGAAAGAAAATCAAATATCCAGAACCTTTGATGAGAAAGAAATAATATGGAAAATGATAGCTGTCTACATAACTACTTGCCTGTATACATGCACATACAAGCGCACCAGAATCATTACAATAAAACCAAATAATTTTTGTTTTGTTTCTCTGTCAGTTATTGAGTTGCAGAGCTTCTACCAAATCATTCTCAGGTCAAGTCTTTGCAGGGGTGCCTGCTCAGGACCCCTCAAGGCCCTCCCAGCAAGAGCTGCTGCTCTCCCAATGAAGGTGGCTTGGGCAGGCAATACAGAGCTGAGATGGAGGACCAAGGGTCACATCTGAGAAGGGAAGTTTCTTCAGTGCAAACCTGCCATGCATCTGTGAGATCAGGCTTTGCCCTCCAGACCTCAGCCTACTCTGGAAAACTGCTTCTAATGGAGTCCTGACCAAGAAGTCCTCCTAAACTATATTTAAGAAGCTTCTGGCATGTTTTTTGGCTTGACGATTAAACGTGTTGTATCACATACATAAGTACAGTAATTTATCATTAATCTATTTACTTTGCTAATTCTGCATGTCCTCACCTCTGCAGCAACTTTTAACTATTGCTTGTCAAAGGCACTGTCATGTGTATGCTTCTACTTCAGAAACTAAAGAGGGTTGATTTTTGGTATGGATTGGAGAGATGTGGGTTTCTAACACAGAAGCTCTTTCACATTGTAAAACAAGAAAAAATGTGGAGGTGGCTGTCAAAGTCTAGCTGGCAAAATGTAAGAGAGCAATGAAAGGAAAAAGAAACAAATGTACCCACAACCAGGGGGTATGCAAATCCTAGGTTTCATGAGGGACTTTTATTAAGAAACAAATTTAGACCCTGTGAAAGGCAATGGAAAGACTCCTACAGATTTCAGTGGGGTTTTGGTCAGGTTTTAAACCCTTGAACTTTCAGTATTCTGTCATATCAAAATGTACTGAAAAATCTATCAGAAGAGCAGAAAAAACTTCAAAGGAAACATGCATAGAACCCCATAGGAAAAAAATGGGTTATAAATGTGAATGCTCAATTTGATTTACTCCTCTCTTTCATGTTGGAAATATACTGTAGCCGAAAACAGCTATTAGTGTACTCAATATGAAAAAAATACCACTAGTGGTCTACTTGTCCTTGGGCCGCTCGTATACATCACATCAATGATTTCTGCTAGTCATACAGGTAGGGATTCATTATGTTTTCATGCATAAGACAGAGAATAAAAAGCTGTTAAGTTGGCTTGCTTTTCTTTCTCCTAAAGAAAGGGAGCTTAATTTAGAAGGTTAAACATACACTAAATTGGAAGGAAAAGCTGTAATATAAAGATAAGTTTCAGAGATAAGTTTTCATCTTCCTCTGCATTAAGGACTTAAATTTATGTCAAGATAAGCACTTATGGAAGATCACCTAGTTCATTTACATTGTTTGGACATGTTCTCATGGCTTTTAATAAAGGCCATGACATTCCTCACTAGTAGCGCATAGGAAGATATAAGGCACACAGCAGTTTGCACATAAAACAGACTGTGTGGAGATGGAAAGTATGATGGAAGAGATTCCTACCATCATATAAACAAACTGAAACACTTACCAGAAAGTCAGTAAAGCAATGCACTATATTGACTAGACATCCATCTTTTGCGTTTTTACAAATAAACACTAAAGAAATTGGAGAATCTTGGGTGCAAACAGTATTTTCTCTGCAATAGGAAAACTCTTTTGAATGATGGCATCACAAGAAGCTATCAGAGAGAACATCTCTCTTCTTTGGAAAGACTATCCTTTAAGAAGAGATTAAAGCATGTGGGCATTTAGCCCAGAAATATGAAAGATGGGAGGGAATATGCATGTTGTTCATGGACTCATGAGGGAGGGAAAAGAACTGCTGAAAGTCAAAATGGCAGAGGGGTGGATAAATTCTATGTGGAAATTAGGAGTCTGCAGCTCTCCTGCTCTGGAACAACCTTGCAATGTTAATGGCTGAATGGTTTTCAAGTGCAATTTGATTGAATTAGAAGGAAGCTATTTGGTGGAACTGACAAACACGAATTATCTCCTATATCCCAATGTCCAAAACATGGAAGAATTCATCTGGGCTTGCAAAACTACCTGGGCTTCACAGAATGACTACAAGTAAGTCACCCCCATCCCTCTTCTGAAATGCCCTCTCCCAAATCTATGTTATGCCACAAATCAAAAACTGCTGCATGTGAACATTGCTGATCTAAATTATTTTTTGGCTGATTTCAATATTTTTCATTTTATGTGCTCAGAGATAGTCATTGTTGCAAAATCTAATAGACATTGCAAGTCTGTGATCTGGAATAAGTCCAGTCTATATGAAAGATTATGTACATCTCTAGAGAGCTGTAATATGTGGTGCTAAATAATAGTAATTTTGAAAATAATTAAGTTTACAACTATTTCCCAAATATAGTTATACCCTCCAGTAATTCAAAGCTGTCAAATAACTTTTAGGTCCTGCTACCATACAAAGTAGCATTAGTGATTCATTGATATAATTCCTGATTTCCTTAAAAAACACTATTATAAGTTCTTGGCTATTTAGAAGGGAAAAATACCAATTCCATCAGTAAGAAAGATATTCCATTTCCAAGTTTCGCAGCTTGCCAAGAATCTTTCTTCACTTCTCTACATAAAAAGAATTATTTAAATTTCATGGCAGAGTTATGCAACACAAAGCATGTTAGGAATAGCTGACATTGTTGGGAGGGGCAATGTATGGTGGATACTGCTATCACTTGATCAAAGCCTCTGCAAAATTTCTAAGATACCAGTGGCCCTCTTGAAGAGTAGCTGGTTTATATGCATAATGCAAGTAAATAATTGAGGATTTCAATTAAAATCTTCGAAAAACTCCATAAGAAAGGGAGAAAAAGTACTGGTATGTTAACAGCATAAGTCTTTCAATGAGGAGATCCTTGTTCTTGTGAATAGCCAAATGATGTTGTGATAAAAAAACTAAGACACTGACAATAAACATGAAATAAAACATTCTGAGCAACTTAAAACATGCAAATGTGAAAGGAGATTATGACCAGCTGACCAGCAGCTTACCTTTAACTCCACAGATCTCAGAAGGCTCAGCAAGACCAAAAGTTTCAGACAAATGAATCATGACAAGATTCTGAGAACTTTGTAACAAGATCAGTGACTCTTCCTTGCTGCACCACAGGTTTCCCATAGATGAAAGGCACAGAGGATGCTTTGTTTCTGAAACTGCCCTGGTCAGAGAGTAGCACATAGACAGACATGTACATATCTATGTACATCTGTACCTATAGCTGCCATTACCTGGGCACCCTGACTCAACAGTGACAGAAATCAAAGGATTGTTTTCAGAACTTCTTGATCCTTGGAAATAGAAACATATGAAACTGGTTACTTATTGGTAGCAAGGTTCCTGAATCATCCTGTGAAATCTAAATTAAACTGTTTTCCCTAATGATTTATGCATAGTCATTGTAAAGACAAGCATGTTTTGTGAACTTTTGTTGATGTCCAGTTGCACCCCAAATTACTCATCTCTACAGAGTGGTGTAACTATCATGTGGAAGAGTATAATGCACCTCATTCTTTTATAAAATTTTCTTTTCCTCCTTTCCATAGAGGTTACATGAGACCTTTTGGGTTTGTATCAATAGCTCGTTGGTGCCTCAAGAGACAAATAATCTCTCTCAAGTAGTTTGAAGCGGAGAAGAATTTTCCTTTGGTAGAGCCCGTAGCCTTAATTTTCAAAACTGCTATTGTGACTTTTTTTTCAAACTAGGCAAAGTAGTTATATTTTTTTTTTCCTGGTCAAACTTGAAGCAAGCAAGAACTTAAAAAAATCTTTTAAGAAAGGATTTTTTTTTTGAAGTGTATCAAGCTTAGTTCCTAAGATTTGCAAGGTTTGGCTGGACAAAACAAGGGTCTTCACTCATCTTCAGATTTATCAATGGAGTGTTTCTGCATGAGAAATGCTTTAACCTTCCCCTCTAATGGCCACAAACATGTAAAATGGCTTATTCACTCTGCGCGTTCAAAATATTTGTACTTCACAGAAATCAAGAAAAGGCTCCGTGTAAATAATTTATGGAAAAATAATTAAAACTGCAGTTCTTCCTTTCCATGAAAATACTGACATATCAATTTTTAAACCAAAATTATGTGCAAATAGGCATAGGACTGAACAAAGTGGTGGGTACATATAGCAAAGCAAAATGGAATAGGTAGAGTTCTGCAAACCTAGGTACCTAGGTATCTAGCCCTGAAAGCCCTTTCAGGCTTCCTAAATAAGAAGTAGAGCATTCAATGGAGAGTGTGCTCATTTTAAAAGCAGGATTTAAGACACAGCTTTCAAGAAATTACTTAAATGAAACACTTTCTTGAATATTCAAAGGCATTTTTTTCACTGCAGAGCAGCTTTTAAAAGGATTGGTATGCCAGACACACTTCATGTTGTCCTTATCTTTATTTAAACAAATTCCCAGACTTGGTGCTCTGAAGTATCACACTATAATCTTCTGAGCTGAGCCATATCACAAAAAGAGCTGTTTGTATATACAAATAGTGTCAATTGAAGCAGACACAACAGAAAACGTAGCCCACTAGTAAATAGTGGCTAAGGGGCTCTGCATCTAGAAATGCTTTGTCCTGAAGAGTTGGGTTTAAGTAACACTAAATAAAGAAATACATCCTGCAAAGAAAATCAATTTGATAGTGTGCTCATATGTGGAAAAAAAAAAAAGACAATAATTTTGAATATAATTAGACCCCACCTATCAATACGGTCACTTGTTAATAAGATATTCATTGATGTGATGAGGAGCCATAGAATGACTTCTGGATCACTTGGCAACATCTTGAAACTTCAATGACCTAAACAGGTAATTAGGTGTTTAGTGCTGGGCTTCTTTGCTTAAAAGTTTAAGGAAAAAAATATTGAATATATACTGCTCAACATAGTAAGCAGGAGATTGGAGATTTAAACGCAAATCTTAGCTAAAAATTCCTCTACCATTTCAATGAAAACTTGTAATAATTAATTTTCAAATTACATTTTAGGTTTTAAAGGCAATAAAAAGCAGGTTCCTTTTCCCAGACTTCTTTTGTCCACTATACTATCGATAAGAAATAGCAAAACTAACAACAACTGATACAGGACAGCCTGAACTTCAGATTTTGTGTTCCATAGTGACTAAATCATACAGACTTTGATCCACAGCCTGATACTATTCGAAAAGCTCTTATTGACCTCAGTGGATTTTGGAACTACCTCCAAAATCCACTTCCACTTTTGTCTAACTTTTGTTGCTCTTTTTGTTAAAACTGAATCAGTGATACTTGAGATACTGCCTGTCAGTGGCAGTGGTTGGACTGCGTATTCCTGTACATGGGGGAATACTAGATCACACAATTGCAGACTTCAGACACACATCTACTTTCTAAAGAGAAAGGAGAAGAGAAGGATAACAGGCAAGGCAAAGTAAGGTGAGTTGACTGAATATACAATTAAATGCTAGCTTAAAGTCAGTGTTTACAGATTTTATGTCCACAGATCAGTGATATACTGTCACCATAATAACCATAATGGATAATAAAATGTATTTAATTTGCTCTAGTAGTCTGCAAGACAGCTTGAGTTTTAAAATTTACTGGTCCTGAAGTTTAAGATCCAGTGGGTGACTAAATACATGAAAGGCTATCTGGAGTTTACTAGCTTGGACTTAACAGCAGTTATTACACCTGCCTCTATATTTATTGTTTTTCTGGATAGAAATGGTGAGGTAGATCTGGAAAGTGCACTTCAGGCGACCTGGCATGTGAAATTATCAGGGATCAAGTTTTTCAGGTAGTTTGGGGCATTTAAAGAAAGGGAAATTTATAGTGAGAGTAAAGCTACCCAGAGCTGCCCAGATGTTATTGCAAATGATATTAAGAATCATTAAAAAGTAATGACACAGGAAAATCTTTGATGATGTCAGTGACTCCCCTCCTCCCCCCTCAAAACAAGAATTAGCCTTGCAGTGTCCTTTAGATTTTTATCAGCAAACCCTGTTTTATCTTCTTTTTTCTCCAACTGTTAGGATGAGATAAACAATGAATTTTCCTTTTATGTACCCTGGAAAAAAGCTGCACTTCCTTGTCTGACACATACAATACATTTTATGTCTCATATTTGTATAAGGAGCAAATTATTACCATATTTAAGCAGATGTCGGCAGCTATTATGCTCTCTTTCTCTCCTGGAAATGCTGGATGAGCTATTTAATGCTTTCTAGGAAGAAGACAATTATGCAAGACACACAACAATGAAAGCAACAAAATACTTTTGTTTCAGATTCAAATCTTAATGTTCAGTTGTTTACTAAATTCCAAACAAAATAGGGGCCTCCCTGTGCTATGTGTTGCACAAATAATCAACAAATAAATCCTTTGATTGAAAGAGATCAGGAGGGTTAAAAAAAGGAACATCTTTTTTCACTTTCTAAAACAGAAAAGAATAGAGTTACTATGTGGAATGATCAGACTTGCATAAGAAGTGTGGAACAAAGTTAAAGGTGGAATTTGAGTCTTAGACCATTATTTTAACCATGAGACTGTCCTTATGGTTGAACAAGAAGTGTTTAAAAAGGCTATGGGGTTTTTTGTTTGTTTGATTGTTTTTTTTAAGTTTGGTGCTGAAGTCTTCCTTCTCCTTTTTCATCATCATCATAATAACAACAACTTGGCAGAAACTAGCAAGTAAAAAAAAATAAGTCAGAAGTCCTCCAAAAACTAAAGCTATGGCATTTTTAAGCATAAATATAGTAGCAGAGGGAAGGGTCTTAAAAAGCCACAGAAATGGGAGACAGGTCAGGTGGCATTTTTCTGAATTGATATATCAGTTCCTAAGATCCAGCATACTTGTGTACAGCTGAAGGTTTGTGTTATTTGGAGGGGTGCTATTTATTCAGAAGTTGGGAAGACTGGGTTTGCCAGCTTACAGCAGCAGTGCATGGGGACAACAGCAATCTTCAGGTTGGATATGGCAACTTGTGCCTGTCATCAGTGACTGCAACAGAAATGTTGTAGTGCATAAGTCTTACTACATGTGAGCTTTGTCTCCCCAGCAGTAAAATCATACTTTGTGTGGAGCTTAGTTTAGAATATAAACTTCATGGGCCAAGGTCTGCCTCATTTTGCAGGTCTTACCTGGTCTATGCAGGGGAGCATACAGATGTATCATAGACTTTCTCCAACAAGTCATTAGTTTTTCTTGTTTGTGGTGTGACAGGTAACTCTGACTCAGAACGTTGCACTAAAATGTCATGGCTTTAATGTCTAGAACCTCAGAAAATGAATTTTTTTGATAGATTACTGCAGGTTTTGCTTCTATAAATCCACTAATCTACAGACAGCTCCAATGCTGAAGGTTTTTGACTCATGCTGCATGCTGGGCAGTACAGAACAACAGAGTCCCAAGGAAAGTCAGTCATCATTAGGAATAATGTAATGCAAAGAGAGGTAGACTTCTGGGTTTTGTTGTTGTTGTTTCTGTATTTTTTGCTGGAGGGGAACATCACCTTAGCAGAGAGTACAAAAGTAGTTTCAAGTAGTTGATATTCAAAAAAGCAGGATCATTTGTGTTGAATCTATTGACTCTGCTGTCTTGGAAGAGTTTGCCTATGTGCTATTTAATTTTTAAACTAAATTTGAATCAGGCTGCAGGAGGTATAATTAAGTTTAGATAAATATAGTAGTAATACTGGAGCTCTCTTAGCCCAAAGAGAATCTCTCCCTTGTATTGACAGAGCATGTTCAAAGGACAATTTCCAGAGATGACTTTATGAACACCTTTTCCTGACAAACAAGGTTTAGTTTATGATTTGACTAGGAGACCCTGGGTGCTTCTGAATCCCCAGGTCAAAGTGCATATTGCAGCTCTGTCCAGGCAACCAAGAGGGCAGAGGCTTAGAAACCCTCTTTCTACCTTTCTGCACCCCAGCTCTGCCTCTTTGCACCTTGATTTCTGCAGAAATCAAACCTGGAGAAGCCAGGACCTGTAGAGCACTCCAATTGTGTATATGGTGTTGGTGATCAAGGCAGATGAACCCTAAGGTGTGACTCTGCATATTACCACAGAAAGCACTTTCATATATTCTGATACTAAAGATGTTTTAGCAGTTTTTTAGGACTTCTGTCTCCTTTAAGTGTTATCTTACACATGTGCCTGCACGTGTCTTTGCTATACACTTAGGCACCTAGGTCTTAGAAAACAGTCTTTCCAGAAAGTTTGTTAAAGTCAATTTCACTTGCCTTAAAGTGTACCCAAAGAGGTTTCCACAGTGTTCTCTTAAATTGTGTCCAATTTTCTCTAAACCAATGCTGCATTTGCCGCCAATAAAAGCAGACACTTCTTTGCCAAATGTTAATACTCTGGGTTAAGAGAAGATCCCACTGTTTTCTCTTCCTTTTTTTAAATACCTGCAGTCTCCAAATCCATTTGATCAAAAATACCCTGCATTATATATTTTATTTCTTCATTATAGAATGGTAAAGAATGATAGTAGAGAATGGTTAGAGAAGTAAAATCTGTATTTGAAATCTCCTTTGAAGATACCATATGCAGTAGCAGAGCATTTCTGTATGTTACAGTGGATATAGTTCAACACCAGCGTATTCTGTTTTCTGCACAGCTGAAAGCATTTTCTGACAAACTCTCTGATGTACTCAATGCATATCATCAGAAATAATTAAGGGTGTCATTATGTAACAGCCTTAACTAAAGAACACTAACTCTATGACCTACCTCAGTAACTCAATCATCTGTCTCATTTACAGTTACTCATTTTCACTTGTTTCTTAAGTGAACTCAGCTCTCACTTACTCCTTACACTCATTTTCAGCATGATTACACTGACTTAATTTCTAATGTATGTGTCCTGGTTGTGTTGGGAGTTCAAGATGGTGGGTCAGAAAGTGCCTGTGCTCGTCTTAAGAATGTTCTATCTTCGTAAACTCAATACTGTAGTTAGCTTAGTCAATACCTAGATAATTTTAAATGCCTCCCTTGATCAATGTGCTGGCCTTTTTATAGAGTCCTTAGTTCACTGTTGTTCTTTCCCCCCCCCAGGAGATATAAAGCAATAGCTGACTCTTCTCTCTGCTGTGTTTATTCTTAGTGTCAGTGCAGGTAGGTTCTGTGTCAGGCAAAGAGATTCTTTCAAGAGACCCCAAACAGTCCTCAAAGAAATATTTTGTTGTAAACGCAATTTTCAAACTCCATTCCATCTTTTGTTAGATTTCTGCCTACTTTAACTGAAAATGCAAGTTTTTTTTTAAATCTAGAAATAATCATATTTCCCAAATCTGTATATACACAGTAAATATGTAGGGGAACTGAATGTTTTAGGTTTCACACATATTTAGGAAATCTCAGTCTACAGCCAGACAATATAACCCCACCAGATTTTAAGCAAACATGAGGGAAGATGTATTATATACAAAAATCCCAAAGATGTTGCTAGAGGAGAGAGAGTTTCTCTCAGTGAATCTGTAACATTACAAAGTCCAAGATGCCCAGTGAGACTTTTGACTCATATGTTCAGCTGTCAGCCAGCTCTTTGCCTGGAGCCAGCTTTTTTTGAAGAGATTGGCAAGATTTAATAAACTGTGCACAATACTTTGCATTGTCTTCCGTCACTCCTTTCATGCAGTGCACTCACCAAACGCTGACTGCCTCCAGTGATTGCTGGCCTCCCCAGGATGCTGGTGTTCTTGGCAGAAAGCACTTCAATGGGACAGGAAGTTTTATGCGGGTTAAAGGAAGGTTCACAGCATGATTTCCTCTTGTTTCTGCAGTCACACTGCACCACACTACCATCTTTTCAACACTAATTCTTTTTGGTTGATTGTGAAGGGGACAAGATCCATTTGCAGATGACATTAGCTTGAGGCTGGTTATTTTTCATGGGAACCCAGAATGGGTTGATGACACAGTCCTCTTCACTGATTTTCTGAAAAAGGCATATTGTTCTAGTTTCTGAATAAGGAAATATTAAGCACTTTAACTGCCTAACACACAGATGATAACCTGAGATTATAATCTCCCATGTGTTATTTTACACAAATATGAAATATCTGACCAAAGGTGAAATATCAGATCCTCATGAAGATTTATTATTTTTCTATTTACATGATGTGCATACTTCTACAGGATCAGATGCTACTAAACATTAAGTCTTAGCTAACCCTTTTTTTTTTGACATGTCACCAGAACAGGATTTGGACAAGGTCTACTTTCTCCTTACTTCAGTTACTTAGTAGACCTTGTTTTCCACACACTAATTTTTCCCCATTGATTGATTTCATAGTTCTCATAGTTATGCACACATGCTTGCACTGTATCAGTTGTTCTTTTTTTTTTTTTTGAATTTTTTTTTTGGATTAATTTTATCTCCCTGACTTCAACTTCGTATGACTAACAAAATGATTTAAGCACTTTAGCTGGGTTCTGTTAGTTTGGATAGCTTCAAACACAAGTATGAAACACTGATTTGTTTTTTTTCAAGCAACCTATTCACACTGCTGAATGAGAAATGAGTTTTTATTGTCCCAACTAGGAGGAATAAGGTCATTCAGTCATTATTTGTTGCCACAGTAATCTATGACCTCTTAGAGAAAAGGGAAAACAAGCTTAGCCCAGACTATTGTGAAGTCGTTGGGACTATTACCCCATTTTACTGAAGAGATAAACTCCCTGTTACCTCTTTCATGAGTTAAGGTTAGGTCTCAAGTGAGATTCATTCTTCTGAAATGTTCCCAAGTCTATCTGTTTGTTCCCAAAGATATCCAAGGATACATTTCTAATCTGTTTTTTTTCCCTTCAGTTAGGAAGTAAAGAGTGGAATCTTTGAGAGCTGGTTATTTATTTATCTAAATGATTCTACAGAATTTCATATTTCTTAGATTTAGAATTTCAGGTAAGCCTGTTTTTGTTATTTTTACTTATAGTAGCATTTAGGACTTGGCACGAGGGCCAGGTATATGATATGATTGAATGGGATGAGATATATCTCAGACATGATAGAAATCTTATGTCAAGAGGGAATTGGAAAACGACAAGCCTTGGCCAAGAAGTTGTCCTGTCTGAAACTAGGTTTGGGTTCTCAAACACTTGGCAGTAGTCCCATTTGGCATTGCTGGGGTTTTTTTACAGCTAGAGCCATTTCTTATTTCATCAGCAGTTCTTCAGCACAGTCATTTATGGCATCCTAATTCTCCACTTCTCGTGAAAGTCACCTCTGACTTGCAAATGCACCCTTTCCAGAAAGTTCAGCTGCCTGCTTGCTTGCCTGTCTTTTTTTCTTTTCTTTTTTTTTTTTTTTTTTTTTCTTTTAATTGGCCACAATAATGAGAAGAATATAGACACTTCTTCACCTCTTTTTAGAGACTTTTCCTGCCCACCTGAGTCCCACATGGTTGTGGTCTGGGCTTCTTTCTCTGTAAACAATGCAAAAAATTAAGATCAGCAGAGGTATTTTTGTGAAGAATCCCTCACATGGTATGGCCAGGGAGACCGAAAACCAGAAGGCCTCAGGGGAGGACACTCTCCATTGGAACATGATCCTTTAATTGTTTTGTCCAAGATAGAATCTTCTGACCTTCAGGGCATATTATAAATCTCCACTATTCATTCAGGGTCCTGCTATAGAGCATTTGCTGTAGAAAGAGCAGTGGCTTCTATGTGGTTTCAATAAACTTATTCAACCTTCTTTAATTTTTGATGCATGCGTATGAAGCGCATCACAGGAAAGCATTTTATACCATGGGATTACTATACACAAGTTCTGAGGATATAAAAGGTGAAAATGGGCTTAATTGTATCCCCATTTGAACAATTCAGAGCACCACTAGGTACACAATTTAAAAGCATTTAATTTGCATACAAGGTGCCATTGCTAGTTTTTGCTGCAATGAATGCTTTCCTACTTTTCTGAGTTAAGAGAGGTCCTCTCTTATAATGGTAACCAGGAAATGCACAGTTCCACGTGTGCTGTGCAAAAAACCTGTCTGAAAGTTTTCTTCTCCTTTTGCATGTGATGCCTTAAAGAAAAAGGTTACTTGTGCAGCTGTTTGCACTTGGGTGACAGACCAAAGGATGTCTTGCAGCTCCTCATACAGTGAGTAGATAGGGTGGATTTCAGCCCACAAAAGATGGAGGTGCCAATGCTATATGTGCTATATGCCAGTAAAAGGTATCAGTTGCTTTATGGCACCAGGGACAGGATGAGAATGGAAGTTATGATATGGTAGCGATTCAACAATTTGAAGTGAGATGGTGTCAGAACAATCTGTAACTATAACAGAAGAAGTTAAATAGAAGTGAACATTGGGACTTTTTTTTTTGTCTAATCATATCTGCAGAATTCAATAGGCATTTGACCAGATCAGGACATAGATTTGTATTTCTAACAGGCTTGACTGTGGATGACACGTAAGATTTGGTCTACAAATTTGAGTCTATGTCTCTGTGCTCACCCTCTTTGCATTTCCTTCCTCCCTCCTTTGCCTCCTCGCCTCTCATACACACACTCATGTGTACATGCAGAGCTTGCAGCTTTGCAAATTTGAGTCTTTTTTTTTTTCTTAGATTCCTTTGTATGTTGTTATTAAACTAGAAAAGCATCTATGTTATGATTATGTTGTTGTGCTCCATTGTTGTGTTTGTATAAAGGGGCTAACTATACTGAATGCTGAAAGGAAGAATGCATTCTTTTGTATTATAGCAAGTTGTTAAAGGCCACCTGCAGGCTTAGAACAGCTGGAATGAGTATAAGACATTATTAAAATTAGTCCTTTATATAATTCATGAAACCACCTCTATGACATCTGATAGATTTACCTCATTATGGGCCAGCTCTGCCATGTTTCTTGTTACTGAACTTAGTCCATAGCGTACCACTGAAGATCAGAGAGACAATTCTTGGATGAAGGTATTGCTGAAACAGGCAAAAACCAGTTTGTCTCTGTATTGACAAATTAAAATATTTAGGGACACGGTATGCTAAGGCTGTTCATGCTTTTTGTAGGTTCATAGAATAATCTAAATTTAATAAATGGAGTAGTTAATCAATAGCTACTTCAGTGACTTTGTAGGCAGTGCATCACTTTACCAAACACATTTTGTCACAGTAGGAGTTCATAGAAGGCTTTATCAGGGAAACCAACCAGCAAAGAATTTGAGTAGTCTAATCTTGAGGTAACAAAAGCATGAATAACCATTGCAGGCTCTGGATCAGATACAACAGGCTTCAGAACGGTGATATTCTTTAAGCGCACCCAACAGGATTTGGATTAAACCCAGGAAATAAAACAAAACCCTAGACAAATTACTATTAAAATACAGACAACATCAAAGGCAATAGGCTATTAAAAGATTGAAAGAACTGTTTTGGTGTAAGGATAATTTATTTTCATTTTATCAACCTTTGTGCATAAAAAGATTTTTTAGTTTCCAGGAGTGCACGTGTGACAGCCATGATTATGTTTATGTCAAAATGACATGCCATTTTTTCCTTGTTCATCCTAATTTCCTTCTGTTAATTGAACAATTAGATGTTTCCTCATTACTGAGTTCAGGGATTTTTTTTTTCTTATTTTTTTTCTTCTATCTCAAAATCCTTCTTGACATTAGGAGAATGGAAAGAGAGATGTTCTCCCTCTCCTACCTCATAAGTTAGAAGGCAACCAGAAAAGTAGAAAGACATGAACTCTTTACTGGCCAAGTGATTGTGCATGTCATGTACAAATACAACTTTCTTGTGCATTAAGGCAGAGGAACTTCCTTCTCTTACTTTGCAAAAGCTGAAAAGATTGAATCTGAGGTCCATGGTAATCAGTGGCAAAATTGCCATTGTCTTAAGAAGAACCAAACCTCTATCAATTCTGATGAATTTAAATCGATCACTGTGGTAATCAATAAAGCACTCAAAGCTACAAAAGCCATATAAATTTTTATCAGCTCCCTTATGAATGAGTGCATGCATTTGCAAGGACAGACTTAGGCTCTCTGACCATTCAGCAGCAGATGTCTTTGTGTATCTTCCCAAGAATTTCTATAGTCGTCTCATCGTCAGACAGGTAACAGTGTGCATTTTCTGGGAAATGTTTGGTTTTGGCGCACAAAGCTCCAGTCCAAGGGCCAGAGATGGTGTGGTGTATCTCTGACTCTACGGCTGAACCACTCTTACAGAGATAGAAGCATGTCAGAAACATGTCACGTTACCGGGATTCTATTCTTCCTCCTTTACATACCATCAGTGCCCTGTCCTCTGAATTCAGAGTAACATCTCTTCCAGACTTGAAGCACCTTCTTTTAAGTCTCTCTTCAGTTCCTGGCACAAGTGAAACTCAGACTGTCAGGTAATCTTTTAATTGCCACCATGGAACAAATAATTCATAAGATAAACCCACTTTCAGTTTAAACAGTCCAGTAAGCTCTAACAATCTCCTTCCTGAAGAAAGGCGGTTCAGTAATGTATTAAAAGGTTCTCATGAGCCAGGCTCCAGTTATGTTACACATCCACACAGAAGAACCTAATTAAGGGCTTTATACAAAAGAGATGAATAATTTCTCATTAAGTTAGGGCAAGTGTAGTATCAGTTATAATTGGGGAAATATGCAGGAAGATACCTCCAGTTGTTACCTATCGTCAAAGATGCAAACATCAAAGTTTTTGTTACAAAACGAGCTATTTTATATTTTCACTTTAATACACACTGGGGGTTTTGCTAAATGCTGACTGTCAGAACAAAGGGTCAAAGCTTAGTGCATATGCATAAATATGCTACTCTAATACCTTTTATTTATTTTGGTATGCAGCTACCTTCTTCCATCTGTCTCACATCTGCTGTTCAACAAAACAAGTAAATGTCAAACCGAAACAGGGAATCCCCTTTTTTCACACTGCTGCCAGTATGCTCTAATCTAACTTCTAGTGAGGATGCAGGAATATTTTTTTATTGATTTTATGTCGGAATTTTTTGAGCAGAGAAAACTGAATTCATTAGCATGTGTTTACTGACACCAGAGTTAAGTTTTGGGAACTGTCATCTACATCATCCCTTAAGTCCATTTCCTAAGCAAATTTTAGCTTTGGATGCCTGAAAAAAAAAAAAAAAAAGAAAGAGATTAAGCCCCTTCCATTTTTTTTCCATAGTAAGCAATAGGCGGGACACAGGAGAAGACAAACTCCTTATCCTGTTAAGACTCTAAACCCCCCAAAACTAAACCAAGGTCTTGGAACCCACTGTCTAACATGAAGTCCCATTGCTTGCAAATCCAACAAACACTTAATGCTAAAACAATTAGCTAAATCTCCACGGCGAACTATGCTATGTAACTTTCTGTGACACACCAACAAAAGACATTTCTGTGAATAAACACTGATTTGACAGGAAGTAAGACAAATCCACTCCAACATCTATCTTTGGCATTTCAAACAAAAGGGAGCATTTGGAGAAAAACTCAGAAAAGACCACAACTGTACAGAGCTCCAACCAGATGCAAATCTTTATCATGACTGACCTGGTGCAATGGAGTTTTTATAATTGACAGAAATGAAGCCTAGCACAAATGGGGGAGTTCAGGACAAGTCCCCTGAGCACCAACACCAGTGAGGGTCCATCAGGTAAACTTATCTTTGCTTTGGGCAGCCTTAACTTATGTGTTGCTGAACAACATTTCTAAAACTCTCTGCTCCTTTTAAATTACAGTACAAATAGTTTTTTCCAACATAATTTTTTGTGGCCTTGCTTTGATGATTCAAAGGAAACAGACATATCACGGCAGAATTTCTTCTTTGCAGATACTGTCTTTTAAATGTGTTTATATCTTCCTATGCTTTCAGGCTGTGCCCACAGAATATACTCTCTAACCTGGTGTAAGGGTGCTATCCCACATTCTAGATATTCCCATGGTGTTAGCTCAGGTGGTTCTACATGACATGACATTTTGCAATTTGACATTACCCTAATTTTCTATCCTTTACTACAGAGAACTGTCAGGCTGCAGGGGATGTCCAAAGGGCAAGCTGAGACACCTTACAAGAAAAATAGACTCCTGGGACCCATCCTTCCCCAGCACTATCTGTCCCACTACCTGAAATTACAAATTATGAATATGAAGTGTATTAAAAAGAAAATATATCTTGCTGTCTATAAAACTACTGGTTAAAGGATTTCCTTCTCGTAATTAGAAAATAAATAAATATATAAAGTGAAAAGATGCAAACAAGTACCCTCAAACTGGTTTACTTTGGCTATTCAATTCCTCACAGAAAACAAATTCATGCAAATCCAAGTCTTCACATGAAGACAACTCTTCTGTGACACGGTCATGAGGTCATTTGTTTCCGATTAATAAATCAGGCAGTTTGAGCAGCAGCATACTTGCTGACATTGACCTCTTTAATCAACAGTTCATTTGCTTCTTGGAGGAAGGCTATCCTCTACATGATTGCTATTTTCTGATTAAGAATATGCTGAAGACATTGAATACAGAACACAGAAAGGTTTCAAGAAGGGCTGGTGTTTATTCTGCCTGGCGGAGCACGCTGGAAGGCTTCCCTTACATCTTACAATACTGTGTTTTTGCGTAGTAATACTGTGCCAACAAAGCACAGGCAATGCAATTTCTAGCACATGGATGCTCGGAAAATAGATGGTCAAGGAACAGCAAGAAAACCTCACAAAGTGGGCACGTGCTCCTTTGCATAGGGGAGGCATGAAGACAAAATATAGCTTCATTGATATATGAGAGAAATTGAAGTATCTTATTTGCGTAATGACATCCGCTGAGCTTGCAGACCAAGCCATACAGGCATTTTATATGTTCACCACATCCTTGAAAATGCAGAGATTTCATGGGTGGAAACATTCAGAATAGTAATAAGAAGAGAGGATAGAAGTCAGAAATCTGACTTTTCCCTCTGAAGTCGGTGATGAGTCTGCTATCTGTTTCAATACAGCAGCCTCAGACTTTCACTGGTACTCAGAAAGTGTAAATAACCAGTTTGTCAATTTCAACTAAGCCAGTCAACAAAGATTATCACTATTATGGGAAAGATCTTATCCCATGGTGAAAGTTCTCATAGCTTCTTTTTACACTTGTTGGCTTCAGTGCATGTGCCAATTGCATCCGGCACACAGCTCAGTCTGAAAGGTGTTTGCTCCATCCCAGGCTACCCTTGAGCACTGGTGTCCTCCTGGGGTGAGGTGGCCCAGGATGCACAGCGTGTTGAGCATGGATGCTGAAGCCCAGCGATTTAAACATGACCTATGCATTCTTCCTTCAGCTGGTAGAGGAAACCTGTTTGCAAGTCAGAGGCTGCTTTCTTTAACCAGTTCCACTGTATGGGAACCAGTCATCAATTCATGGGGGCTATTTTGGTCTTGTTTAATTTAAGCACTGAGAAGTTTATCATGAGTTGAACACTTCATTTTCAGAGTTGCTACAGAATGAGCTGTAAAAGCAGCCTTTGGAGAGAGTTAATAATTGTACCACATTGTTTTGAGCTCAGCTTTTAACTCACTATGCAAACAAACCTGATTAAAGAGGGTATCCAAAGAGGGAAAAGCTCAACTTTGTTTTAATTTTCATGGCCTTGACATTTGCAGCTCAAGCATTTTCCATAATGCGTCATGAAAAATTATAACTGTGTGTATAGCCTTCAATGCAAAATATACACTTTCATTTAGCCCTGGTCCCAATTACCTGGTCTGTATCACCAGGTAAATGGTAGTAGGTGCATGTTCAGTCACTCATTCCTTTGGGACTTTTGAGAAGGCGAGAAAGTAACTCTTTAAAAAACTCTTTTAAAATCTAATGTCTTATTCTTGTCTTACACTTGTCTTACAGTCATTTCAGTTACTATGAAATTCGAAAGGAAAATTCAGAAGGTTCATGTGATGCAGTGAATTTATAGGTGGAGAACTCCTTTACCTGGAGGAGTAAAAAGGGGAGAAATCCAATGGATTATTGAAAATCTATTGTTAAAAATCAGAAGACTGCAACAGAAAACTTGTATCTGGACACTTTATTAAA
>VXBJ01002027.1:25427-42121 GCA_013400055.1 Nycticryphes semicollaris | reverse complement strand
CCTAGATAGGGGCTGCCCCGCCCCCTCTCCCCCTTCCCCTCCCCAGCCATGGAGATGCAGAAGGGGAAGGGGGGAACAGCAGGAGGAGGGAAGTTGCTGGTCTCCACTCTTCTGGATGCCAAGGATGAGTTGGAGGAGGTAGGTGCCTGGGGCTGGGGGCAAGGGAAGGGCTCCAGGGGTGGGTTATGAGCTCGGGGTGGGGGGCACAGGCTGCTCCCCTTGCCCAGCCCTGTGTGAGGATGGGGCTCTCTAAGCAAAACCCACCTCCCAGCTGGGGGGGTCCTTGCCTGCCTTGCCCCATCCGTGTTGGCAGGGTATGGAGTTGGGATTATGAAGGCTGAGCACTGACAGAACCCATCATTCCAGAATCCAGGAAACTTTCCCACGCGTCTGGGCAAAGAGACCTGGTTCTTCACCGTGTGGGGAAGGTTTGGGGCCTCCCCAGGTCAACTGGGATCTGTTGCCAGTGTGAAGGAACCAGTAATGCAGGGACCCGGCCAAGGCAGACACATCGCTGGGGCCTTGGTTATTTATTGTGTGATGGAAACGAGTGTATTTGGGGCTCGTGAAGTGGTGCAGCCAAAAAGAAAAAAAAAAAAAGAAGAAATCACTCACAGGAGAAAAACAGGGTGGTAACTGGAATAACTGGGTCTCAAGGTCTGGAAACCATCCTTTGCCATTTCAGAGAGTATTTATATTCCTTCAAAGCCCTCGTCAATCCCCGTGTGTGTTTTGGGTCCTGTCCAGGTCTGGACAGAACGTTCCCAGCTCTGGACCCGTGCAGCTCCGTGAGTCCAGCATGGCTGGGACCTTCAGTTGGGTTTGAAAATTGGCTCTGAGCTACCAAAGTGGGTCTCCTGGAGGGGACCAGGTGGCTCCCAGCGAAGCTTTCCCTGAGAGCATCGGGTCTGGAAGGAGCCCACCACAGGTCGGTGAGCGTGGTAGAGCTCAGGTTTGGTGACGGCGATGTGTCTGAGCGCAGACAGGTACCAGGAGACGTCTTCCCAGAGGTGTTTTTATCTGACAAACCTCTCTTAAAGCACTGGAAAGAATAATTTTTGACTAAAGTGGCTGGGGGGAGAGTGGCTGGAGCCACCTGGCAGAAAAGGACCTGGGGGTGTTGGTTGACTGTTGGCTGAACGGGAGCCAGCAGTGTGCCCAGGTGGCCAAGAAGGCCAACAGCATCCTGGCCTGGGTCAGGAACAGTGTGGCCAGCAGGACTCAGGCAGTGATGGTCCCCCTGTACCCAGGACTGGTGAGGCCCCACCTCAAGCACTGGGTCCAGTTTTGGGTCTCTCACAACACAAAAAAGCCATTGAGGGGCTGGAGCGGGTCCAGAGAAGGGCAATGGGGTCTGGAGACCACGGGGAAGGGTCTGGAGACCAAGGGGAAGGGTCTGGAGAACTTGTGAGGAGCAGCTGAGGGAGCTGGGGGTGTTCAGCCTGGAGAAAAGGAGGCTGAGGGGAGTCCTTCTCAGTCTCTCCAACTCCCTGAAAGGAGGGTGTAGCTGGGGAGGAGATGTCGATCTCTTCTCCCAAGGAACAGGCAGTGGGGCAAGAGAAAAAGAGGAAACAGCCTGAAGTTGCTCCAGGGGAGGTTTAGGATGGAGTTTGGGAACAGTTTCTTCATGGAAAGGGCTGTGAAGCCCTGGCAGAGGCTGCCCAAGGGCAGTGGTGGAGTCCCCATCCCTGGAGGGATTTCAAAGCCGGGCAGATGTGGTGCTGAGGGACACGGGTGAGCGGGGGTTTGGGCAGGGCTGGGTTGATGGTTGGACTCAAAAGGTCCCTTCCAACCCGGATAATTCTATGATTCTATGAAAGTGTGGTCTGTTGAGGGAGAAACTGGTTTGGATGTTAATGATAATCCCAAGTGCTGATGGATTTTACTGTCAGAAGTTCCGTGCATCTTGGGTTAACGTCTCCAACAAACAGGAACCAGAGTGTACACAGGAAAAACCGTGTGTGATGGTGGCACGTCGTGTTTTGGCAGGAAACGGGTTCACAAAGGCATCATCTCTGCCTTAGGGACCAGTCCCTCTTCTTTCATATTGCCTCGGAGGGGGGACAACTCTTGCCCTCTTTTCTCATCAGCTTCTTCGCCGCAGCCCCTCTGATGCGCAGAGGAGTCTCTAAATGGTTCCATAATTGGGGTGATGTGTTGGCATTTTAATCAAAAAAAAAAAAAAGAGAGAAAAAACAAAGTGGCTTTGTAGAAATAACCTTCTGGTAACCTGCTTCTTGCTTGTCTTGGGCTGCATCGGTCCCTTTTCCCTGCTGCCTTAAATGTAGGCTCCAAGGGAATTCCAGGACAGCGAGACCTCACTGGGACATCTGCCGGGGACCTTCCAGTTTCTCCCGTGGCCCAAACGGTCCAGCTTTGACCTGGAAGTGGTGGCACCAGTGAAGAAGTCAGGGCACGTGTCCCTGATGCGGTGACAGAGCTGTTCACAACAACGAGACCCCCAGCATTAAAGGAGCCCCTTTAAATGGCTGAGCCGCTGTGGCTCTGGCAGCTGGGACCCCTGCTCTCCACCCCATCTGCAGGCTCTTGGGTGTCACCGCTGCTGTGACAGCACGTGGTGACTCCAACAGGTCCACCCAGCCCTTCTGTCACCGTGTTTGGGTCAGCACTGAGAGGCAGGGAGAGGAGGTGGCGTCCCCGTGCCCGGAATCACATGGCTCTGCTCATCCTTTCACACCATCCCAGACTGACTGGGGCTGGAAGGGACCTCTGGAGACCACCTCGTCCCACCCACTGCTCAGGCAGGGTGATATCCAGGCAGATTTGGAATCTCTCTGCAGAAGGAGACTCCACACCCAGAACTGGTCCCAGTTCTCCAACTGGGGCTTCCCCAGGGCAGAGCAGAGGGGGAGGATGACCTCCCTCCACCTGCTCCTCACACTCTTCTTGATGCCTCCCAAGATGAAACATTTGGTGACGTTTGGCTTTGCTCTCTTTCAGAGGCTGGAAAGATGCGTGGGCATTGTGACTTCGTTAACCAACGGGCTGTCGGAGAGGGAGGCTAACGATGCCCTCAACGCTCACGTAAGTGTCACCTCTCCTTGAGGGATGAGAAATCCTGCCTGGAGGAAATAATTCCTGGCCTATTTTACCCTCACAAAGCCCAGGTCGATATAAAAAGGCCGAGGAACGCAGCCTGCTGTGTGCTCTACCTCCTCCCAGCCCCTTCAAGGTTTCCCAGAGCCCTTCCAGTTATAAAAAAGGTCGTGCCTTTAATCCTCCTTTAACCACCTCTTCGGAAGCCGACCCGCAGCGTGATTTTCCCGCCAAAATCCATCTCCCTCCCGGCGTCGGCGTGTGCCCACGGGGGAGTCCCTCGGGTTTGCAGTTGTTCCTCCTGTATTTTTGTCCTCCTGTTCTGCTTTTTCCTGGCTTCCAAACAGCCCGGACTCCAGAGGGCTGGAAAGGGCAGGTTCAGCCTTTCTGTTGAGGGACGGGAGCATTTATCATTTATTTCTAACTCCCCGTGGTCTTAAAATACTCGCCGGCGAAGCTGCAGATGTTACCGTATAAGGGAAACTGGTTTGGGACACGCTAATGGGCTCGCAGACGTGATGGTTGCATATTTTTTTCCTCCCCAGAACACCTTGGGCTGGTGGAGTCGGTGGCAGAGAGTTGCCTTCCCTTACTGGGAAAAGCTCGGCAGCCCAGCCTGGATTTTTAGGGCCCTGAAGCTCGTTAAATGCTTTCCTGCTTGATGAACAAGTCGTAGAAAAAAGCTGGGCCGGGTCCTCAACCGCAGACAAGAGTCTGGGAGTTTGTTGCCCCTCATTAATGAGATATCCTTAATTGATCCAACTAAAACCACTGGGTGCTGAGAGGGTTGCACCAGTGTTGGCTTCCCAATGGGGTACAAACGTTAGAGATGTTTTCTTTATTCCCTTGTGATCCTGCTTTGAATTCCCTGCTGGGTGCTCCGTTGACCACCCCGTTGGTGGGTCTCAGAGGGGTTTCCTCCTCCTGTCGCTTTCCTGACCTTCCCCAAAGGTCCCATCTCACCCCCTCACCAAAGTTTTTGTTTTTTTCCACTCTCAGACACGTATTTGCCTCTTTCTCTCTCAGATCTGTAAAGGAACCCCCCAGCACGAGGAGATCTGCCTGGGCCTTTTCACCCTGGTCTTGACCGAACCCGCTCAGGCGCAGAAGGTAAGACACGGATCATCGCTGAGCGAGGAAAGTTTATCCAAGAGGGATTTTTGCCTTTCCAGGCAGGCAGGGGATTTGGAGAAGGGGAAGTTTTGGATCTCAAAAGGCGCCTGGCTGGAACCCTGGGCTCTGAGCTGTGTTTATTGTCACGGGGCAATGACTTTGCTTGCACCGTTCCTGGGTTTCTTGTGTCCACGTGGCCCAGGGGCTGCAGCCGCTGCCACTCCGGGGAGCGCCGCCGCGGAAGGGAGCTTGGCTGGGTTCTCTCCCAGCCCTGGAATTAATTGTTTTTTTCGCCTTGGGAGGCGAGTGTTCATTCTTCAAGCAACTCTAAGGGCCTTTCCCAGTTTCTGTCTTGTCTTCAGAGGCGTGGAAGGGATTGACGTGCTGGAAGCCAGATGTAGATGCCTACAGGAATAATCACCCAAGCCCTAGAGGAGGAGCACATTCAATTCCTAGAGAAAATGGCTTTTTAGCAGTTCCACCTCGATTAATGTCACAGAGGGGATTTAATTTTTAAATAACTCTTTTTAACGGGGCAGTAAAATGTGATTTTTCAACTTGTAGCTGCTCACCCAGAGAGAGATGGATGGTTTGTATTCTAAAGGTCTTGGAAGGGGATTTGGCGCCGTTGCTGCGAACTGGGGGTGCTGGGGAGGGAGCTGAAAATGATGTTTTGTTATAGAAACCAGACCTATTTGTAGCAGCAACAGGGGAAAACAGCCCTGCTGGAAGGGCCTTGCGCAGGAAGCGGTACCCGGGGGTCCTGGTGTGGGTGGGTTTTGGGTTCATGGGTGTTGGGCAGAGTTTAAAGGGGTTGAAATGGGCTCTGGAGGTCAGGGGTGGGGGGTCTGTCGCAGCCGTGCCATTAGGGATGCAACCCCCTCTGTCTGCTCTCAGCAGCCCCAGGTCCCTCAGCCTTTCCACAGCACAGAGATGCTCCAGTCCCTCATCATCCTCCCAGCCTCTGCTGGACTCTCTCCAGCAGTTCCCAGTCCTTCTGGAACTGGGGGGACCAGAACTGGTCCCAGTGCTACCGCTGTGGCCTCCCCAGGGCAGAGCAGAGGGGGGAGGATGACCTCCCTCCACCTGCTGGCCGTGCTCTTCTTCATGCCCTCCAGGAGACCATTGTCTTCTCTCCCGTCCAGGATGTAGTGGGGCATATCCAGACGTGGTTAATTGGGCATAAGACACATAGGGCAGGTGCTTCCTTACTCTGGAAGCAAAAGTTGAGTGATTCCATCATTCTCCAGCTTCCCATCTTCACTTGCTGGCCCTCCCACCAGGAGGGACTGGGATAAACCAGCCTGGCACGTCCCCCCACTCTGAGATGTCCTCCAGCAAAGGGGTGAGCATCCAAATCTCTTGCCACCGAGCCGCTGGCAGGCGCCAATGTCGTCTCCCGGAGATGACAGGCTGGGGACATGCTTTGCTGCTCATGACCACGTTAATTAGAGGCGGCTGGTCCCCTCCTGCTCTTGTCAGATCCGCTCGTTGGAGCCCGTTGCTTTTCTTAGGGAGTAATTGGATCTGCTGCTCTGCTGGGCCCTGAGGTCATCTGTGTCCAGACAGCAGGGACAGGGAGATGGTGGTCAGTGATTTTCTACCAGGCTTTGAGGGAGTGGAGTTACTCCTTGCCTTTGAAGAGGGGTTAATGTTTGTGTGACTGATGTGGGGCATCTTGCAAGAGCTCTGAAATCATCACGCAGAGCCCAGAGCTCTCTTCATCCTCCAGCGAGAAGCCCACAGGTCCAGGATGCTGAGAGCAGCCAGTTCTGGACATCTGCAGTAGCCATTCCCATCTCTGGGAAGAAGATTGGGTGAAGATGCTCCATCCCTGGAGAGCTTCAAGGCCAGGATGGACGGGGCTCGGAGCAACCTGGTCTGGTGGGACGTGTCCCTGCCCAGAGCAAGCTGGGGCAGGGATGGGAGTGGATGGGCTTTAAGGTCCCTTCCCACCCAAACCATTCCATGATTCCATAAGTATCATAACCTCAGGTGTCCAACCCACTGAGGGTGGTGTAGAAATGCTACCAAACCAAACCCCAGGAGGCCTCACCATCCTCCTGGAACTTCTTGTTTTCCCCCAGAAAATTAGGGATATCCTAGCTCTGTTTGCATCTGAGGGTATTTTAGTACTCGTTGCCCTCGGAACTGAGCAGACTCTGGTCCTGGAGCTCCAGCAGAGGTGTCTCACGCCGTCCGCTTGGTCATCTTGTATTTGCTTGGTGCAAAGAAGGATTTAGCGGTGCTAAACTTGTCCAGCTGTGAGGAGGGACAATCCGACCACCTTCAAATATCCAAGTGACAGCAACCGAGCCTTCAGATCTCTCCCTCCTCCGCCTGGCACCTCTGCCTTTTAATTAACACCCTGCTCTGGGATCAGAGGGCACCGAGCCCTCCCCGTGGACGAGCCCCGACGTCTCCTCCATCGTGCTCCTCTCCTGCCCCGCTGCCGGCCGGGAGGGGAACCTCTCTCCTCCCCTCCATGGCTCTTTGCCTTTATATATATATATATATTTTTTTTCTTCTCTCCTTTCATTTCAAGAGAACATTTATCATTCCTTCCTTCCTGTTAATTAAACCAGCGGCGGCTCCGACCTGCCCAGAGCGGGGAGGGAGACGATGGATTGTTTGCAGTCTTGGCAATAATCAAGAAATTCAGGTTTGTTGGTTTGGTTTTTTTTTTCTCCCCACCCCCATCTGCTGGAGCCCTGAAGATGGTTGGGCTTGGTTTTATTTTTTACCTTTTTTTTCCCCCAACCACCTTCCTTTGCAATTACCGCGCTGTTAATCAAGGGTCCAGTCTGACCCATCTAAGCAACTGGTGGGTGACACGTCCTACTGCTGTGACCCTGGTAAAAGGGGAATTGTTCTCCTCCGGCCCCTTGTACTTTGGGCTGAGGATCAGCAAAACTGGAGGTGAGCTCTGAATTTTGATTTTCCTGCCGTGTTTGCCCGTGGGATTTGAGGAAGTGAGCAGTGAGCGAGGTGAGGAGCTGCCAAACTTCTCCAAGTAATGGGATTACGGTGACCTTCCTTCCTCCTGGGACTTAAATACTGGACCAGAAGCAAAATCCCTCAGATTGGAGGGAGTTCGGAGCTGTTTGTCCCAGCCCTTCTCCTGAGGATGCTGCCAGAATCGGTCCAGCCCATCGGGAGCTAATTCCTGCTCTCGGGGCCATGTCACAGGACCTTGTGGTGGCTTTAAATGCAGATGTGGACACCGCACCTCCAGCAGAAAACCAACAGCCAGGTGTTTCACCCAGAAAATCATGTATTCTTTGAAGGCAGAAGCTACTTGACCACCAGGAAAAGCTAACTGAGATGGAAGGTGTTCGTCTTGGGGCTGCTCCTCAGGGTGACGGGGAGGTGTCAGGAGTGATGGGTTCTCCTCAGGGTGTCGTGGAGCTCAGGAGGTGGGATGCAGGCAGGGCAGGGACCTGCCACCGTCAACGTTTTCAGGTCAAAGCTTCATCTGAGGTTGGGCAGACCCACGGGGGAACTGGCTGTGTCCTCAACCAGTTCTGTCCCCTGCTTGTTCCAGCTGGTGTGACGTAGGAGTGTCTTCTCTTCTCGGGAGGGAGATGTCACGCATTCCTGGCCAGGTGATCCTCTGCGAGGGGATTCATTTAACATTTCTAAAGCAATTAAAGGCCCCAAAGAGTCGTCTCCACCTCTTGGGTTTCTAGTTTTATTTATTTATTTGGGAATTTATTTAGTTTGGGGTTTTTTTTCATAAATAGATTATTTAGAAGAGATTATTTATTTTTTTTTAACATGCGAAAGGAAAGCCCTGAGCCCAGGGAGCCTCATCAAAGAGGCCTCATTAACCCTCGAAAAGGAGGATGCAGTGACCAGACCCCTGCTTTCTGGAATATCATGACATTTACTGGCACAAATTAACATTCGTGCAGAACCACTTAGCTAATTACTTCCTAATCACCCTCCACCCCCTGCTGTCCTGACTGGAGGGGTAGGGAGAGCCAGCACCTTTGCTCTCTCTCTCTCTCTCTGGCCAGATTTTTGTCTGGCTGCTGGTGGCAGAGGAGAGTGGAGAAAATCCTTCTTTTCCCTGCGATCCCATAGCACAACCCCATCAATCCGTTGGTTTGGACCCTGGGGAGGATGTCTGGATTTCTAACCCAAACTGTGGCACGGTGGCAGCGGGGTTTGGAGCCAGGCTGTCTCCAAACACAGCTCTGTCTCACCCCGGAAGGTTTGTGGCAGCAGGAGGGGTGGCCTGTGAACATTCCACCTCTGTTCCTTGCGTCTCCCTGGACCTCCCACGCAACCAAGTGGGACCAGCATCGTGTTGGGGTGACCCCCCCCCCCCCTCCAAGCACTGTGGGCAGCTTTGATGTGGGTCCACTTGTCACTGGGGAGTGTGGGGCTGAAGCCATCTAGATGTGACTGTTTATCAACTGATCCCTCCTGAAGGACCGTTGTCTGTTGGTCTCTCCAGTGATGGGCAGGGACAAGGGGACAGGGACACCCGATGGCCTCCTTTCTGGAGAGAGAAACCTTTGTCTCCTGGGACAAAACCCAGGGAATCCAGCCATGGGTTTATCACACCCCAAAGGGTTAATGTGTGCTGGCAGCCCAGCAACCCCCCACATCCTGGGCTAAGTCCCCAGCAGAGTGGCCAGCAGGGCTGGGGGATTCTGCTCCTCTGCTCTGCTCTGGGGAGACCCCCACACTGCCCCCCACTGCTACCTCCAGCTCTGGGGCCACCAACACCAGAAGGACATGGAGATGTTGGAGTGGGGCCGGAGCTGCTGGGAGGGCTGGAGCCCCTCTGCTGGGAGGACAGGCTGAGAGAGTTGGGGGGGTTCAGCCTGGAGAAGGGAAGGCTCCGGGGAGACCTTGGAGCCCCTTCCAGTCCCTCCAGGGGCTCCAGGAAAACTGGGGGGGCTCTTGCTGAGGGAGGGGAGCCATGGGAGGAGGGGGAAGGGTTTGAAGGTGAAAGAGGGGAGATGGAGCTGAGCTGTGGGGAAGAAGTTGTTTGGGGTGAGGGTGGTGAGAGCCTGGCCCAGGTTGCCCCGAGAAGCTGTGGCTGCCCCATCCCTGGAGGGGTTGAAGGGCAGGTTGGAGGGAGCTTGGAGCCCCCTGGGCTGGTGGGAGGTTTCCCTGCCCAGGGCAGGGTTGTGACTGGATGGACTTTCAGGTCCCTTCCAACCCATTCTCTGTTCTATAACTGCTCTCCCTGCCTGGCCCTGGGGATGCTGATTCAAGTCACTTTGTGGGAATCTCTCTGCCTTGACGTTCCTTCCCTGAGATTCTTTTATTTGCTGTTTTCTGGTGAGGTTTGATAAAACCATTGGGTGGTTTTCCATTATGGTCTCTTCCTCTGTGACCATCTCCCGCTCTCCTCTGCCGCAGTGCTACCGGGACTTGGCCCTGGTGAGCCGAGATGGCATGAACATCGTCCTCAACAAGATCAACCACATTCTCATGGAGAAATACTTGAAGCTGCAGGACACGTGTCGGACCCAGGTGAGGAGAAGGTTTTTACTCCCCAAAACGGCTCCTTTCAGAGCATCCAGGTGGAGGGGGGTTGGTTGTGGAGGGTCTGAGGGGGCGGTCGGAGCTTCTTGGCCCCGTTTTGAGGCAACGAGGTGTTGGGGAGAGGGTGTCCCAGGGTGGGGGCTTGTGCTGATCTCTCCCTCTGCCCAGTTGGTGTGGCTGCTGCGGGAACTGGTGAAGAGCGGGGTGCTCGGTGCCGACGGCGTCTGCATGACCTTCATGAAGCAGATCGCGGGTGAGTTGAGCCACTGGGAGCGAGGTGACGGTCCCCTCTGTCCCCCTCGGTCATGGCTTGGTGTCTGACCAGGGTTGGTTCATGAGGTGGATGGAGCCAGGGATTCGGCTGCCGTCGGCACAGAATTCCCGAGCGCCTCCTTGCCCCGCTGAGAGGAGGGATCGGGGCTCGCTGCAGGCACCAAGCCTGCCCCAACCTGTCTGGTGAGGAAATCTCTCCAGGGAGGATGAAGCAGAGGATAAACCTTGCTCCCAACCAGCCTCCACAAGGGGTGAATCACAGAGGGAGCCGGGAGGCTTCTGGCAAACGCTAAAAAGAGCCAGGAATTTTACTGATTCCTGTTGCTGCCAGATTTCACCCCGTAGCACCACGCAAGAGCACCGGGACCGTCCTTAGTCCCTGCTCTGACCTCTGGGATGGCAAAAGCCGTGCCTGTGGCTCCTCTGTAACTCCTCAGAGAGGCCTCTTCGCCCCACAGAACGTTGGTAGCCCCTCCAGGGAGCCGGTGGCCCACTGGGGGTGTGTGTGTCCCCAACCTCACACACACACACACACACACACACACGCCTTTCCGGAGTCACAGGAACGGTGCCTCTTCCGTGTTCTCCGCTGGGCGCTGGCGTCGGCCGCTGGCGTCCACCCAGGAGGAATTAATATCCCTCCATAAAAGCCTTGACATGGTGGTTTTTGGGTTTTTTTGGGGTTTTTTTTTCAATCCTCCGCGGCTGCGACATGGGGTTGGGAATCGCCCGGGTCTGCTCTTTCGGGGGAGGAAGAACGGGGAGGGTGAGAGGGAAGGGACAGGGTCCTGAGCGTGGGCCAAGCTGTTGTCAGGGTGTAAACACAGAACATCTTAAAAAAAAAAACCACAAATTAAAAAACCCCACAAACCCCCACTGGTGAAGGCATCCCTTGTTTCCCCTCCCTGTGCAGGGCCCCTTCTGTTCTGGAAGAGACGTCGCTCTCTCGCTTCTCACCGCTTTTATTACAAATGCTTTAATTGTTTGGATCCCATTGTTTTTGGCAGCTTTGCTTTAGGCATTTTCCGTGCCCCCCACACCCTCCTCAGCCCCATCCCAGGACGAGCAGGAGCCCCAGCTCCTCTCCCAGCCACGGCGACCGAGGGCTCCGGCTTCGTGCTGGAAGCCCAGGGCGTGAGATGCCCCTTTGACACCGGAGAGTTTGGGGCATTTTTATTTTTTGCAGTTTCCCTTTTGCAGGCTCAGCAGCTGCAAACGTTTTCTCTTTTTTCCAGCTGCTGAATCTCATCCCTTTCTGGCTTCCCCTTTTGCTTTCCAGCAGGATAATTGCTGACTCTTTATTCCCACAGTTCTTCTGCAAGAATATTGTTGCAGCAAAGAACCCCCCGTTGGTCCCCAAACAGGAAGGCACTTGTGCCTGGAAATGTGCTGTATCGAGGAACAGCCAAGCACGTGGGGCAGGAGGGTGTTCTCCAGGCAGGGAGCAAACCCCGGGATTAACTTGGCTTTACTGGGGATACAGGGATCGAAGCGTTGATGGTTCGGTAGAGTTTGATGAACCGCACTGGTTCCTCTGACTGGTTTTTGGGGTTTTTTTTTTTTAACTCTTCTTTCCGCTTTCGCAGGCGGGGATGTGACAGCAAAGAACATCTGGCTGGCTGAGAATGTGCTGGAGATACTGACCGAGCAAAGGTAGGGCTGTGAGAGGCTGGAATGGGCTGGAGGAAGCAGCGACTGAGCACGAAACGAGGGAGAACCCTCCCGAGAGGCTCCTTGTCCTGCTGCCTCCGAGAGAGGCGGATTTCGGGGCGGTGTTTTTGCGGTGACAGCCTGTGTGGGAGCGTACTGATGGGCTTTCCTGCACAAAAGTCTCCTCCACGTCCCTTCTACAGCGTTACCCAGTGTCTTTTCAAGCTCTGGCATGAAATTTCCAGCTCTGGGAGCCCTCTCACTGCTGTTGGGTGTGGGAGGGTGGCCCTGAAGTCCCCCTCTGTTAGCAAACCTCCTCCACGGGGTTCAGAGAAAGCCCACGTGTCACATCAAATAAGATGTTTTGATAGCTGTCCCCAAGCCGTGCGTGTGGAGACGGCTGTTCCCCACTGTGTGACACCCCATAGGATGGCCAACCCACTCTCCGGACAGCGGGGTGACATTGCCACGTGTGGCTCAGGAGCCAGCATCCCAGGAATATTTTCTTCCTGAATTTTCCCCCCCCACACACACTTCTCCGGCCGCGGGGGAGGTGTTCCTTTCTGGAGGAGTAGGACAGAGTTAATTCCGAAAAAGCTTCCTGTCTTTAAGGAGCTCCTGCTTCATCGGGGCTGCAGCTTTAATTTGTTGGGGACAGGCCATCTGGGAAGTATTGTCCTGCGGGCTCAGCATTGTCCTTTTGTTGGCAAAGCCGCCGCTAATTGATGATAAGCAGAATTCCAAACTGCAGCCTTTGGCTGGGCAGGGTCAGTATTTTTAAATAGCTTCGAGCTTTTCACCCGAAGAACAGCAGTGATTTTCCTAAAAACCGCTTATTACCGCGCTTAACAATCAAGTTGTTAAAGTGTTTATTTGGCCACAGCTCCCCGGTCCCAGTGATTTCTTGATTCCGGGAATAGCTGTGGCGGGGAGCCTGCGGCTACGAGTGCCACCTAGTGTGTCCCTCCAGGCGTGGGAAGGAAGGACCCTTTGGGATCTTGTGGGTGACAGGGACTGTGGGACCGAGGGGACCCTCGGAGAGTTTGCCGATGGCTCTCCCGAGGGATGTGGTGGCCTCCAGAGGGACCTGGACAGGCTGGAGAGGTGGCCCCATGTCACCCTCATGGGGTTCAACCAGGCCAAGGGCAGGGTCCTGCCCCAGGGGGCAGGGGAGGGGACAGCCCCTGGTCCCAGCCCAGGCTGGGGATGGAAGGATGGAGGCTGCTCTCCCAAGGAGAAGGGCTTGGAAGGGGCTGGGGAGGGAGGAGAGCTGGCCATGAGCTGGAACCACGTGCTGGCAGCCCAGGAACCCCCACACCCCCTGGGCTGCATCCCCAGCAAGGCCAGGGGGGTGAAATCTGCCCCTCTGCTCCGCTCTGAGGAGCACCTCGGGAGCCTTCCTCGTCTTGCCAAAACCCGACAGCTCTGGTCTTGCGAACAAATAACTGCAAACAGCTGGGCTGTGGGAGAAAGAGCAGCTTCTCAGCAGCCATCCAAGGCCACGTCTGGCCCTGGCTCTGCAGGAGAAAGCTCCAAACGCTCAATAACGGCTGAATTTTATCACTTTGAGGTTGTCAGAGGAGCAGATGTCGAAGGTACCCGCTGGGGTGTCCATGGTTGGTCCTCAGAGCAGTGTGAAAACTGTCACAGCCAAGGGCTGGAACGGAGCCCGAGGGAGAACCTGCAGCTTTTTGCTGGGATTTACGGGCTTTGATTAGGGGGGAAAAGCTGGAGCTTTAATTAAAGCCCAGCCTGCGAAGGTCTGATGCCGTGATCGGAGCGCGGAGGGCTCGGTTTAATTAAAAACAGTTCCAGCAAAGCTGCTTCTCGAGCGCTGCCCGCCCTGGAGAGGAGGCAGGTCCTCTGCCTCTCGAAAGCTGGGTGTTAATTGAGCTGCTCGTCGCTAATTGCGGCACGAGCCTGCTGCTTCCTCCAAGTGTTTTCCTTTTCTCTGCTTGTTGGATCGATGAATCCTCTGACTCCGGGTGGCTTTTGCCCTCCTTTAACAGCACTATTTTTCCGCTCTTTTCTGCCCAGTCCTTGCTGGGCAAAGGAGCAGGGGGGGGGTGGATTCTGACCTTAATTACTCCCCCATCCTCCCTAATGAAACCTCCACTCAGTCCCCTGTCCTCCCTGTTTCCCCCTGATCTCTCCCCCCTTCCCCCCCAACTAATTAACCTGCGGGATGTGGGGAGAAGAGCCTGGGAAAGCAAACACCCACCAGGGCTTTCCAGGCTCCCCTCCCCGGCGTGATTTAGGGCAGCCGAGTCACTTGCCACAGGGCTCGGTGGCCCTTCAGGTGGCCATGACATTGCTGCAGGTGGCACTTCCCAGGGGACCCGGGTGATTTACAGCTGGCGGTGACGGATGCTGGGGGGGGTGTGGGGGGAGGCCTTCAATCACGGCAGAGGCACCCAGTTGACCCGCTCTCAGCACCCAGCAGGAATCCCCCACCTTGACGAGGTCCTTTTTTTATGGATCCTGAGAATATTTTATTGTCACCTTTTAAATAAGGGTGGCCCCAAACCCGTCACGCCGCGGGCAGGAGGTGGCCAAGCCACCCACGGAAACCCTTTCCCGCTGGATTCTGCCACTCCGAGGACACAAAGCACGTCAGGAGACCCCTTCCCAGCTTGGCTGAGAAATCAATCTGGGGCCAGAAAAACCAGTCTCACAGGGCACACAACCCTGTGCTGGCCAAAGCCAAAGCCCTGCTGGTCCCTGTCCAGTCCTGGTGGTCCCCACATTCCTGGCGTGGACAGGATGGGGTTGTGATGTCTCTCCTCCTCAAATCTCTCCAAATTTGAGCATAAACACGTCTGTTTTGCCCCAGTTCTCACCATTCAGGGCTTGAGCCCCCCAGTAGCCGTTCCTGCTTTTTCTCTTCTGCCCCACACACAGTTGCCTGGTGAAGCTGGGGCAGCTCTGGGGCTGAGGAGAAACCTCCCCTCTCTCCAACTCCCTGGAAGGAGGGTGTAGCTGGGGGGAATCGGTCTCTTCTCCCAAGAAAAAGGTGATGGAACAAGAGGAAACGGCCTCAAGTTGCTCCAGGGGAGGTTTAGGATGGAGTTTGGGAACAATTTCTTCATGGAAAGGGCTGTGAAGCCCTGGCAGAGGCTGCCCAAGGGCAGTGGTGGAGTCCCCATCCCTGGAGGGATTTCAAAGCCGGGCAGATGTGGTGCTGAGGGACACGGGTGAGGTGGGGGTTTGGGCAGGGCTGGGTTGATGGTTGGACTCGGTGATCCCAAAGGTCCCATCCAACCTCAACCATTCCGTGGTTCTTCTGCCCCTGGTGCTGTGGGAGCTGCTTCCCAGCCCAGCGCAGGGTTCAAGAGGTGCCCTGCCTGATCTGCTGCTCAGGATGCTGTCGATCCTTCCCAGCTTAATCCACTTTGCACTGGCAAACTGGTATGGGGGGGCTGGGGGGGGGAATTGAGACACCTCTGCAGGGGTCTGCATGAGAGAGTTTGGGACCTGATCCCACGAGAAGGCCCTTTGTCACTTCTCCTGCTGCATTTGGTTGCACTCGATGATCCCAAAGGTCCTTTCCAACCTGGATGATTGTATGATTGTCTCTTGCTCGGTGCTGTTCTGGCTGTGGAGACCAGTAAAGAGGCTCCTGTGGTGGTCAGGGTTGGCGTGGGGGTCAGTTCTATCCATGGGGCTGCTGCTTCCTCCGCTCACTCCCCGGTGCTTTATCACTTGTGGTGGCAAGTACCTGGGATGGTTGTGGCAGTGAACGTCGCTGTGGGCCTGGAGGTCCACCCAGGGCTTCACACAAGCTCCTCTGAGAGCTGCCAGAGCGTTTGAGGTGCCACCACCCCATTGTTAGACTGGGATGGGACTGGCTTGGGGGAGGAAGAGCTGGACCAAGCACCCAGTACAGAGTGGGAAACGGTCTGGGGGTGAACATTCTCTAGGCTGGAGTCCCTGTTTCCTTGGTTTTCCTCAGTTTCCTCTCTCCTGGGTCTCCTTATTTACAGCATTCCTGGACGTGGCTCCCTCGTGGAGGTGGCTGAAGGTGGTTTCTTGATTTAGTTCTTCTTTTACAGGGAGTGGGTGCTGAAAAGCAGCCTCTTGATCGCCATGGCCGTGTACACCTACCTGCGCCTCATCGTGGACCACCACGGCACGTCTCAGCTCCAGGCTCTCCGTCAAAAGGAGGTGGATTTCTGCATCTCCCTCCTCCGGGAACGGGTGAGCAAATCCGGGGATTTGCTGGGAAAAGGGAGACCTGTTTCTCTGGGGAGTCGGTGGCTGCCCTTATCCCTGGAAGTTGTGAGAGACGCTGGCTCCCCAGTCCACCCCAGTTTGCGCTGCACAGGTGGTGCGTTCTCAGAGCAGGCCGAGAATGGGTTGAAAATGGGTTTTAAACCCATTTCCACCAGTTATCCCATCAAACTCCAGGCTGTGGAGAGGGGGAGAGCACTGCTTTGATGGGGCTGCCTCATTTTGGTCCCTTCTTTTATTGAAGCCACGAGGATTTAAACCATTCTCCTCCTGTTGCCGCGGCACCTCGGTGCTTGTGGCTTCCAGGAGGTGCAAGAACATGGGTTCCTTCCTTGAGGGGGGGTGGGAGTGTCTTTGTGGGCTTGGAGAGAACACGATGGCCATCTCCAGGCCACTTTTGGGCCCGTATCGTGCAGGAGGAGCCACCGAAGCTGGGTGTAGGCAGAAGTCCTCGCGTTTGGTGTCCCAGCCCGGCGGGACGTGATGGCTCTGCAGCTCCCTGCCCTCTCTCCCCTTCTTCCACGCTGGGCGGGAAGGTCCGAGCATCGAGTCCAAACATCAGAGGCTGGCTGCAGTCCTGGAGAGAGGAAAAAAAATAATAAAATAAAATAAAATAATGGCAGATTTACGGGCCGATTGTTTGCTTTACGAGAGACAGAACATTTTTAAATAGCCGCTGACCTTCCCGCCTGTCACCCTGCCTCGCCGAGACCCGCGAGCTTCAAAAGGGGGGCAGGAGCTGGAGATGTTGTGCAAAAAGTCAATCATCTGGAGACGGCGGGGAGGTTGAAGGACTGACTGTTCCTCCCTTCCCCTCCTCCTGCCCCCCAGTTCTTTCTCCCTTCCCATCCTCTTGACCCCCAGTG
>VXBJ01002026.1:1440115-1516660 GCA_013400055.1 Nycticryphes semicollaris | reverse complement strand
TATTTTTATTTTTTTTTAATAAAACCCAAACAGCTAGAGCATTTTCCTGTCAGGAATCTAGATCTGATAAATGGAGTGCCCTTGGACAAGTCCCCAGGCTCAATGGTTAAAAAACTCATGTTTAGGAGCATTTTTCTTGCATTATTTTTATACATGTGTGTGTGTCTATAGAGAAAAGTGCTCGTGGGAGAGCAAGGGGAAGCATAACACGTGTTGTAATTGCCTGCGTTGCTTGGCTTCAAAAGGTAAATTATCAATACCATAATTTGATTGCAGATCACTGTCATTGTAAAAAATATAGTTCACAAATAATGCTGTTCTGTAGCTAGAAGAACCGCCACCTCTATGAGCCTTCCTAATGTGCAAAGAAAGCCACATGTGATGGCAAAGTAGGACTCTGGTCCCCTGATGTGCCTCAGAAGGTGGGTGGTGTCTCCCTTCCTCCAGGTCCTTCAGACTAATTCTGTACGTTTATTAACCATCATGAAATTCAACTCTTTGAAGCATCCAAATCACAAGTGGGACTTGACAAAGTGACAGACCTAGTAACTCTTCTGTTCCCTTCCTGGGCTCTCTCAAGTCTGTCTTTCAGGGCTTGAACAACAAGCTTTTATCTTTCCCAAGACTTGTGTTTGACTCCCTCCTACTCTTACACTGGACTGTAGACTATATACTCTCTTGTGGTACCTTAGGTAGACGTTTGAGGACATCCCAGGGGGTGTCGTTCTCGGTCCTCTTCCCCCAGCAAGTCCTTTTCTCTTTCGTAGTCTCTTTTTGAACTTTCTTAATTTTGTTCTTGTTCTCACCTGATCTGTATTGAGTCCTTTCCAAGCCATTTGGTAGCCGGCTAGAGGCAGGTGGTAGGATCTTCAGTGCTAATAGTGCAAGTTTTTGTCCCTCAGCAGACATGTGATTATTAACAGATGGCTTGTCAGGACTACTGGTTTCCTTTCTGGTTTGCTTTTTTGGTAGCCTTTAATGAAACAAAATAAGTACATTTCTATGGTAAGCATTGCAATAACCAGATCAACTTAGAATATTTGTAAACCACTACAGAACAGATCTACTTCTGTCACAAAATGAATCCACTTTTGCAGAGAAGCTGTACCTTCAAGAAGTGGTCAGCGCATGCTGTTTAGTTTGCACAGAGGCATTTTGTTGGGTTGGTTTTGTATACAGAGATCTGACAAGTTAAATGCTGAGCCATCAACAGAGCCATCCATCTGAATCTGGTCAGAAGGTTGCCCTTAACGGAGTGTCACTGGGCAAAAATCAGTGCCAAGTACTGCTGGATAGAGCACAGGTTTTTCTCTTCTGTAGAACCTAGTGACTCTTCTTGAAAAATATGAAAGTGTTTTGCTAAAAATTGGAAGATTTGTCTGAAGTGTTTTGTTTTCTAAGCACTTTTTTCCCCAGTATTTGGCAAAACTTATTAATTTTTCCCTGAAAACAGGAACCTGTTGTGATGGATGTTATGCAGTTGAAATAGTAATTTTCCAGGGAAAAGAAGTCTCAAAAGAAACTTTTTACCCAGTCCCAGTATTTAAGTAAAACTCCATGTTCAATTTCTGCCCATCTGTGAAAGCACTTTGTGAGGCCACGGTTTAGAAATAATGTCACTCTTTTCCCAGCCAACAAGATTGCACATTGCCTTTTTAGTGGCACAAGCGGTGTCCATTTAGTGGTCAGGGGTGGTCAGAGTGAATCATTTGCCATTTCCCTCCAAGGTGTGAGCTTCGTAGCACTCCTTACCGTGGGTGTTTTAGGGAACAAAGATCTGGTAATCAGCCTGGCGTACAGGTCATGCAGGACCGTTCCAGCATCTTGTATGAAAGTCACAGATTTAGTATTTCACTAAAAGCCCCTGCTGAGCCATTCTCTTGAAATTCACTTTTTAAGTCAAATTTGGAGAGGGGAGCAAGCAGATAGATGGCTGTTTGTCAGGACTGGAGCAGCCTCTGATCACAGACAGATACATCTTTCTTTGCTCTTTACTTTGCTCTTTCACCAGCATTTTCAGACCTATTAAGTATTTTGTCTTGCCTTCACAGGCTGTAATTCCCTCTTGGAGCTCTAACGTGCATGTACATGGGGGTTTTTATTTGCTTAGTAGGAGCCATTTCATCCTATCGTGGTGTGAGGGATACAGTCAGCCAGCAGAGACCACAATGCAGCCTTGGTGGTTTCCTGTGTGACTAGCCAAGGAAAAGCAGCGACTTGTCAGCAGACCAGGCGCTTTGGAGAACAGACCCAGTGCTGATGGGAGGAGGAATCTAGCAGTGTTGTGTGTTCATCCTTCAGGCACTGTTTTACTTGTGCTTTCCAGTTCAGCAGCATCTAAGGTGACAGAGGGAAGAACAATAAACTTAAATCGGTGTCCACTGGGCTAGGTACCCGAACTACATTTATCTGAATAGACATTTATTATTCCTATCCCTATGGGCCCAAAAGGCATAAGATATGAGGAAGAGGAAGAGCAAAGGTTGGTAGAGGCATCTTCTTATTACTCAGTTGTTAGGATTTAACTATGTGTGTGTTACAGTAACAGTCAGTACCTAAAATAACTGCAGGGCTGATGTTGTGAAATCCTCCAACTTCTTAGAGACCTCTGCACTCCTTGGTAGAAAGAAACAAGGGAAGGAAAAGATAAAGAGGACGATAACGACAGCAGAATCCATGGTAAAAAAATGGGGAAAGAAATTAAAGGAGAAGGAGAGAAATAGATACGACTTGTTGCCTCTTTGTTGTATGGATTGGGTTTCGATGTCTCCCTGTAGCTGCCACTAATGCTGCTGCTGCCACAATTATTTATTATTCATTATTTTAGCATGGTGAAGGAGCAGAAGTTGAAATAAGCTCAAGAGCATGACATTTGGTTACAAATGATTTTGAAGACTGTCCCCCAAAATAAAGTTACAGATGCATATTTCAAAGGCTATATAGATGGAAGATCCCACTGAGGGTGAAAATAAAATCAAACCAGTGGGTATGTGGATCTGTAAATAAATGCTGGTGCTTGTTTTTCATAACCACACTTGCTGCTGAACCTTTCAGTAACCTTGGCCTGACCACAGCACTGCACAGGTCTGTCTTCTGACACATATGCTTATTTAAAGGCCTTAACACTGTACCCAGTGATTAAGGATGTGCACAAACCTGAATAACGAGTGAGACTTTTATTTGAAAACGAGGTGGGTCAGAGGCCCCTGCACTGCAACAGGACTTCGAGCTGGCCTGTTACTCCTGGCACCCCAAATTCTGAAATGGCATCTTCTGGGAAACCACCTTTTCTACATCAAAATGGCAGAAATCATGACAATCAAGATTTTTTTGGTGATAGCAATAGTAGTGTGTTAATGGGTTGTTTACCATCTTCATTCTGTCTGGGATCATAGGATCATAGAATGGTCCAGGCCAGAAGGGACCTCTAGGCTCATCTAGTCTGACCCCCCCCCCCAGTCAGCAGGGACACCCCCAAGTAGACCAGGTTGCCCAGGGCCTCGTTGAGCCTCACCTTGAATATCTCCAGGGAAGGAGCCTCAACCACCATCATATTAAAGAACCTATTCCTAATATCCAGTCTAAACCTGCTCGTCTCCAGCTTGATCTCTGGTGTCTAAAAATTGTTGGCTTTTGTCTGGACTGGTTTGTACAGGACAGATTTCTTTTGGCTCAGTGGAGAAGACGCCAGTTCAGAGCTGGTGTGAAGGATAGGGCCACGTGTGGACCTGCATGATAAATCCCTGAAAACAGATGTTTCTGTTGATAAAGGGAAGGTGTTGCAACTGAGAATCCTGGGGCACTTTATGTGGGAATTGGGAGAGGGCAAGGATGGGCCATGCCTTAAAGCAGGGAGCTGTTGAGAGGAAAGTAGCCAGCATAAAGAAGTATCTTGTAGGAGATTTGAACAGAAGGTTACTGTGGCTTTGCTGCCCCAGAAGGTATAAATTTGTTCTTCTCTCCTCTCTCAGCTGGCTGTCCCTTCCTGTTCTTTGCATTGGAAGCAGACACAAGCAGTAAAATTCCTCACAAGCACCATTTCTTCATGGAAGGTTACTGCTTGCTGCCATGTCCCCTAGGGTCCCACACCAGCCTGAGAAGTCTGGGATTTGCTTTGTGAAATGGGGTAGCCAAGTGAACCTCACAAGCAGAGATGCACGCAGACAGCACTTAAACCTATGGCATGTGTACCATGGCCTAGAGGAGTGGCAGATCATTTAACAATGAGAAACATGAGAAAAAGAAATAAAACCTTCCTCCCAGAACTTGGTACAGTCCCTCCCTGCTTTCCCAAACGAATCCTCTTAATTTTGCCCAGAGCACATGTGTGGTTGAGGAAAACACTTGTAATTTGTTGTTTTGCAGAAGGGTGGTTCCCTGTGCCCTTGGAAAGAGGCCTTTGCAGCAAACCAAACAACAACAAAAACTTTCCCTTCAGGAAGCCAAAGCCTGTTTTTTGAAAGTGTACGTGCAGTGCACGTCCACTGCGTTTGGCATGGTCTTCATGCAAGCGTCCAAGAACTAATTTTGCTCTGAAGGTGATGAAATGCATGTGGAAGAAGTAATAGTGCTTTGCATGTGTCTCAACACACTGAAAATGTTATCTCTATTGCATATGTTTGTTCAGATCTGATAGTGGATTCTGAGCAAGCAAAAGGCTGCATCTTGAATTTCTTGATTTCTGGTGCTCCAAATAACTATTTAAAAATTGGAGAAAAAAAAAATCTTAAGAAATTATATTAAACATACAGCAAACCCTGTCTTCCATTTCTAAACATAACTAAATGCCATCATAACATTTACTTATGTTGGCAATGCTAGGAGTAAATTTGGTAGTTTTCTACATCATTTTGCTTTAAGTTTCTGCCTTCCCAGGCTTCTTCACAGAAAACCGTGTCTCTTCTGTTTATCCCTTGCTGAACTGGGCCACAAATGAGCAGAGCAGTAACGTTGTCACACCTCAGGATTTTATCCATTGGTTTTTGTCCCAAAATTGATTCCTGAAATCAGGTGATTTAATGTTTCACCTCAGCTCTTTTATTTTTTAAGCAAGTGTCTATACTCTGTGGATGAAACATTTTAAGTCTGGAGCAGAACCGGCTGCAGGTGTATTATTTTATCTCCTTAGCTCTCTGGTGGAGGAATGAGAGACCAGTTCCTGATTTTGAAACACAAGAGAGATTTGCAGTGCTCCAGAAACCAGGCACAGCCTGCCCTTTCAAGAGTCTCTTGCAGTAATGAGGGATTGCCACAGTGCTCTATCTTCCAGTGATACCTACGGCTTGGCTTTGGTTGATACATTGCAAGTTATTAGAAGCCTGACTAATTTCTTAGCCTCTTCAGTAGTGCAAGAAGGGCATTTCACTCCCAGGCTGCAAAAGCTTTCAGAACTGTTTCTTACTGTCCTTTACCTTCCCATGAAGAGATGTTTGCCATGCCTCAACAGCACTTTAGAGCTGAAGGAAACTCTGAGGCATCTTGTGCCTGCGAGCAGGCACCTTTGGTTACAGCTAAGTTCCCAGCAAGTATCCCAGTTCCCTTCTCTTGATGCCAAGTGGCAGCTTCAGGGAGCACACCAAGGGAGGATGGTATAAAGCAGGACCTCTCTGCACATGCAGGGATGGGATTTCAAGAGTGGCAGCACTGCCAGGTCAGTCCATACCCACAGGGTATGTGTTGTCCTTAGGCATGTAGCCATCAGGCTTGTGGGTGGCGTGGTGACAGCTCTGCTGGAAACTCTACTTGGGAGATTTCTGACAGAGCTCATCAGGAGAAGCCTTGTGGGGAAGGCACTGCTCCCCCTTTCCCAGACGGTAAAACGGTTTTACCCCAGAGAGCCTCTGGGCAGGCTCCTCTTGCAGCAGCCACGCGAATGAAAGGCCACAGGTAAAGGCTACTGTGAAAAATACCCACCACATTTTTCCTTTGTAACTACTTTGACTTACTTCTTTCAGATGTGAAAGAAAGAGCTGACAGAGAATGCCTTTCCTTCTCATAAATGAGGTTTCAATACCTGAAGAAGTTGACAGTGTCCCTCTCTATCTTACATTCTGACACTGTGGAAGGCTTCGACTTAACCCTAGTAGTTAAGCTGTAATTGTCTGAACTGAGCCAGGGGGAACTGGTGAAAAGTGACACACGTAGCTTTTTTTTTTTTTCTTAAATGTCACTCATCCAATTTGCTTTTAACAAGAACACTCTCCAGGCCTTCTCTAGAAGGACCTGTCTGCTAACGGGCATATATCACAAAGTTCTTGATCACCTCCTCTTCCTAGGCTTTTCATTGTTTGTTATGGAGCATTGATGTGCTGTGAGATTCTCTCGTTACAGTAATTCCTGTGCGTTGGACTAAAAAGTCCTCATGGGAGCAACCCTGTACAGGCTGAGAGACAGGCTGGATGATCTTCTCCATCTCTGCCTTCTGTGATTCTGGCATTTGTACATGACACTTCTCTAAACAGTGCCCTGAGAGAGCACTCCTGGCGGTAAAGCTCTAAAATGCTGGGATTATCCATGGAGAGCCTTTTAACTCCAAGTACATCACATAATAGAAACCCTAGACAGCTTAACCAAAGCAGCGGTTTTGCAGTCTAAGCATCTGGTCCCTACTCAGGGGACTGTGGCTTGACTCCCATCATCTGCCAGTCAGGTCACAACTTGGCACAGCAAGTTTTTGGAATCATGGCACATTGCTCAGTGGAGCTGCCCCAGGCGAGCGGGACGCTGAGCAGCCTTTTACCCTGCTGTGCGCTGAAGGTAGCTGGACCAGTGCCTTGGTGCTGAAGAGCTCCACACCTTCCCGAGTTCTTCCACTCAGGGGAAATCAGCAGGGCTTCTCCCTGCTGTGGGGTCTCCTGATTCCTGCTGAACTTTGCTTCCCATCGTGGATTCAGCAAGAAGCTCGTTCTGGCAGTGTAACGCGCTGGCACAGCCTGAGAGGCACCGTGCATCCTCCAGCAAGCAGCGCTGCTGACAGCAGTGGCCACAGCCAGCTCAGCCCCCATCTCAGCATCATTATTTAAATCTTCCGATGGTGACCTAGCCTTGCACTGGCACTGCAGAGGCACCTGTAACGAGGGACTGAATGTGTGCCTGGTGGTGTGCAGCACTCGAGTAACACCTGAGGAAGAGGAAGCAGCCCAGTGAAGGGGGAGTGCGCTGCTGTCAGCACCTGACAGCCGTGACAGGTTCACTGAGCTCTGCTGCTCTGACTCAGCTCTGGAGATGAGGAGAGGCTTGTTTCAGGATCCAGAAAAGCCAATACTGTCTGGGCCTCAGCAAATCCCTCGTTTTTAGCCAAGAAGTCTGCTCTCTTCGCCCTGTCTGCTCCTTAACCTACATTTTCAGTTACATTACTCAAAGCAGGAGTCAAATAGGATAGAGAAATTTCTTTTCTTCCTTGTTCTGTTCTGAGTAAGACTTTGCCTGTTGGATTGTTCAGGTGCATGCAGACAAGGAATACAATTCTGAGCTGTTTTGAAGGAAATGTATTCTCTGAGGATGTTAAGTAGAGCATACTGGCACTGTAGCTCCCTGGGTGCCAGCACATGGGGCTCAGGGCAGGCTGGTGAAATCAGAGGAACTGCCACCATTCTGGATGTACGGGTGGGGATGCTGAGGCATAAGCAGGGGGGTGATTTGTCCAGAAGCCAGACTGTGAATGTATCAGACTGCCAATCCCCAGCTTTATAACTAGCCTTCTTCCTTGTAGGGTTAATAAAAACAAATTCTCTGCACGCTTCCGAAGACCACATCCACCTACCTACCCCCTCTCTGCCAGGTAATGACCTGTCTGGAGGTAAAGAAGTTAGTCTGTTCTACAATCAGCTGTAGACAGGGTGGCACCTTGCAGTTTTTTGCCTGAAAGAAAACAGGTTAATCTTACTTAGATTAACGAAGTTGCCTTTTTTGGTATCAACAACATGCAAGACTGTAAGGCTGGGGTACTTCCCTACACAGCTATTGACAGAACACTTTGTATCCCGAGCTCTTCAAAGGGACAGCTTGTTTACATTTACTCCTTTTTGATTCTGCTTCATAAACATACATAGCTGTCCTGCCGCTGAGCAAAGAGAGGTGGGCTCCGGCTTACTTGGATTACTTGGACCATGCAAAGCGTTCCCAAAACTGAGATGAAATGCAAACAGTCAGCTAGACATCACTGCAGAGAAAGTGATAAGATAGAGAAAGAAAGCCCTTATTAACAGAAAACAAGAGCTGCTTTTACATCCTGTTTATTTATTATCTCAGTACAAAATGGTCGTGGGTCATGTTCATGCCTTAACCGTCATGAAGTAGAAGGGCCTGATCCTGCAATGTACCACAGAGCTTTGCTGTGTTAATATAGTCCAGTGCTCTACAAAACACAGTATGATTAGGTCTTGCAAACAAGCTCCCCACAAGTTCCAGTTTGCTCCAAGACCTTCCCTGGTGGTTCTTCTTCTGTGGTGGTGGTTGCTTTTTTCCACCTGCTGAGTGACTGAACCAAGCAAGGTGGCATGACTTGTTTGGGCATACAGCTGGCATCATCTCATAGTACCACAGGCCTCTTCAGGTGCTTACCTGGTGTGCTGACGCTGTGGACCGTGCACCAGTATGCCATCACCTCAGTTGGAAGGGAGCTTTAAGATCATTGAGTCCAACCATTAGTCTAACACTGCCAAAACCACCGCTAAATCATTGTCCCTAAGCACCACATCTACCCATCTTTCAAATACCTCCAGGGATGGTGAATCCATCATTTCTCTGAGCAGCACATTCCAATGTTCCAACATTTGATAACCCTTTCTGAGAAGAAATTTTTCCTAATATCTATACTAAACTTCCCCCGGTGCAACTGCCGACTTTGTGGGAGATACCTCAGAGATGTGAGTTTCCATAGCCACGTTAATTTTTAACCATTTCAACTTCTAGCACAAAAGTCACCTCAGTAAATTCTTCCCCTGAGTAATGTATTTCTCTGAGACTGAGGCATTAGGTGAGGCTGCAGCTGAGGTGCCCTGTGCTCACCCAGCGCTGGAGAGGTGTTCTCAAGACCCATGACAGCATCAGGCAGAACAGTACGTAGAAACATCAAGGACAGGCAAGACTGAAATAAAAGGATTCTCTGCCCAGGAGTCCCTGGAACTGATGCCACAACACGCGTCTAGATTTTTTTTTTTAGTGGAAAAGAAATCCAGTTTTGGGTGCGTATTCTCTTTTATGGTTTATCTTTTTTGAAATGGATCTGATAACTGTTAAAATTTCTGCAAGCTTCAGAGGAGGAGGGGGAGATCTCTGTGCACCTTCAGCAGCCCTTCACGTGCACGCAGTCCCCAGCTCTCCCTCCTCAGATTTCTCCCCCTCCCACCTACTCGTGCGCACAAGCTTGGGAATGGGCTGATGTATCAATTCAGTATTATCCCAGCGAGAGAAGAGCCTCCTCTATGGCTATTTTAAGCTCGGCGGGTGCACCCTGCCTGCCATGAACTCAGCACAGTGAAGTGTTTAATTCAGCCTCCTCGCTCATTTAAAAGAAGGCTGTTGAGCGCTCTGGCCACCACAGCTCCATTTTTACAGCTGGCCGTAAATTTCCGAGCGTGCAGTGATATCTTTAGCTTTGACTCCAGAGATTTCCTGTTGAGCTGCAAGATGCAATCCTGCAAGTGCGCTAAAGCTAAATATAACCTCTCGGGCTGACACGCAGCCAAACAAACAAGGGCAGTGTCAACATGAGTTTCTTCCAGTGCTGAACGGGTGGAGTTATTCTGGAGGAGGTGGGGCCTAGTGCAATTAATTAGGCAATTAAGTTTGTATTGGCATTTAAATAATATTTGGACCCCTTTCTGCCCTAATCTTGTTTGTATTCCCCTAGAAAAGACCATATGACCCGTGTTGCACCACTGCACTCAGCTTGGACCACTGAGTCTGTTGTGGGTGAGGGTTTTCATCCTGTGGACAATTTGGGCAATTTCTAAAGCCTGTTTGGCTACAACAGAAAAATGTTGTAGCTTTTCACTTATACTAATCAAAATGGCCACACCTGTTAAGAAATGAGAGAAAATCAATTCTGAAGCAGTTTGAAATTAGAGAGGGAAAGGAACAGTAAAACCATATCAACGAGCCACACAACAATGTCTGGTTTTTCCTTCCTAGTGCCAGTGCCACACACTTGGAGGGATTCTTCCTAGTACAAGCTTGGGAACAGGAATATCTTTGCTTTCTGAATGTTTAGGGTTGATTTTATTAGGATGTGGCTGTTAACAGTCAGTGCACTCCATTTCACATAAGATATAGCATGTATTTTTAAGCCATAAGAAAATATTTTGAGGGGAGGGAAAAATGCTGATTAGTCTTTCAGGTTGTATACTTCGTTTTGGACGTTTCCTCTTGTTGTCTTTTCCTCTTGTAAGCAGATGTGTCCGTGCTCAGCACCTGTGAAGATGCAGCAGGCCTTCCCTTTCTGCAGCTGCAATTTGGCTCTGGATCTGTGTGAGCTTGCTCTTTGATTTTTCTGAAGGGAGGGTGCTTCCAGGTGGGCTTGAACTAAGGTTGTAGCTGCACTCACGGTCACAGTGAGGAGCTAGGTGACAGAGGTTCCCACTCTGATGTGGGGAGGAACAACAGGAACGCAGGGACATTCCGGGAGCTCTGTACCACTTCTTCCAGCAGTTTTTGGAGGCTTGGGGCTCTGCCTTGGCTTGTATCTTTGCGGGTTCTAGCCAAAGGAGCTGGAGTTTGCTGCAGGGTTGCTTCTGACAAGTCAGGGAGAGGAAGAATGGGTTTTATTTATGGTTGTCTTTTTCCTGGGCACCATTCTTCAGGTTGTGCTGTGTTTATGCTTTTTAAGAGAGAAATGTCTCATCATAAGCAGTGAGAACACATGCTACTACCTCAGCTCAGAGTAACAGATAATTTTGGAAGGAAGCCAGCAAAGAAAACATGCCACTTACAGTTAAATAAAGAGAATAAGGCTAATTGATGAGTATAGGGCAACAATACACGTTGCTAATGTGTTGTGCTTGTTAAGGAGCTGATTTTTTTTTTTTCAGTGACAAACTGAATGCTGAAATCTGCCGACTCTGTTACAATTTGGAATCGGCTGACAAGATCAGGTGCATATCACCGTGCTGGCTAAGAATCACAAAGCTGAACTGTCTTGCTAGGGCACACAGTTATTCAGACAAGGGTATGTGGAAGCATGAGCACTGTGGTGAAGTTGCCAGAGGTGTAAGCAGCACTGCACGCAGCAGTCCAGGCACTTCTGCCAGTGCTGTGGCCTACCTGCCTTGCCGCTGGGTTTCTCCCAGACGATAGTCCCCAGATCACACCCTGACTGCTGGCCATCTCTAGCAGTCCCTAAGCAATCTTGATGAAGAGGTCTGACAACTTCGGAGCCAGCTGGAGTCAACCCACTGAAAGCACATTAATTCAGTGAATATTAGCTTGGCATTTTTCTCAAGGCAAACCCCCACTTCATGTCATTCACAGACAAGTGGCTGTCGGAACATGAGTAAAGTCTTCCGGTCCCTATGCCTATCTCTGATTACATTTCCTTATCAGCATCTTCTGCTACCTGTTTCCCAAAACTTGTTGGTAGCTGGTCCCTTTTGGTGAAGCCCAGGCAGATGCCAGCACTGAGAGGGACAGTGAATCTGGTGGACACCACAGTTGGCAGTCTATGTTGCAGATGATATCTGAGTGTTAGACATGTGTTCTCATGCATAACATCTAGGAAATCATGTTTGGGGTCACTAGGCTGAAGTCCAGTGAAAATTCAACAAAATTTCTCCACACAAAGGATACAGGTCAGCATTTTCAGCAGGCTGCTGTGGGATGTGTCTGAGTGCCTTGATTTTTGGACACTGAGAAGCAGACACAGGTCTGCAGAGATTCACAAAAAAATGTGACACTCCTAGAAGCTGTGAATGCATCTTTTATTTGAAACATTATGAACCTAGCTTACCAGCTGGAATATGGCACAGGAACCTCACCTCACCTGGTTTTCAGGGAGTTATTTGATTACTGAGTTTGCTAACTAAGCAACAGTGCTGCTGAAAACAGTGACCCAGACCTGTTAAACCCGTCTCAAGTAAGAATCATGATTCATTTAGTTGGTTCCTAGTATGTTCCCAGCTTATTGCAGTGTTGTAGGTAGTTTTGGAGGAAAAGATTTTGAAGATGCTAATGACAGAGTTACAGCTACAACCTAAGGGGAGGGGGAGCTAAACAAAAGAAGGATTCATTAGAGAACAAAAGAAACACTGGAGGCTTTGAACCTAGGAGTCTCCCACACATTAACTAGGTGTACTGCCAATGTGCTACAGATGTGCATTACATGAACACATAAGGTAATGATATGTCTACAAAGGGCTGAATGCATCTGTTTGATGTTTTGTAGTGAATTATATTTAAGCAGGTGGGAAGCTGCAGACTCCCCAGTCCCTCCATATGTCAGAAATAAGATATTCAGAGGTCCAAAGATACCTTCTGCGGTTTTTGTAGAATCACAGCTGACGGCCACACCATGTGTTGGTAAATTGGAGCCCTGCTCTACCATTGAAAAGCAGTACAGCCTGTGGTTTCACAGAGGCACTGTTTGCCTTTCTCCCTAAAAGGTTTGAGGTATCAGCTCTCTGGACAAAGCATTTTGAACACAGGCAAAGGATGAAGTAACTGGAAGGAAGGAGGCAATCCATATTACTGGGGATTTCAGGGACTCTCTGTTTTCGTTCCTTGCTAGGGATGCTTGGAGTGGGGCTGGGAGGGGAGAGCCCTGCTGGGATGAAATGCCCTCTGGAGCAGCCCTGGAGAGGTAGTGTTGGGAACCATGTATTTGGTACAGGTCACACACAGAGCTCGCAGCCAGCCCCTGCTTGCCTCAACACCACTGAATCAGCCTGGGGAGCAGGGGCAGTACAGAGCACCGATTTCCAAGAAGACTGTAGAGCTGTACTAAAAATTTTACTTTGTCCTGCAAATCAGGATTTAGTCACTGAAATGTGACTTCTGTGCCTGTAACCCAGGGCGTGGCAGAAGGAAGCCCAAGCTGTTATTTACACCACAAGGATGTAGTATAGGAGTTTGCCTAACAGTCTGGTTTGTGCTTCACTGCAGGAAATGAAATGACATCTGTGTCCAGGATTCAGGCCCACTCGTGATCAGAACTGGGAGTTACACTAGCATAATTGTAGTTTCTCTTGTTCTTTCTGAGGAGAGCACAGCTGGGAGCTGTGCATAAGGTATGGCTTTTGCTAGTGACTTCTACAATGGTGAGATGAGATCCTTAGTAGGATAGGGGACAAAGAGATCTCAAGGGAAGCAAGAAAGGGGATGGGATTCTTGCAGCTGCAGAAAGATCAGGGTCAGAATGAACGTACATTAGATACTTATTCATCTGTAGACATGTAGAATATTCCATTAAAAATCAAGTTCTTCAGATTGATTTCTTTAGATCTAGGTGCATCTGTATAGTTTTGTGCTGTTCCATCTTTCGCTATTGCGTGTTGGTTTCTCATTGAGTATTTGAATATGAAAGGTATCAAGGCTGGCTAGGAAGATGTTGAATTGTACGTTGTCCCCTTTTTCACAGTACATTATGAAAAAAATGTAGTAAGGAAACGTGAACGCTGGGCTAGAGGAGGACACCAATAATCTGTGCACCTGCCAATCCCATTAACTCCTTTGGATTTTGCACTGAGGGGCCTTAAAGGAAATATGGCCTAAAAATAGCCATCCAACTTATGAAAAGGAGTCAGCCAAACCTTCCTTCAGCTGAGCTGCAGCTGCCTGAGCATTCTGAGCAGCAGTAATAGAAAGCTGCAGTCTGGAAGCTCTTTCCTTACCTCAGGAGACTTGATTTTACAAAAGATAAAGTTTGATGGATGAGAGATCTGCTCTGTTTTCAGTTAAATAATTTCTAATACCACCTAAGAGGAAGCAGAAAGATTCTGTCATCCCTTCAGCATTTTAGATGCATGCAGAGCACAGCCTTGGTTTGGTGGCCGGGATTTTCAGAGTCACCAGTACTCTACCATTTACTGTTATTTTTTCAGATCAATATGTAGCTTTGCATTGGCACTCTGGGACATGGTCAAATTCATAGTGATGGTGAGGCTAATGGTGATATTAATGAAGGGCATCATTCTTCACAAACATACCTTTTTTTCTTACTAACTTCAACAGGACTTTTCTGAGGGTTGCATTTTCTGTTTCAAGTCCTTTTTATATTATTGAGATAATGAAATTATAAGGATGAAAGTGGGGGCAGGGCAAACCCAACTCAAAGCCTGCAAAATAATTGCTGCATTTTTTCAAAAAGAAGTCTGTAGTCTTCATTCACGTTAGTGATAGCTCAAACAAGGCACCGCAGTTGAGTGGCAACTGCACCAATTAGCAGTGCTGCTGTTGGTTTGTGAATTGCATGTGAAATGTAGAATTTGTCCAGAAGTGCTAATGCAAATTGCTCAACAAAAATGTGCCCTCTGTGTCAAGTCTTTTCACTTGTTCTGACACACTGATGTCTTCCCAGATTTCTCTGATCGGCAGATCCCTCTCTCAGTTGACAGCTACCAGAGTAATGGAAATATTTCTTGTTGCCATTAGCTGTGTTTCTGCAAAGAGGGCTACAAGATGCTGCTGGGACCGGTTACTTGCCACACAACACAGTTTTGACTTTTATTTATGGGGTGTTCGGCTTCAGATTTCTAGAGATAAACACTAAAAGCCCAGTAAATGTCTTAAGATTTTACCTGCACAGCACTTCAAAGGCCTGGCTATCTGCCATGATGGTAATTTGGTCACTTTGCATGTGTTCAGCATCCTCTGTTATTGTACATGGTGATAACCTTTGTGCCTTACTGTATGAGGCTGAGCTACAATTGCCGTGGGAACTGTAACTTAGCATTTCCTGGCTTTTTCAGCATACAGTATCTCATCCTAATACTGTGTCCTTTAAAAGAAGAAGGAGTGGAGCAAGGGCACATGGAAATGTTGGTGTTCTCGCATCCACAGAATATAAAATAGCATGTTTAGCTGTACCCATATCTAAGTTGCATTTGTTACTGCTTGTGTTACGGTGGGTAGCACCTCTGGGTCGTAATCACAGTTTAGGAGTCCCATTGTGCTAGGCTCCCTGCTGATGCAGGATGTAAATATATTTCCTTCTCCTCAAATACTTCCAACCTAAGTGTAAGATAAGGGATAACACAGGGAGGCAAACACACCAGGGTGTACAAGGAAACAGGAGAGACTGCTGGACATCGGGGAGACAGGAATTTCTACAGACTTCCACAAATATAACTATACCGGGGGCAGAGTTTAGGATCAGATTTGTACAATTCTGAAAATCTCCTCACAAAAACGAAATCCAGTAGTGAAGAAAGCGTGATGGCACTTCTAGCTACAATGTAGTGTGGAAAAGAGTGGGTCAGGATGGGATGATGGAAAGTCTCAGCAGTTAATGAGAGGTGACACATGAGGTGGCATATGCCGCAGCTGGATGTGAGAGCAAGGCTGAAACCCAAAAGCAGGGGAAGTCAAGAGGAGGTTGCAAAGAGAGAGATGGCACAGCCAAGATGACAGGCAAAGAAAATGACCTGGGCAGGAGCACTCTGGCTGTCTGCAAGCAGGGTAAGATTGCAACCGTCAGGGTGCAAGGCGATGAGAGCCTGGCTGTGGGACTCTGCAGGGAGGGCTGAGACAAAGATGACAACCAGGTTGTGGGCTGAGTGACAGGCAAGTGATGGTGGTGTCCATGGGGACTGAAGAAACAGGAAGGAGAGGAGACCTAGGGAGTAGGATGAGAGCCTACTTTGAGCTTGAGCTGACAGATATCCACATGATGATCCCAGAGGCAGGGCATGAATTAAGTCGGAATAGACGGGAACTGGCTGGGGACAGAGAGGTAGGTCTGTGAGTTGCTACTTTAGAGAAGGTCCTTGAATGTTTATGGAGAGTGAGCTCGCTCAGGGATAGGAGTGAGAGGGAAAGGAGATGAGGGACGAGGACACAGACCCATAGAACGGTGGCAGGTGGGAGGGTGAATAGTGACAAACTAGTCTTGAGCAACACTGAGTAGGCAACTGAAAGTGTTGGAGTTAAGTAGGAGCACTGGGAAAGGAGGATCAGATTCCCAATGGAGTGTGGGCAGCAGTGCCGGAAGGAGCTGACAGGCTATAGCAGTGGGCCTGGCGTGATAGTGCAGAGCTGCAGCCAGACAAAGGACAGTAGACACTCTGTGTGACTCTGGTTTCTGTGACAGGAGAGAAGTGAAAGCCTGTTTGGAAAAGAATCTGTGTTGGAGGTGGAGACTAAATTCAGTCTAAATCGTATAAATCATAGGCAGTATACTCGATAAGCTTAGAGATGACAGTGAGATGAGAGACAGGGTGAGAGCTGGAGAGTCACTTGAAGTCAAGGGTTGTTTGGATTTTTATTTTTTTCTAAAGCATGAAGATAAAGCATACTTATGCTGCAAGGAGATGGAGCAAGAGGAGAGTGAGATACAAAGAAAGAGGAGGCAGATGGGGGCAAGAGAGGTGAGAAGACAGGACAAGCAGAAGGGCTGACCGCTGATGAGGCCACCACCTCTGTGGCCAGGAGGGAGACCTGGACAGGATGCAAAAGCAAGCAGGCAGGAGGAGAGGGAGGTCACATCTCGCTTTGTTAAGTCTCTCATGGGAGAGATCAAGACAATCCTGTGCGAAGACCTGTCTACAATGAAGGCAGGAGAAGGCAGGGCTTGAGGAGAGAGTCAAAGCTCTGCAAAAAGGCAGCTGGGATTGCAGCTGTGAGGGCTGGTTGAGCTGGTGAACATGAGTATGCGTTAGGAAGATGGCAAGATAGAAAGAGGAAAAAAGCATTCATGGTGTGGAGGAAGTAAAAGGGGAAAAAAAAAAGGAAGGAAGTTTAAAGCTTAAGAGATAAGTAATTGTCTCAGAAGAGGTACCAAGAATATCCGGAAAGCGTCAGACAGTATGAATAAGGACTTGAGCAGCAAAGGAGGCCATGCCTTAGAGACCTGGAAGTCTAGGGATAACATCAGTACTACCAAAAGCCGAGCTGAGTTAGGCCTTGCAGAAGAAATTAATTCAATAGTGGAGTTTTCCTAAGCCATATAAATAAAGGGGAGGGGACCTCAGACAGAAGGAAGGAACCACGCAGTGAAGAGCATGTCAAGCTTAAAGACAACCTAGGTATAGCCCAAATCACAATACCTTGTCTCAGTTTTCATTGGAGCTAGTAAGATTGAATGTCAACACAAAAGCCGGGTAGCTAATGGAAACACAAAGATCGTGTCTAAGGTGGAAGAAAAATCAAAAGAGTTTCAGGCACTGGAACTCGGTGGTCTGGGTAGCCTAAATTCAAGGCTGTTAAAAGAAGTAGCTTGTGAAATCATAGACCTGGTGCGCTGCCCCAGCCACCTCAGGTTATCAGCAGCTAGTTAGTCGAAACCATAGCAAAGATAGCGTGGTTTTGCTGGGCAGCTGCAGTGGAAGACCACTTCCCTTGGTCTTGCCAGCTACCTTTTGGGAACATTTGGCTCTCAATTTTAGGCTGAAATACCACCTGCAGAGAGGCTGCACAGAAAAGCGCCTGCAACCAAAGTCGAGGGAGTTATCTGAGCTCTGAAGCTGGTGTCAGGCAGGGGAATATTGTGTAATTTATGCATGAATTTGTACAGTTGACCAGTTGTACAGACAGACGATGAGTCTGCTTTGGTGCTTTTATCAGTCACAGTCATCGTCTGCCAGAGCCCAGCAGAAAACTGAGGCTGGGCACGTGTGGCATGCTCTCCCTCTGTGTTTCTTATGGGTATGGAGCAGAAAGAAGTCCTCCCTTTACTCACGTCCTTCTGGTGTGTGATCTTCCTCCCATGAGGGCATGATGTGAACGAGCTAGAAAAGAATAGTATTAAAGGAACAGTTGTGCTTTGCAGATCCCTCACTTGCAGAGTAAGTTGTGCCAGTAAATACCGCTAAAGATAACACAGCTTTACTGTGAGCACGGGGGACGTGGCATATGCACTCCCTGACCCCTCACCACATTTCTGCCAACCCAGAAGTCAGTAAAAGCCAGTGGCAGTGCAGGGGAGGCATGGAGGCATGCAGAAAGAAAGATACTTTGTGGAGAGCCCCAAACCTTTGCTCTAAATTTTGCCGTGGAAATTATTATTTATTTTTTTTGATGCCTTGGCAGAAGAAATAACATGGGGCAATTGCAGCCTCTTTGCAATCTTTGAGGTAAGGTGCCTTCATGCATATGGGAAGGAGAGCATATGGCCCACTGTGTTTATTTCTCAGCCAGGATTCTTTCAGGCTTGGCAAATTACATGCTGCTTGCTGAGGAGCAACACAAGTGCCAAGTTTGAATTTCTAAAAATGAAAGGGATTTCATTTTTCACAGTACAGAGAAAAGGATCTGAAAAACACCCTTAAGTGCGAAGAATACCTTTTGTTTATGCTCAAACAAAACAACCAAGGGGAAATTTAACAAAATTTCACCCAGAGTTATAAAAAAAAAAAAACCAAACTCTGCAATTGTCCACAGGAGGCTTCAGGCAGCTTCTGCCAGGCATGAGCTAGAGCCAGGCTCCGTGAAATACCTCAACAACCGTCGAACTCCATGGGGTACAAGGTGATAATGTGGTACAGGCTCGGGCCATTAGAAGGAAAGGGGCTGCCTGGTAATGGGTTAGTGTTTGCTGCTAGAGAGCTCCATTAGAGCATCTTTTCCTCAGACTTTTGCTTTTTCCAGGCCCCACATTGTTCCCCTTGTGTGCTAGAAGCTTTTCTTTCTCTTACAGCATTTATTTTTATTGTGTCATTTTCCCTCAGTTCCCCCTTTTCATTGGCCCTGTGCAACTGTTTGTTTAAACCATTTGCCTGCTTTCATCTTCCATTTTTCTTCTCTCCCCCTTCCCGGGAGCTCTCTAGCTGTGATTATCCTTATATTCCACATTAGCTTTCCTCCCTCCCGCTCCGGGATGGACTCGAACGGAGCAATGATTAAAGCTAAAAAAACCTTTAGCAGGAGAATTTCTATCAGGCACTGCCTTTGGGGTTCAGCTGCCTCCGTGAGCTCTGCTTTGCTCCCAGTCCAGCTTCCGAAGCCCCAGGGAATTTGACAAGATGGGGCCAAGCTGGCACCGCAAGGGCAGTCACAGCTCCTCTGGAGCAGCCTGATTCTTACTTTTAAAAACCCTCCGCTGTGCCTGTGGTAGAAGGCAGCAGGGACGGGCTGTGAAAAGCTGTTGTGTGGGATGGCTTTTCAAGTCTCTGCCCCTGCCTCTTGCTCCCCAAAAGTTGCTGCTCGCTTTCTGAGTGGAAGGGCACACTGTGAAACGCCGTGACGGCACGGCTTCATGCAAGCAGTCTTTTGAGGGCAGTAATTACAGCCTGCATAATATGCATAAAATACAAGGTTGGGCACTTGGTGTTTCTTCACATCCTCACCCTCCTTCCCTCCCTGCTGCCAGCCCTGCTCAGGGGCTGGGGCTCAGCAACGGGTGCTGTGGCTACAGGCAGGCAATGGCAAGCACAGCTGTAGAGACAGTGGCCTCTTGGCCACTTAGGGGTTAGCTTTGTGGCTCCTCGGACCCTCACGCCTCTTGCCCTGGGATACTAATGCTGGGTGGATGCTCTTCAGGGAAAGGAGGGCTGCTCCAAACTCCTGCGGGGTGGCAGCCATACGTGGGAGTAACCTCTGAGTAACTGATGCGCTGTAAAACCGCACCCGGGCTTGCCTCACAGAAACTTGTCTGTACAGCCCTTCCCTCTGCCGGCCAAATTAATGGCTGGACTAACCCCATTAGTTCACTCCTGCAAGAAAACTCTGTAAAATGCCATTTCAGTGGCGCAAACGGCTCAAGAATGGATGAGACTGCGGAGTGGGAGGATTCATTCCTGGCGCAAGGGGGCTGGGTGGGAGCATCAGAAGCAGCCCTGGCTGCCTCTCAGACCTGCTTGAGTGGCAAGGGCTCTGCGCCTCCGGGACAGCTGGTAGCACAGTCACTAGCCCCTGCCACACACAGCGTGTGAGGGCATATCCAAGGGGACTTGTCCAGGACAGCAAGGTTTGCATTCCATAGGTGACCGAGCAGGTACTAGATGATAACCATAGCCTTGCACGAGGCTCTGCTTGAGCCAGGAGCTCATCTTGATCTTACATTTCACAAGTATTTTTATATGTGTACACTTATTTCTCCCTCCTTTTAAGAGATGTCTGTAAGAGGCTATTTTGGGTTTAATTTGGGCTGATCCAGGTTTTTTTCTCCTAAAAATAGTAAGACCAATAAAAAAATCGCAATTACAAAGAAACTAGTTATTTGAGATAAATGAACGGTTCTTCCACAGCGCACAAACCCGACCATTATATCGTTACCTTGGAACTAGCANGGGGGGAAAGGCTGTTTTAATTACGCTGCTTGAAGTTCAATATTTTTCTGTTGAAATGCTGCATTTCTGAATCCCACCAGTGCTGCTTTGGATTCGTGGGGGTCAAACCACTGTGCTGAAGCAGAGGTGGGCGCGTGGGGAGGCAGGGCTTCTGGTGCCACCCTCTAAAACGACCACCCCTTCTGCCTCAAAGTCTTTGAGATGAACTTCTGGCAGTCTTTAACTCTTAAATGGTACTAGGAAAAGGTATTTCGAAGCCTTTGTTATCTGCTTGGTCACCAGACATGAAGAAATTAGTGCCTCTGATAAACAAAAATGCACAGAAGTAGTAGTCTGACAGATCCTGCTTGCTCTGTTCCAAGAATAAACTGTATGGGAAACACAGGGAGGAGAGATGCAGGCAAAGGAAAACAAATTGGCTGCATGCAGAGGTCTGGTGTCAAACGTCAGAGGGATCTTGTTGGTTCAGATACTGTAGGAAAGACCATGGCAACCGGAGGCCCGGGGAGCGAGGAGAGGTTTGTAGCCCCTCCCTGAGACCGGGATGTCAGAGGAAATAGGTGAAGCAATCTGCTCTGCAGAGCCTGCTGCCAGAGTCGGAGTTGTAAACCAGCATATTCCGACCCTTCATCCTGCATACCAGCTCTTTCAGGGCAAAAAAAATCCAAAGTGTGAAATTAATGGATTTGTAATTCCCTTAGTCTGTCAGATGGTACCGTTCTGCAAAAGGTGGCTTTCCTTTGGGCAGCCTGATTTTAGAGGGAGGGATTAAGATCCCTGCCAGACACAATAAGGAGCAACATTACAAGGAATTTAATAGAAATATTTCTGGGGGCATATAGGTACGTGCTTTCAGGCTGCTCTGGAAACAGTGGGTAGAGATGATGTTTTACTGTGACACAGTATGTGGAAATGGAGTAATACTTTTGGTCCCAGTAATAGGTTGGCGACCCCCTTTTTTAACGTATACAGATAGGTTAAAAAATACACACTCAGGCATGCAGTACCTAAGAGTCCCACACTAAAGGAGTCATGCCTGCCTGCCTGGCACCAGCCTGGTGCAGGAGGGCCAGTTGCCTCTGCAGGTGCCAGGGCACAGCAGCTCAGAGCTGTGGAGAGCTACAGGCAGCCGACTGCTGTTCTATCTTGTACATCGCAGGGCATTCAATTGCACCACTAAGTTGTGTTTATCCAGAAAGTCTGTCATCCTTGAAGACATCAAAACGCGGGGAGATCTGCCATTTCTGATGGGTGATGAAATCATAGTGTAAAAATCTGACTCTTCTTTCTGACTTGAATCTGTCTTCGGCTCCCAGCCCTTGTATCTGGTTTTGCCTTCTTCACAGGATAAAAGAACTCTTTAAAGGATTTCTTCCCTCGTCAAGGTATTTTTATACACCATGGCCAGGGCATTTCTCAGTTTTCTTTGCGGTGAGCTAAATGGATTGAGCTCTTAAGTCACTCACTGGCAGACACTTTCTCCCTCAAACCATTTTTGTGTCTTCTTTTTCTGCATTGAGTCTAAAATGTAGACGTCTGATTGTATACATTTTTCTAGTATCGTTCTTCTAATGCAGTATGCAGGATAAGCCACCTCCTGGCTTCTATTTGCTCTTCCGCTCTTTGTATATTCAAGGATTGCATTAGTTCACATACCACAGAACAGCACAGCGAGCTCATGTCTGAGTGTCCGTTTTGCACATTAAGACCCTGCTTTCAAGTCTCTGCTCCCCTCAGCTTTCTGGGAAAAGTTTTGTTCCCAGAGGTGGAATACTCATCCTTGGTTGATTTCTGCCAGCAGTTGCCTGCATCGGCCCCCTTTTCCCTGGAGCTGCGCTTTGACTCCCTGGCCTTCAGCAGGAGCAGAGATGGAGGGCCAATGAGCAGGCTTGGCCAATCCCTGCCTGTGCTTACCTGCACCCAGCTGCCCAGCTCCCAGGGCATCAGCTGGTGGTGGTTCTGCTTGTTCTGAAAGCAAATTATTTGATTGCTTTTAGCTGTAGTTGGGAGAATGAATAAGGTACAGAAGGAATAAATCACCACATAGTAAGGAAGAGGCATATAAGATTTGAGACAAAGAGGAAAATACCTTTTCCACTGCCCTTTGTTCTCTTATTAAAATCACCTTTGTTTACTGTGCATAATTGTACATATATGCACACTCGTAACTCCTGCAGAGGATCTCCTCACTCCAGTAGATCACTGGAAATACACCGGTAGGACATGGGATTTATCCTCCTGTATCTTAACTGAGGATCGTATTATCAACAGAAGGCGACTCCTGTATAGCCATTAACCAAGCGGCCAGATCCCCACCAAATTTCAGTTGTTCTGCAACTATACAAGCCTGTCCAGACAAGGGGCCTTCACACTGTCCCCCCTCCTACAACTGGCCTCTTGGCTTCACTTGCCTCTCGGTGAAGGTGGAACTGCAGCTTCCCCATTCCCAACTGGAGCTCGTGTAGCTCTGCACAAGCTACTGTTTCCAGGAGAGCTGTTTGCAGCCCCTGCGAGGAGCACACAGTGGCATTGAGTGTTGTGGAAAATAGCCAGGATGAAAAATCAGAAGTCACACTGCACTGTCTTCCCAGATGAAGTGGGCTGATAAGAGACAGGCTGAGGATACAACACATGCTTCCCATTCTAGGACACCGTGTCACCCTTTTGGGGGACCACATGCTTACGTACATACAGGGCACCCCTGTATCTTTGTGCCCACATGAGCATACGGCCATGAGGGAAGAAGCTGGGTTGTCTCCTTGCTGCTTGGGATCCCTGGGGATCCCTCCGACTCAGTGGCAGCCTGAGTCACCCAGTGAGTCAGGCTGTGGGCACGGGCTGCTGGGTACCAACGCTGCCAGCTGTGGAGGGGATGAGCAGCCAGGAAGGTGTCTGGAGAGTGAGGAGGCAGCAGTGCCAGTTGGTGGAGAAAGGAAAACGGGGCAGAGAGTGTAGGGAGGAGAAAGGGGTGGCACAGAATGAGGAGGAGGAGTGTCTAGGGAGGAAGGTCTAGGGGCAGGAAGGCTCAGGGTGCAACAGGAGGGTGAGGGAGCTGGCAGACAGCACAGCAAAGAGCGTTCTCCGTGAAGCTTGGGTTAGTTTGGTTTCAAAGCTCTGTAAGTGCTGCACTTAGCATGAGTTGCTAGACTCTGTGCTTGGCTCCTGTGGTGAACCTGCATCCAGGTCTGGAGCAGGCATGGTTTGCCAGAGGCAGCCTTGTAGAGCCCAGCATTCCTTCTTTCATCACCAGTTCCCAGCCACATGCATGTGCCCCCCAGCCCACTTCCAGGTTTCATCTCCATGCTGGACCTCTGGAGGGAACAGTGGAAGGAGAGTAGGTGTGGACACGTGTGGCTAGGTAGCTGAAGCCACCCAGAAGCCCACATGGCCCCAGGCCACTGCCAGAGGACTGGGCAGGGCTGTACAACCTGCCCTCAGAGCCCTCCCTGTGCTGCAGATGTGCTCTTGGTAGAGAGCTCTGCTCCCAGGCACTAGGGACCATTTTCCTGCCCGTGGAGACCTTTTGCCTGGGCTGTGCTCCTGTTTTTGGGACATGTAACCCAAGGCTGCTCCCGGTGATGTCAGTGTGCGGCCCTTCATCATTGCTTGGGAAAACCTTTGGCCAGAAAAAATGGAAAGGAGAAGAATTCCTGGCGGGAGGGTGGTGTTCTGGCTTGATGGAGAAGGCCTGGCTTTACTGATGTTGTTGAAACTGGAAACAGGAAACTTTCACTATGAGTAGGTAAACTTTTGTACCTTGAAATGACTAAACACACAACACTGGAAGTAACACCTTTGTGCTAAGCTTCACATTTCCTCCGGCTGCTGCACAGTGCGTGGGGCTCATGGCAGCTGGTGGGGCTCCTTTCTAAGCTTTCTTCCTTTGTAAGCTCTGGAATTAACTTATAATGTAATATGATACAGAACAGAGTGCCTGCTGCGGCGTTACCATGGCGTGAACATGTTCCTCAGCCGTACTCGCACGTGCACGAGAGCCAGGACAGTAGTTCTGTAGTGGGGTTGTTTTGAAGGCGAGGACTTGGGCAGCAGCCCCAGAGGCAGCTGTGTGCGGAGGAAGCTCTGAGTGATGTCACTTCGCAGCATGCCCTCTGGCTCCTGGGGTTTTTTTTCCCCCCTCCCCTCCCTTTTCCTTTTCCTTGTAGTGGCTGCAGCAAAGGCTCCATTATTTGGCAGCATGGCATTGCTCTTGTCTATAAATGGAAGCAGTTGGCCCATCTCCCAGTATAACACAAGATAGTCCTGTGCATCGGTTATGCAATCTGTAGCTTGATGACTTCATCAGAAGTTGGGGGAGGGCCAGGGGGTGGTAGGAAAAAGCCTTCACCCTCAGCTCTGATGGAGTCAGCCAATGTTGGTGTCCTCCCCCCAGAAGCAAAGGGGTGGGTGAAAGGGCTCACTCGGTGCCAAGGGACGATTAGTGGGTGCATTTCCCTGACCCTGGCTTGGGGAAGCCCCAGCAGCTGCCCCAGCCCTCGCCCTGATCGTGCTGCAGGGACCACGCTTGACCAGATTGTGAAGTGCAGCCTGAGTCGGGCCTGGGGGAGAAGTGGAAAGAGGAGCGGGGAGGAAACTTTCAAACCAGGGCAGATGTTAAAAAGAGAAAGAAGCTAAATATTGGAGAGATGCCTTTCAGCAGAGAGCCCTTCAGGGAATATCTGTGCAAAGTAGAGATGTGGACAAATTGTATTTTCTTGTTATGTCCTCAGAAGGGTCCTTGAAAACCTGACCTTCATGCAGAAAGGCTGAGCCTAATTTCCCAAGCTACACGCAAGCACTGGTTTTAACCCTTTCATCGACTGGGTGCCATAAGATTACTTTTCTGTAGGTTCCCAGCCACCCAGTAATTGGCGTGACTCAAACCGTCAATGAAGGGGATGAATTTAAACCTTGCCCTGGAACGCTTTGCACGAAGGATTCTAAAGTGATAAAGGTCCTTTCCATCAAGTCAGTGGTTCTGACTGAGTACCTGTCACTATAAAACGAAGAGGTTCTACCTGGCAGATGTTAAGGCCAGTCCTTCCGAGCAAGGTACTTCCTCTGGCTTGCTCAGCCCAGCAGAGGTGAAGAGCACTGGCATCACCACGTGTGGGTCTGTGCTAGTGGCTTTGATAAAAGGTGGTCCTGCCCTTGCGGAGCAACTACTGCACGTGGTTTCTCTTTTTTTTTATTATTTATTTTGTCTTACGGGAAGCCAGCCTGAGCTAACCACAGCGTTACTCATCCCTCCCTCACCGGACTGTCCCCACGCATCCCAGGCCGTAGTGCAGAGAGTTGGGTGTGGGGCAGCGAGGGCAGGCTGCCCGGCGGCGGGTGTAAGGGGTACAGCCGGGCAGGGCAGAGTGTGCACATCCAGCCCCAGGGCGAGGGGTGCTGGCTCCGGCACTCCGGGTGTCCCACGCTGGCTGCGACCCATGGCAAGTCCCAGCTGAGGTTCCTCCTCTGGGACACGGGGCAGCGCTGCCCTGTCGAAGGGCCAACACGCGTAGGGGGCTGCGAGGTGCTCGGGTACCATCATGTGGAAGGTAGGCGGGGGAGAAGAGAAAATCCTTGAGCTCTTTTACAGCAAGGAATACCCGGAATAAAAACTGGGGAAACACCGCTTTGCAACCAACCCCACCAGATCTTAATTTTTTGGTTTTTTTTTTTAATTAATTCAGCCCTAGCTGGTCATCTGCTTTTTGAGCAAGGTAGTGCCGAAGGCAGGCACTGGGTTGTTGAAAGCTTCGACTTCCCCTGGCAGCGAGAGAGCCTCACGGGTGCCGCGCTGCTGAACACGCCCGCAGGGTCCGAGGGACCGGAGCAACTCGGAACCCCCCCGCCTTAGGCTCTCTCCCCCCGCCCCCGAGCGCTCCCCGCCGTCCCACGCCCGCTCCCTCGCTGCGTTCGGAGGGGTCCCGCCGCTCGCCGGCCCCGGGGAGAGGCCGGTTCCCCCCTGTAGGGACCTCCCTGCCGTCCCGCTCCCCGCCGGGCCGCGGGCGGGCAGCGACACCTGCCGGCGGCCGCAGCCTCCGGCGGGCACGGTGGCAGCAACCAGGGAGCCGGGACAGGGAGGGGAAACAAGGGGCTTGGTAAAACCCCGTCCTCCGCCGGGATGGATGCTCGAAAGCCTCCCGGGCCCCTTCGCAGCCCCCGGCTGGCGGAGGGCCGGCGGGGAGAGGAGGTTTTGAGATTTATCCCTCCCCGGGCCTTCTATGGCTGCGTTTTCCCAGCACTAAAAAGGAGCAACTTGGATTAGAACTATAAAGGGTGGTTTTAGGAGAAGGTGTTTGTGGCATCACCTGCCCTGCATCCTTTCAGCTGTATGCTTTTGGTCCTGCAAAGACAGGCTGAGAGAGTTGGGGTTGTGCAGCCTGGAGAAGAGAAGGTTTCAGGGTGACCTTAGAGCTCCTTCCAATACCTAAAGGGGGGCTTCAAGGGAAGATGGGGAGGGACTCATTATCAGGAATTGTAGTGATAGGGCAAGGGGTAATGGTTTTAAACTAAAGGAAGATAGATTTAGATTAGATATGAGGAAGAAATTCTTTACTGTGTGGGTGGTAAGGCACTGGAACAGGCTGGCCAGAGAAGCTGTGGATGCCTCATCCCTGAAGTATTCAAGCCCAGGTTGGATGGAGCTTTGAGTAACCTGGTCTAGTGGGAAGTGTCTCTGCCTATGGCAGGGGGGTTGAGACTTAATGGTCGTTAAGGTGCTTTCTGACCCAAACCATTCTATGATTCATTGCTGCGGGGTAGAAATCTGAAACAAACACATTAGGTTGGCTCAATCCTCAAATTCTGGTGCAATATAGGAGGAGTTAATGCTGCCAGCTCCTGCTATTCATTGTGTGCACCTGAAACCTCAGCTCCTCAGTCCGGGGCACTTTGTGAAACTGCTGCTAGGGAGAAAGGGACAGAAAATAAATTGTCTCCATGAGCAGGGAGGAAAAGTTTGGAAAAACAGGACTCTGAAGTTACATATTCTGAATGAAAATAAGCCTAGTACACAACTTTATTAATCAATAGTATCAATTGTATTAATCAACCTCTTGCTTTATCTGAGCGGGCTTTGAAGTCCAGGAGAGAAGAAAACCTGACACCTGCTTCCTGTGGGGAACAGCCCCATGGCTTGGTGACAAGCCATGAGCATCTTCCCAAGGACTCCTACTTTCTTCAAGCTCTAGTCTTCACTCAGACTCAGTGCATCTTGTTAATGAGCCATAATTTCCCTTGCCCGTGGAGCACCCAGAGTAACCATACCTTCTCTCTCCCTTTGCACAGGAGCAGCATCAAGTGGGATTGTCTCGGACCACGGGGCCTATGCAGCCTTCTGTCCCACCAGGATCTAGCAGCGTGGTCACAGGCACGAGCTCTGGGGGTCCCTTCCTGGGAAACCAACCTCAAGCGGCCATCATGAAGCAGATGCTGATCGAGCAGAGGGCCCAGCTCCACGTGATAGAGCAGCAGAAACAGCAGTTTCTAAGAGAGCAAAGGCAGCAGCAGCAGCAGCAGCAGATCCTGGCGGAGCAGGTAGAGTATCCGTTTGCCTCGGGCACTGCAGTGCCTGCTGGTCTGAGAGTATGAGCGCTGCAGACAGTGCAACACCAGCCCTTCCTTCCTTCTGTGTTTGGCAATTCTCTCTTATCATGGCATTTCAGTAACGGTTATCATAGAAGAAGCATCTGTCTCAGTCCTACTATTAGCTTGGCAAATATTACCCATGTTCCCAAGCAGTGGGCTTAGCAGTCGCTTAGGGTTCTAGACACTGGAAAAGTCAGCTCTTAACTCAGTATCTCGTGGTGCATTTACTCTGGCAGAAGCAGGCTCTGCTACAGTTGCAGTTGCTGGTCCTCTCCCCTACCTTTGACTCTGGTATTCCACTGGCAAAAGCTACGTACAGCCGTGCAGTGATCTGGGACAAAGGATTGATATGGGTTAAAAGTTACCTAGCAAAGTAAAAGAGATAGTATTTACCCAGATCAGTTCCTTAAACTCGGTTGTCACATACGAGCAACTATGATAGAGCAAGAGAGAGGCAGCATCAAGGGAGGAACGAGAAGCTGAAGTGGGAGAAGAATATAACCACCTCTTGCAGTGGCAATGGGGAACTGCTGCACTGGAGCCTGGCTTCTGGAGCTCTCGAGCTTTACAATACAGATGTTAAATTGCCCGGTCTGAATGGTGATGTTTTATGCATGTTTAACTCAGCTGTAGTTTAAAAGCAACCCAGGAGAAAGTAATTGGAAAAGTCACTGCTCAGTTCCTGTAAGCTCATGCCCAGGTTTAAACCTGCAGTCCTCTAACGCCGCGGAAAAAATATTCAGATAGGTCAGAAGTTGGGGAAATACAGTTTAAGAGCTGGAGCCTGCTTTAATTTGAGTTAGAACTTGTGCGTGTTGTACAACCACAGAAATGCTGATAGCTTTCTGCTCTTCTCGTGGTCCTCCTGAGGAGCAGAAAAATTCACCAACAGGGAGGATGCTCCTAGAAATATTCAGGGTAAAGATGCATGAACTGGTTCCGAGGTAAACAAGCACAGAGGAGGGAGGATGCAGTAATGCTCCCCCCTCGTGGATTAGCCCAATTCAAGTGCATAAACCTGAGAGCCAGTCGCTGACCCGGCTGCTGAAGGCAAGCCTAAAAGTGTTGAAAACCCACAAGCCCGTGGATGTCAAATGTGCTGCCATGGATGAAAAGTGACAAAGTCTCCATCCTCAGGCTCCTGGCTTTTGGGTGGTTTGCACCTAACAAGGTTCCATTTAACTTTTTGATAGTTTTAACACATACTGTGAACACAGGGATAAGTACTTGCTTCTTTCCCATCTTTGCCGTTTTCTTACCTTTGTTACACATCTGGTTTTGGACACCACGTTTATGCAGCTGCGGATGAAGCACCAAGATACGTCCTTTTAGTGATGGCTTAGTCAAGTATGCCCTAGGCTTTGAGAGCTCTGGTTAAACACCACTCTCTGTTTTTATAATCAGCCCTTGATTCTGTTTTAGATTGCATGAGTATTCACAGAAAATAACCATAAAAGAGGAGCGGGGCTGGTGGGCTGAATCAAGGGAGGGAAGCATTTTGCAATCACCTGCTCCCCAACTATCACTCACTGGAGCACAAGAGGAAACGTGCCTTAGCAGCCCTTGCGTTTTGGCTAGAGAGCGGTCCCAGGCTGCAGTGCTCGAGCGAGGATACAGCAGTCCTTGCACCAAGTGCTTGGAGCACAGAGGTGGAGGGAAATCATGTGCCGGGAACACAACCCTCCAACCTTGGCAGGGCTGGGGGAAGGAAAGGGTGTGTGGCTACAGCTGCCCTTGGACCTAGGTGAGCCGGGTTTTCTCATATCCCTCCCTCTCCTTACAGCCTGAAGACAGTTAAGTTTGCACTGTAGAGGTTGAGATGAAGTGGTTGTGAGTAAGGAGAGATGATGTTAGCCTCAGTGCTTATTCCCTTTTGAGCCAAAAGGAGTCCGTGTGCTGAGTGCTCTCAGGAGGACTCTTCAAATGACTCTCTGCTTGTCTCTTCAGCACAGCTTGCTAGATAAGAAACACTGCAGTTCTGCTGCAGTACTTTTGCCACCAGCCCCTTTCTCAGCTCGCTAATTAATTAATCATCTTTTTCCTCTTCTGCTTTCTTTCCCTCATTCATTTTCAGCAGTTGCAGCAGCAGTCACATTTGCCTCGGCAGCATCTGCAGCAACAGCGGAGCCCGTATCCAGTGCAACAGGTCAATCAGTTCCAAGGTAAAAGTCAAATTCTTTTTCCTGTGTTGAGCCAACATATGGCCCTGTAGTGGGCACCTGAAAGTTCCTGCGTTTTGTGAAGAGCAGGGTTCAAGCAGTGTGCCAGAACAGGGAGTCAGGCTGTTGCACACTTGCATGTACCACATATTTCACCAAGGGGGAATGCTCAGGTTTGTGTATTTAGTGAAGTTTTTAATTTCCTTTCTGCTCCCCTCAGTGAAAGCTGCATTTTTTTACTTGACATTTGTTTTGCCTGTTTGACATACGGATTCAGTGCATTTATTTTGTTTGCCTCCACTCCCATTATGCCTTTTTTTTTTTCAGCTGGTGTCTGTCACTGTATCTTGGTTTTACTCCTCTTCTTTTTCCACTTTATCTAATTTGATGAGCAGAGAATTTCAGAGAGGTCATCTTTATCTGAAGAAGTGTCGGATAAATGTCAGGTGTGGGAAATGGTGAAACATCTGACATGAAAATAGAGGGTTTTTTTAATGTTCTTAAAAATAGCATTTGATGGTGCTCGCAGATAGCTCAAGAATGTAAAGACAATCATTTTGGCTTAAGAAAAGAAGCTAATTCAATGTTTTAGGTGCAAAGCACCAGCTGCATGTGTTCAGTAATCATGGGTTCTAAATAGACATGACACAAACATGAGCTTGTCCTGTATATTCATGCCAATGTCATGGAGCTGCAGCAGAAAAGGAGGGAAGCAAGCATATTGCAGTTCTTGCACCCAGGAAGCGAATAGGCAGCTTCAGTGAATACAGCTGGTGCGTATCAAGGTGGTGCCTCCTATAATCCCCTGCTCATTCTTATCTTTGCAGCATAAATTCTAGATGAACTGAAATTTTTCCCAGTAATTCATTTGCAAAATCAAAATATCTGTGTGTGCATCACCATGAGGTACACATGTAAAATCTTCCTACGTAAATGCTTTTGTGAAGCCTTGCCTTCAGGTATCTTATTAAAAGAGCTGCAGAAGAGAGTTTGGGCTAATCTGACAGAACAAAGAATTACTTTTCATAAATGAGCTAATTTAAATATAAATATTTCACCATTTTTCCTATTTAGTCACAAGAAAATAATCAAGTGCAGTAGGTTATGTGTAAGTGAGACCAGAAGGTGGCCCAAAACCTTAAAATCGGTTGAATCTCACTTTTAACAACTTCTTGTGTGAACTCTTGTCTCTTACTCCGAGTGTGGTAGTTCATAAAAGTACTGTGTGAACCACTTGCTGGTAGTGACTTCTTGGGAGGTTTTCAACTGCCATTTTCAATTAACAAATAGCTAAAGATGTGTTAAGTTTCCATTATGCCGTACACTTAGGCTGGAAGTGTACACTTGCTGGAATCATAGCAAAAAGGGACAGCTTCTAATCATGAAAGAAGGAGATGATCTAAATTAAGAAAATTCAAGGAGACCCCAGGGCAAATCATTAAGGAAGCAGTTTAATGGATAGCGTAGATAAAGTAGAAGCTGCCACTGCATTTGTCCTGTGCAAGTGGGATCCAGATGGTCTCTCTTCATGCTACAAAATGTTTCATTTGCCTCCGCGTTGGGGAGTTGAGCTAAAGGCATTCTCCAGAAGCTTACCTTGCTGCAGCAGAAGGTAGCCATCCTCTGCATCGTGTGTGCAAAACTACAGGGATGAAACTTCCTTTATTCGTCCCTGTCATGGGAACCAAGGCAACGTAAATAACAGCCCCCAGTATTTCTTATTGCCTACGGACGTTCAGGTACGTTGTCTGCCGCCGAGGGACAACACATAGGGGCTGATTTAAGAACATTTGGATTTTGTTGGGCAGTTTATGACCCTTAAAGCACCCCTTTTATATTTACGTCTTGCATTTAATAGTCTTGGAGCTGGGAGTAACTGTGTGCCTCTCACTCTCGGGGCTTCACCTGCAGAGTATTTTATTTAGCTTGGTATGGTAGTGACTCAAGCCCGCAACGAACCCATGGCATAATCAGACCTATGGTAATTGTTTTTAAATAAAGATAGTAAATACAGAGGCATATTGGCTTCCCAGAAATCGATAGCTCCCCCCACCCCTGCAAGGAAGACAGAAGCGTGGTTCAGTTATCTGCCACGGTGTGGAATTTAACAAGGTTAGGATTTTCTGGTTTCCCATCACTGGCCTAAGGTGGAGTAAAATGTGCTTATACTATTGATTCACTAATACACTCTCCCTGCTTTAAATGTCCACAAAAAACAATTTTTCTTCTTTCCATAGACTTAATCAGTAACAATGATATAGAAAATCCATTCATTTATGCCTCCTGAGCTATTAAAAAATTGATTGGCCTTCTGAGCCTGACATTTCCATTTTCAAGGCTTACTTTTGAAAGACAATGGAGATATTTAAAAGAGAGCTTCAAATGATAAACCAAAGTTCAGCTACTTTGCTGCCTTTGAAGAAGGCCAGTGGAAGCTTTCTCATTTGCTTGCTAGGAGCTGAATTAGGCATATCTGAAGAAGACAAGTGCTACTGAACCACAGCGCGTATGCAACTTTGAAGTCTCAGGGACTAATTTTTTTCCTGGAGGAAGGTGCCCGTTGTTACTAATCCTGGTGGGAGGAAAATTGCACACAAAAAGAAAGATTCTCATTTATTTTTGAAAGGGAACTTTGACTCCCAGGTCATTTCTTAAAAATTTTATTTCTGGTCCTAGTGAAGTAAGAGGCAGGCAAGCCTATTTTAATTTACCTTCTTGAGTAGGTTATTACCAGGAAGGCAACCATGGCTGTAACCATACATCACGCATGCCATCATTGTTGCCTTGATTGTTCAAGAATCTGAAGCTGTGAATTCCTTTGGGTACACATCCCAAAATTGTTGTAATTGAGAATTACTTAGTGAGTAAATCATTGGCCTCTTAACCTTGCCAGCCTCATTTTAGGCCTTAAGGGAAATTAGGCTGCTCGTCTGCATTGATGGTATTCTCTGCTGAACAGTGTCCTGCTTCACAAATCGAATACATAACAGGATCAGCGGCTCCTGTTTAGGGTAACACTTGAGCTGTCACCTTCAAGGAGAGGGGACTTGGCAGGTCAGGAACAGAGGCTGCAGCCAAAGTGAGGTGGGGAACACGGACTCTCTGGAATGCAGCTAGCACTAGGCAGTAAGCGCGTCTCCCAAGGACGGATAACCTTCTGGCTCTCTGCTGACCTTCACACGAAACAGGAATTTATTCACTCAGAAAGTACAGCAATCTGAAATCCTACTGTGATGCAGAAGGCTCCTACAGATTCTTTCTTATGCAAAGATGTGTTAATTAAGATTTACAGCTTTGTGGTTTATTCTTACCTTCCTCCTTTTTTTGGTGTAGGTTCTCCCCAGGATATAGCAGCTGTGAGAAACCAAGCAGCCCTCCAGAGCATGAGGACATCCCGAATGATGGCCCAGAACGCGAGCATGATGGCAATGGGCCCTTCCCAGAACCCGAGCGCGCTGCCCACGACCGCAGGCCAGTCAGACATGGGCATGGCTCCTTACAGCAACGCCTCTTCCAGCCAGCCGGGAATGTACAGTATGAGCACAGGGATGAGCCAAATGTTGCAGCACCCAAACCAAAGTGGCATGAACATGGCACATAACGCGGGCCAGGGAACAAGGCAACCTGCCTCTGGACAAGCAGTGGGAATGGTTGGCAGTTTTGGTCAGAACATGCTGGTAAACTCTGCTCTTCCCCAGCATCAACAGCAGATGAAAGGACCTGTGGGCCAGGTCTTACCCAGGCCACAGGCACCACGGCTTCAAAACCTGATGGGGACTGTCCCTCAAGGAACACAGAACTGGCAGCAGCGAGGCTTACAAGGTATTCCTGGAAGGACTAGCAGTGAAATGGGGCCCTTCAATAATGGCACAACGTACCCGATGCAGTCTGGGCAACCACGGCTGTCCAAGCAACATTTCCCACAGGGGCTTAATCAGGCAGTCGTGGACACGAGTGGAGTAAGAGCCCTGAACCCAGCGATGGGAAGACAGCTGCTGCAACCACTACCTGGTCAACAAGGAGCCAGCCAGGCCAGGCCGATGGTAATGCCTGCAATAAGCCAAGGGGTGCCCACCATGGCTGGCTTTAGTCAGCCTCCGACGCAGCAAATGCCAGGTGGTAGCTTTGCTCCGAGCAGCCAAGGCCAGGCCTACGAGCGGAATCCCACTCAGGACATATCTTACAACTACAGTAATGAAGGAGCAGGGGGGTCCTTCTCCAGTTTAGCAGAGGGCACAGACCTTGTGGACTCCATCATTAAGAGCGGACCAGGGGATGAGTGGATACAAGAACTTGATGAGTTGTTTGGAAACCCCCAGTGAATGGGCTTGTATAGTCTGGAGCTTTGGTTGTTCCATTTGAAAAAAAGGAAAGAGAGAGTTGGATGTTCTCCCCATCCTTGGATTGTTGGATTTTTGTTTGAATTGGTTTGGCTTGGGGTTATTTTGTTTTCTTTCATTTTAAATTGTGCAAACTGAGCTGATCTGTAGCCAACTTTGGAAGATCCAGGGGACGATGAAAACATCGGTATCCCAAGACTTCCACCAAGCAATTTCCATTGCGTGGCAGCACCCACGGTTGTGTGCGTGTGGGGCAGGATGGGGAAACTGGAAAAGCCAGGTGATGCCTCTGATTGGGAAAATTTGGTCGTTCCTTTCTGAAAAGAGGCTTCATCGCACAGTGGCGTGGGGTGGTCCCGATACCTCCCACCTCAGTAACTGTAAACGCTGCAGCTTTCAGAGGAGCAGATGGGAACAGCTGTGAGTGAAGGCTAAAGATGTCCACGGGCGATTGCACAGGCCCTGGTCAGAAACGGGCTTAACCCCGGGGGTCAGCAGGTCTCAGTGAGCCAGGGCCAGGCCCGCTGGGCTGGCTCCGGGCTGTCACACGGGAACGTGCAGCACACATGTGACAAACCTAAACAGGCACAGGCAGGTCACTGTTTTCACTGCAGAGTGATAAAAATCCAATAAAAGTGTAGGAGATCATAAATTTGGCAGGGCGGTGAGGACAGCTTGATTACAGGAGTGCTGCTGGAGACGGCTTAGGTGGGTGGGTTAACTTAACGAGCTATTTAGTCCCTTTGGGACTTGCAATAGCGCTTCCCTGTCAGAGCACTTTGGCATCTATCTGCTGCCTGGGGGTGCAGAACAGCAGCTCCAGGTGGTGTTGAAGGGTTAAGAGGTACCAAGAGACATCAGTGCAGGTCCTAAGCTGGTCCTTCTCTCTCCTTCCTCCCCAGTATGTTTTCAGTTCACTTCCTTCCCCTCCTATCCTTCAGCAAGGATCTGGCCTGGCTGCACTTTTGGTTTTTTGTTTCAGGTGAGCCACAACTGCTGCAAAGGGGCAGGCGGTGGGGGGAGAAAACAGGCCTAAGAAAATGCCCAGAGAGGGTTTCGCAGGCAGAGGGAGTTACTCCTCTCCTCTTGAAAGGTGGAAGGTTGGCAGATAGTCTTAGCCTGCAGCATCTGGGCTCTCGATGTCGTGTTATGTGCAACCTGGTCTTCAGTTTTAAACAGACGTTTGGTCTAATCTCTCTGGTTTTGCTGGATTAAAATTCATCGCAGTATTTGAAGAACAGGAACCAGTGGAGGACTACTGTAAAGATCGTTCATGAGTGGGTAAAATAGTTGATGTAGTTATTACAAACATGGGGTTTGCCCAAATAAGCTTTAAGGTAACAGGGACGTATCACTGTCTGTACTGCATGGGCCAGTCCTGAGCTGTGCTGGAATGACGTTGTGATACGTCTTGCACAATACTGAGATGCCAGCCATTCGGAATGTCTAAAGCTGTGGTTCCCAAGCTGCAGCCTGAGGCTGAGGTAAGCTGTCCTCCAAAACCTGTCACCTCTTCAGTGTTTTCAGCCGAGAGCTGCTTAGCAGGGTATAGAGCGGTGCATAAAATACATGAACATGATCCACAGGCCCAAAAAGTTTGGGAACCTCTGGCCTAACGCCAGCCTCTGTGAGCTATAAGATGTGCTCCATCGTGAAAGTGTCTCTCCTGAACAACTGCCAGTACCAACTACCCAACTACCAATGACCTCCTCTTGCGCTGCTCCCCTTGGGCTTGGCGATGCGAGGGGCTCAGCTGCTGAAATCCGTAGGAGCTGAGAGGCTTGGTTCTGAAGTCCTGCCTTTCCCCATGGAGCACATACGGGGGTGCATCATGTTCAGGGGTGGGAGCAAAATGGCCTTGGAACCATCTCAGCTCCCCATTATGGTTCCCTTACCAGGCTTACCTAGACAAGGAGAAATATCTCTTTTAAATGCTATAGTGTAGGCAGGACAAGCTGCATTTTAAACATGGACTGGCTGGTGGAGGTGACCTATCAATCCAGCTTGCCCTGACTGCTACATTTTTTTCAAAAATGCTTTAGCTACATCTCTCTTAGCTAACCCCTTTATAAAATACGGTGCAAAGACCTATTTCAGTTCCTATTTCAGTTCCTACTGAAGACAATAGGGGGTTCGCCTGCCCGCTGCCTCATCAGGAGATGGGTTGGCCCCTAATTCAGTGAAGGTGAGCACCAGCCAAAGTTCTCGGTCCATCCTGTGGGTAAGTGGCTCTTGGTCAGACGAGCCTGAAGGGAAGGGATGGGCAAACAAGGAGAAAGAGTGCCCCGAAGGGCGCGTATGTGGTGTACCTGGGTGTGGGGGAGAGAGGGATATAAGCTGGTGTAGCACGTACCTGTCCTGCCCTGTAGGATGGAGGAGGCAGCAAGTCCCACTGCACAGGGGACAGCGCTGGGGACGGTACAGCGTCCCTTAGCTTGGTGTTCACCTGCCAGCGCAGAGCTGGGAAAGGAGGGTTTAGAAATACCACCAGGTGAAGAAATGGTGATGAAGACTGAGCCTCTGTTGTCTTTGTAAAGCTTCCTCCAAATACTCCGTACTGGGACCAAGTACTAGAGAGGTAGATTTTAATAGATTTGGGGTTGGTTTGGTTTTTTTTTTTTTTCTTTCTTACTATGGTGCTGATGTATATGTAATGTTAAAAAAAAAAAAAAGTTATTTGTAAATATGTTTTTACAATTCTACAGATATCACTGGGTCTACTATCTGTAAAATATATACATATAAATATATATATATATACTGTTTGTTTAAAATAGAGTATTTTTATTTCATTCCTTAACTCATCCTTACTGCAGTGGTATTGCACTTCAGATGATGTCTATTTACTAATTTGTACTGTATCCCTGACAGCAACTTCCTCCATTTTATTCAGATTTTTCTAGTTTTCTGTTTTTACTTTGTACATTAAGCATTGCTTATTTCCTTTTAAGACCTGTACAGAGCTCTGAAAATGTAGAAAAAGACCTGATGTTAACATACCACTTTTAAAGAAAACAAACAAACAAACAAAAAAACACCAACAAACCAGAACAAAAGCAACCAAACAAAAACAAATAAAAGATGGTTCTCTGAGTCATATACAAGGCTGGTTTATAGGATCATCTCTTGCCCTGTGCCGGCGCCTTGGTGGGTGATCTTCCAAGGGGAGGAGGGAATTGGCTTCAGACAGGGGTTTCTCCATGGCTGTCTCCTCACCACAGCCTGTGGAGCTGCCCTCACCCAGCCGGGCTCAGGGCAGGCACAGCCGGTACCAGGCCAACCCTCTTGCCCCGGGCTTGTTCACCACCCCCTGCATCTGAGCCGCTTTCCCAGCTGGAGCTGGACTCTTTTCAGTGGTTCCCAGTGACAGGATGAGGGGCAGTGGGCTCAAGGTGGAACATAGGAAGTTCCATTCGAATATGAGGAAAAACTTCTTTCCGGTGAGGGTGACAGAGCCCTGGAACAGGCTGCCCAGGGAGGTTGTGGAGTCCCCTTCTCTGGAGACCTTCAAGACCCGCCTGGACGCAGTCCTGAGTAATGTGCTGTGGGCAATCCTGCTTTAGCAGAGGAGTTGGACTAGATGATCTCTAGAGATCCCTTCCGACTCTGACAATTCCCTGATTCTGGGATTCCCTGTGGCCACAGAGCCACATGTTGCCATGCTGGCGGGGAGCGCTTCGTCAGGTGTCTGCCTTGCTTTGGGTCATGGTGCCCGTTCTCAGAACAAGTTGAGCTATCAAGGCTGCATGTGCTCCGAGGTGAGGTCTGCACTCAGGCAGTTGCTATGGGGGGAGCCAATTCATAACTGGGCCTGTTAGAGGTGGCAGCTTCCAAGTTTTGCACTTATTGCATGTAGGGAGCAAAAGCAGGGAGTAGGGAAATGCTTTCAGGGGCGGACACAAGATGGAGAGCCCAGGGTGTAGGAGTCCCGTCCGAGATCTAGGGAGGTGAGGTGGAGTGGAAGAAGGGGGAGATGCAAGGCTGGACACAGAAGTTGGAAGGAGGAGATGGGGAAACTGGGGAAGACTGAGGACACGTGCTAGGAGTAGTTCTCTATCCCCTGATGCAAGTACAGCGTGAGAATTGTGTTGTCGTAAGCCTTCAACTGGAAGTGTACATTTCTCCGTGTTTCCAGCCTCGTGGGGAGTCATCGGGGATCAGACCCTGAGCCTCTGCACAGCTTGCTCTTCGGATTGTCAGTGTGGCTTGGCTCCACGTGCAACCCTTAAGGTGAGGTCAATGTCTCTTCATGTCAGTCCTTTACCATTCTAAATGTGGATAATGTTGCACAGAGAAGGAGACTGGCACAGATCAGAGCAGCTTGCCAGAGTTACTCCCCTGGCATGTGCTGGCAGAGGGACTGTGGAGGGAAGATGCTTTCAGCAAGAGGCCCATAGGTACCAACTGGCTTTGAAGCTGCAGCAGAGACCATCGTCGTTTCTGATCGTGACTGACCGGTGAGCATTTGCATCCCCTCACTGTCTATGCTGAATGTGCAGCCTGGCTCCTCCAAGAGCAGGCAGGCAGCGGTGTGGCTCTCACTAGAGTTAAACTAAATACTGACACTGACAGCATCCATCTGCTATAGCTGCATTTTGTTTTTAATTATCATCAGTCTTTAACACTTTCTGATCTGCCCTGGCTTCCTGGGGAAAAAGCGGTGACTCAGAAGACAGGTGGCATCCTCAGCTCTAGGCCTATTTCTGCCCTCCCGCTGGCTGGTCCAGCTCCTCAGATGTTTAGGTTCATGTTTATCCCCCAGGACTCTGGCTTTGTGCTGCTGGGAGATGCTTTGCAGCCTCCCACCCGCATTTTTTGGCATGTGAAATTGCCCCTGTGCAACAGCAGTTTATTCCTTCCTGGAGAGGAGAGGAGAAGAGAAGAGAAGAGAAGAGAAGAGAAGAGAAGAGAAGAGAAGAGAGAAGAGGATGGGTTATGGGAAGCTACCTATAAACACGCCCGACCACTACAACAGGTAAGTGTGGGACGGAATAATACCAGAGGCAAAGGCCTATTTGAACACAGTGAGAGACCCTTGGGCCTCTCCTAGTGTGAATTTCAGGTCTTTTACATAGTTTGGACTTTTTTCTTGGTTTTGATTTTGGCAGCAGCCCTTCCTGCCGCCCATGACTGCCTGAAGGCATCACTGGCAGGTGGATGTTCTGTCTTTCAGCCCACAGAAGGAAAGTTAGTGGAACAATTCCCAATGACTTCTGTGGTTGTTAAATCTGGCCCGGTCACACTGTCTCCCTGGAGGCGAGTGCCAGAAAGTTGTCATTTCCACAACTATGGCAGCTCCAGCCTCTTCATCGTTACAATCTGCCCTTTTCCCCTCGTTAGCCGTTATTGGACCCAAGTCTTGCACCTTTGCACTGGTTTCATTTTATTTTTCCAGAGGCCATTTCAGCTTTGCTGCTTGCAGGCACTAAGTTGAGCCTTTTAATCACAAGCTAACTTCTGCACAGGTGTCCACCTTTTTCACGTGAAAGGTTACTGTGAACCCGATCCAACACTCAATTACTTTGTGGTCAGGTTATCAACCACAGTACACTTTTAGAAAGACCATAAGCGTGTTCATTATATAAACATGTGCTATTTTGGGCCAAATCATGTCTTCAGAAGCACGACAAGGAAAATTTCTGCCTGCTGGCTCTAGCACGGGTACATTCCTAAATATTTTGAATTACCAGGAGCTACCAAAAAAGCCAGGCATGGCCTTGCTTCTGTGTTCTTCTACGCAGTTTAAATTGACCATCAGCATACTTTGAGCCGATGGTGCTAAGCCGTGACTTTCCCCTCCTTTTAGCAGAAAACTGTTTTCATAGTCAGTTTGGTTTTCATTGTCATTTTATGACTCCCAGAGCCGTGGCCGTGCTGGGATGTTTGTCTAAGCTTTCCCACACCCCAGCCATCTGTGCCTCGGTGGGAGACAATGCAGTAGACCCAGCTGTTAGACGAGCATCTGTGCCTTCTTTTTGTCCGGGCTGGCTCTCCCTCTCACAAGTGCCACGCTGTGGGTACAGCCTGTCTTCCAGAGGCTTTGTGTGAGGACTGGGATCTGCCTCCAGGAGGGCCCCACTTCTACGAGAAGAGTGTTTTGAGCATGTGTTGAACTGTAAACGTGCCTATAAAATCAAAAGGCCTTTGCAGAAACGCAGGGTCAAGTGCAGCTTGAAATGTTTTCCTGAAGAAAGCAGCGTTTCCGTATATGCTTAAACAGCCTCCTGCAGTGGCATTGGATAAACTTGGAAAACTGGGACTTTGCAGTGGCAAATTGCCTCCTAGCCTGTTTTTATGTTTGTGCAGAACGGATGGCACTGCTGGGGGAAATGAAGAGGAGCGAAAGGAAGACTACAGAGGCGTTGGGAAAGCCGAAGAACCTTGGGTAAGACGGGCTGATGCTTGCAGTGACAGTTGCAACCAAATTACTGAGCGAATTAATGCTTTTAGTTTTATGTAATTTGTTTAGGGTTTACAATACTGGACGGGGAAGCAGAACATTTAATTGCAAATGCAGATGTGACATGACATTTTGTCTTCCTGACTCTTTTTCAAGACTGTAGGGAAAGGAGAAAGCATAAACAGCTCAGAATAAAACATGCGTTTTACATTGCAACTGGGTGTTAGCAGAGAGCTCTGATGCTTTATTCACATACAGCTTATCTTTTAGGAATTCAGCAAAAGCATCCATGGTGTTTATTTAAAAAAAAAAAAACAAAAAAAAACAAAACCAACAAAAAACAAGAGTCTTCAGAATATTTTACGTAGTTTCTTCGCAATGCTGAAATCCAGGTATTCATCCAGAAAGCTGTTAACAATCCCAGCTGCACCCAGGATTATCAAGCAAGTTAGAATTATCAAATTCAAATAAAAACCTGTTAACCTAGAGGTGGAAAGCAGAAAAATACTGTTACAAGCTGTACATGGTGTGTTTACTGTGAAACTGTTTGTCCACACCAGTTAAGAAGAGCCAGAAAGGACCACTGCTGAAGCTGGGAACAACCTTGGGATATTTTGGGAACAAACCATTCCCTCACACGCATTCCCTTTTGCTAGGGAGAAGACTCCCAATATCCTCTCTATTGGAAAGCTCTCTCCCAGTGTTTCTAAATGTTCATGTGGAAGTTTGGAACTTGCTCCAGGAGTAAGCTACCTCTTCCCATAACATGAAGACCCACAGGTAAAAGCCACAGAATAGCTTGAGCACCTCCCTGCAACTTTAGGTGCAGGAGTGTGGGATATAAGCCGCAGGGACTGAGGGAGAGGCATGCATGTCTCTTACATCCACATCTGTTGGTCAGGTACTCTGTGCTGAGCTGGGAGGTCTAGTTATCACTTTGACTTGGAGATGAATTTTTGGACCACAAAGGAAGAGTGTTGATCCTAAAAAATTAGTGATTAGGGTAATGTCCTGGTTTCAGCTGAGATAGAGTTAATTTTCTTTCTAGCTGTTGCTGTGTTTTCAGATTTGGTATGAAAGGAATGTCTATAATTAATATTGTTTTAGTTGTTGCTAAGTGATGTTTATACTATTCGAGGACTTTGGCTGTCTTCCCATAGAAGTTGGGAAGGAACACAGACAGAACAATAGAATGGCCAATGGAATATACCATACCATAGACGTCGTGCTCACTATATAAATGGGGGCTGGACAGGGGGAAGGAATGAGCGACCTCTGCTCAGGTTAGGTAGGGCAATTCACCAAGCAAAGAAAAGTCACTTTGGAGAATCCTGTCATAGAGGTCTGAGGGGCTTGTCAGCCTTCAGTTTATAGCTAGCTATCTCCATCTCTGTAAAGTTTGAAGAGGTTTGGTGCTCGGGCACCGCTGGTGGTGTGGGGAGCCTCAGAATCTCCCTGGTGCCTACAGACTTGATATAAGTAGCCTTTCTGGGCATGCCACGTCTACACGTGGGTTTGAAAATAGTGAAGTATGCAAGTTTTCTCAGTTTCAGAAAAGCATGAAAAAAAGCCTTTAGCTGAGCCCTTTACGTATCTGTCAGAGCCAGCTGGAGGAGCAGGGAGAGGAAACAGCTCACTTGCAAAGGCCCCTCCAGCACAGAAACTGAGTAGAAGGTGCATGTTCCTCTTGTGTCTTTAAAAAATCCAGCCTTGGCAAATCTGAACTGCAATTCGTGTCAAGTGCCCTTGTATATGTTGTAACCAGCTCTTTGAGCACACAGACCAGATTTCTCTTTATAACTAGCATGGCTGTAGTCAGTGATGATGGTTGAGACTCAGTGTGAAGACTAATTACTTTTGCACTACCATGGCTGCTGGAGGCTTGTGCGTTTTGGGTTCTCCGTGCCTGGCTTGTGCTGAGCTGTTGCCAGCTGAAGCTGGAGGTGAGCACCAGCCAGGCTGCAGAGGCAGTCGCCTGAGCAAAGCCATTTTCTAAGGCTGCCAGGCTGGCTCTCCTCTGTTCAACACAAAGCAAGTCAAGTCTCACCAGGGCATAGAGCTCTGCTAATAGTGAAGCCGGCTGCTCTTCTCTGGCTTCCTTGAGAGGCTAAATCTGTTGGTCTAAGAGTACTGAAGTAAAGCATGGGAAAGGTTTCTTGAACAAAGGGTATTTTAGTTTGCTGATGAAAGAAAAGTCCGTTATGCTCTGCTTGTTCGTTTACTTGTGTGGTTTTGCTCCTCAAACTTCCTTAATAGTTGCTAAACTTCTGGTTAGTGTTCATTGCATCGCTTGAATTATTGCATCTCTTACTGGGAGAAATAAAACTATCTCCACATATTTGCTCTGGAAAACGTAGCTTCTCCCTTCACTTAAGCAACAGCTTTTCCAAAACAGATAAAGGATTGGTGAAGGCTGAGTGGAGGAGAATGGTAATTGGTACACAAGCTATGGGAAATAGCCCTGTAGTAGAGTCTGTTGCTACTGCAGGATTATTCACTACAAAACAGTCTGATGACTTTGTACTTTCCTCTAGAAATATACATCTCAAGTCTTTTAATTTTATGACAAGTATATATCATGCTATTTTCTCTTTATGACTGATATGTGTGGTGGAAGAGGAGCCTTAGGTCAGGACACAGAACATAGTGCAGTGGCTTCGGTGAAACAAGAAACAAACTGCGTGTTGGAGTGTTTACAGCAGAGGGGTGTTCTGCCAGTGTTATGAGGTGGCGTGCACTTAACATTCATTAACGTATGCTTATCTGGAGCTGTGTTCTCTTATCTGCTTGGTGAAAGTTCATCAGCCTACAAGGCCAGATTTGCTTGCTTCCTTCAGTCCATTCTGTATGGCTAGAGTAAAGGTCTTAACGTGACAAGCTGCGGAAAACCGAAAATAGCAGACAGGCAGGCACAGTGCAAGCTTTGCCTGAGCCGTCTCCCATCCCACAGCAGTCCTGAGCTGCGGAACCGTGCTTCTGGTTTCAGGCAGAGTCTGGTTGCCAAGACACTCAGCAGAAAGCAGGCACCCACAAAGTGAGCATCCACCCTCTTCTCTCCCGTGACCTGCAGCACCTGCACCCCTTAACCTAGGCTTCTGCTGCAACAGCCAGCCCCCTCCCCTGGGGGCTTCCACTTCAGGCCTCTCGCTGACATTTTACACGTTGCATTCAATTATAGTCACTTTTCACTGCCAGCCCTTGGCTTTCAGCCCAGCCTCAGACCACAGCCTGGAGCTTTTAACCTGCATGCAGTTGGTAACTCCTTACCTCCCTTGCACAGACTGTGCGTAACCATGGAAGTACTTGTAGCGGGCAAACACGTACAACACACCCAGAAAGGAAGCTAATTCTAAGAAAGAAAAGATTAATGGGGGGAGAAACAGTTAGAAAACTAAAAAAAAAAAATAAAAATAAATAGGATCACAGTTAGAAACTTTATGTTTTCTAATTGTGTAGCTCTGGGGATTTGCACAGCTACCCATTCCCTGGGAAGTTATCTTGGGAAAGAATCATTCAAAAGAGATATGTGTATTCTTAAACATTCATTACAGGAAGTTTACAGATAAGGGTGAGCATAGGACTGTCCAAAAAATTCTGAAAAAGTTCCTGGAAAAGGCGATCTCAAGAACTGATAGGAACCTGTACCTCCCCATTACCCCAGTTTGGTGGTCATCCCAGAGCAAGGATAGGGGTTTGGAGCGCAGTAGCTTGACCCAGCCCTGTCATTTTGTATTGTTATGGCAGTTCATGCTAAAGGGGAGTGTTTGTTTTGTTAAGAGAATCTTACTTATGTTGTTAATAACCTGCTTTGCATTTCTATAGCGGCGTTTATCCAAGGACAGGAGAGAAAGCTGTAGTGACGTTAGCTTTCTGACCTCCCTGCGGGAAGAGTATAAAGTCACCTCTGTTTGATAGATGGAGCAGGGTGTGTAGGGCAGTTGTATGATCCAGGACTAAGCTGGATAATTTTGTGTTCTTTCAAACCATGTGAGCGACTATTACAGAGGACAGCTTTTGCTGGGTTCTGGATTAACTCGTGTAAACATACCTATGGGAGACGCTCACATGACTTAAAAATGCTGGTTAACAACTGTGATTTTCCTCCCTTCAAGTGTGTGTCTATGATCATGTGTACTATCTCGTATCAAATTTGTTGGTTTAAGCGGTACTACTTTGGATTTACATTGGATTTGCAGTGGAGATGGGACTCTGGCTATAAGAGGGCCCCAGAAAAAAATACTGTTTTGGAGCAAACACAGAAAACGGAGAAGAAAGCTAGTTGTTCAGGAGGGAGAGGTGTAGTGGGCATGAGCTAGTTATCCTTTTTCCAGCCCACGGACTTCATGCTTCTAAAACATCAGCTGGAGAACGGCTGATACATCAGAATGCAAAAATTAGGTTCTGTTAGGGGACATGGCAGACACGCCGTGGGACGTCAAACAGAGGGAGGGGTAGGTATGTAAGCTCTCTAGTGTCTGAGTTCAGAACATTTGGCCAAAACCTGCCCCTCTGCTAGGTGCCTGAGAAAACCCAGTAGGTTTTCAGGAGTCCCCGTTGCACACCTGAAGTACAGTATCTATGGCTGGAGATGCCACTGTTATGACTGTGCTTCAGCGCTCAGTGCTATGTCCCAGGACAAACAAATGAGTCATAGCCCAGTGGCAATATCACTCATCTGGGATGTGAAACCCCAAAGGTTTGCTGGTTTGAGCTCCGTCTCCATCAGCCAAGGGTCCAGCCATGGGTATGAGTGCTCTGACTTGAGTCTTTTCAGGCTGCCTCCTTCCCCAGGGATGATACCTGTGCTTGATGTCCTGTGAGAATTGACCCGTAATGTGCAAATAGTTGTTAGTGGGAAGCATCTGGGAGCTGCTTTGCTGAATGATTTACCCTGCAAATCCACTGAATGTGTGATAAATGTGCTATGTGCTGGCTCCTTGATTTGCACCGAGAAGTGAAAGCTGGTGGGGCCATGTGAAATGCCATGACTAAGTGAGGATTTCACTGTCACTGAGCATTCTTCTAGGAAGGCTATGCTAACATAACACAGTTAAAAGAAGGAAAAAACCAAGTTGGATACAGTCATTTGCCTCCTGACAAAACTAAAATGTTTTAAAAAGTTATGTAAAAGTTCTCAGTCCAAGATAAAAATGAAAAGTATTTACCTTGATTAAAAAACCATCCTGCAATCCAGAGGACAGTCAGGAATATTGGGTAAAACTCCACACAGTTTTGTCTGCAGAATAAATTTGAAAGAACATTAGTCTTGAAAGGGAAAAAAGTATTGGTGAGATTTTCAAGAATTGGCCTTGGCCTGATTAAGTTGCCACTGAAGTTAATGCTATCGAATCCAGTGGGAGCACAGTCAAGCCAGCATTAGGTATTCTTAAAAATTCTCTTCTTTGTAATCTAAAATAGAAATGATTTCAGGTATTTGCCCGGTATTTAAACTTAGACAAGAATCTGGATCCCAGCTACATAGAAATAAATAGGACAAATAATCCTAAATCAAGTGCCTGTGCAGCAGAGAGAGGCAGGAATTCCAGCACAAGGATGGGATGTTAATCACTGGTGTCCATATGGTACACAAGTTTTGTGGGTCAGCTTTTCCAGGACTGCCAGTGGCAGCACAGAGCTGTGCAGAGGCAGCTTGGATTGCTGTGCTGAGGCCAACTGCCTTTATGAGGTCCTAACAGGCACAGACAGCACACGGTAGATCTTGTGGTGAGGACCATGACATCTTTATTTATGCACATCATCAGTTTCCCCACCAATATTTCTTCGGGATATATTTTCTTCATTGTTCTGAATGAATTTCTTTTTTATGGATTAGGCAACCTTCTATATCTAACACATTCTGGTAACTCATATGTTGTCTAATGTATTCTATGTCTTGTTATCCACTACAACTACAGTTACAGCAGATGGGAGTGTTTGAAATAAATATAAATATTTTTGCACAGGGTCATTAGCTAATCACCAACCGAAACCCTCTAGAAAAATGCTGTCATCTTAGGCTATTCCACTGTTATCCACTGTGAAGACAGAGGTTGCCAGTTCTGTTGTCTTCCACATGTTTGCTGTTAGCTACAGTTCAAGAACTGACAGGAGAGCTTGCTAGATCCAGAACTTCTGAATTCTCTGAGCTACAGCCAATTAGCTCTCAGCCCCTACTTAGGTTTGGGTAATCTGATTGCCTGGTTTGGTCAGAACTTGAGCAATGACTTTTTAAAATGGGCTGAACTTACCCCATTCTCATTAAAATAATAACGGAACCATTTGAAAAGCAATCTGTTTTTTTTTGGGGGGTTTTTTTGGGGTTTTTTGTTTGTTTTTTTTTGGCAAAAGATGCAAAGAAAAGGAAACATTTTAAGGTAATGTTTTTGCTTCTCTTCCGGACTGAATTGTTATTCATTGCTACCGTCTTAATGATCTTGGACTTACTGCGCACGAAATGTTCTGTCAAATTCTGGAGCTCCCGTGACAGCTGGGGGCATGACCTTGTGCTTCATTCGTGATTTCCCCACCAGCCAAGCAAAATGACCTGTAAATCAAAAATAAGGGCTCACAAATTACACATTAGTAATTTTTTTAAATAGAGATTGTTATTCTTCAGGTCACTCCATTTTGTTTGACAGAAAGAGACCAATATTGGATAAGCTTTTTTTTCCATCCAAATTTATATCATAGAATCATGGAATGGTTAGAGTTGGAAGGGACCTTAAGGATCATCAAGTTCCAAGCCCCCTGACATGGGCAGGAACACCTCCCACTAGACCAAGTTGCTCAAAGCCCTTATCTTCAAGATCTTGTCTTCACAAGTGACACTCATGAGGAAGGGGAAAAATTGCTATTTTCGGAAGTATACTTGTTCTCTTTTTGCATTTGCTCTACTAGCTATGACTTAAACATCCTTCCATCTCATCTGCATCCTAGAACTGCGCAGCCATGGAGCAGTGTGGTCACTCTACAGTGGCAGTGTGCTGCCTCAGCAGTGTCTCAGTAACCACATCGCGCTTTTGGAGGTCACTTCCCCACTTGCTTGAATAGCATATGGTCATTTTGTTTTAGCGATACTAAGAGCTAGGATGCTTCGAAGTATGGGGCAGCGTCACAGTCTTTGGAAACACAAATCTGGTCACCATCTTTTTCAAGTTATTTACCTGTATCTTCTAGTGCTTGCTTTTCCATCTGTTGTTGTTGCCTCGGACTGACAAAATTCAGTAAGTTGGAAAGAGCAGAAAGCTGAAGCTGGGGAGGCTGTAGCCTTTCTCTGTTCTCCACCTCATCTGCTGGAGAGCCCTGAGAGCTCTCTGTTGAAGGACCTATGCTGTTTTAACCTCCACTGATTGGAGCTGATAGTACTTACTTGTCTTATAAAAAGCACTTTTTAGAACTGATGCAGTGCCATGAAGAAGATAGATTACTTACTCTGCAGTCACTAAATGCCAGATACTTACCAAAAGTCCCTAAACCAATTAAACACTACTTCTGCACTTCTGACCTGTTTTTCTAGGATTACTTCTGATGTGTGTATGTATACCTCATTTTACTGATGACCTCATTGCAGAAGTCTCCCCTTAGAAGTTGAACAGAGGCTCTCAAGGACAAAAGGCAATACACAAAGAGCAATTTTCTATATGCAGCAGAGCTATTGGGCATCATCCTGTTTGACTTTAAAGCTCTCTGGGTACCTGGGGTTATTTTTCTGGCTGTGTCATAGCCACGCTCTACAAGAAGCTTGCCATCTACCTTGTAGCTAAACTCCACCTGGATCCAAAAAGCAGGCATGCACCTGAGTTCGCTGAAAAGACCTGTCTAAGAGGCAAGCCTAGAACATACCTTCTGTCCTCCCTTCTGGGAGCAGTGGCATTAAAACACAGCTAGAGATATTAGTGGTTCTGCCCTGTGCACCTCTTATGGCTTAGCCTTGTGACCAAAGCCTTTTCCCAAAAAAGCATTTTCCTGTCTCTCTTCTCCCCATATAAAAAATTACAGGCTGTGTTCAAGTGACCTCTTAACCTTTCTCTCCAGAGACTAGTCAGAGCATCTCACATGTCTCTCTCTGTAAGGCAGGTTTACATTACCTTTGACTGTATTTGCATCCAGCAAGACCTCCTCCACTCCCACCCACACATCTCTTGTCATGTCTGGTGATTCATACCTTATTTGCCACCTTGCAGCCTTTTCAGAAGAGAAGAATGGTAGCGGGTAGAGTTTAGGGAACACACCTCAGGGAGACTGGAACTTGTGGAAGCACGAGAATTACCTCTGAGAAATATTTTTCCAGGAAACTTAACTGAAAAGTTGCTTTTTAACTTCAGTCACCCTCAAAATGATCTATTTTTTAATGACAAATGCAACACTCTGGTAAATCCTGCCTGGCTTATCAGTCAAAGTGGTAGGTTTGTGTTTTGTGCAATGGCATTTTCAGCCAGCAATGCGTTCCCCATTTTCTGGCCATGCTGAGCCCTTCAATGCTTACATACACTCTGGAACCTGATTTTTTCTACAGAGGAGCTAAGGCAAGCCAAGGCAGCTCATTCCATCCGAATCAGTTGGGAAAAAAAGAAAAAGAAAAAGAAAAAGAAAAAGAAAAAGAAAAAGAAAAAGAAAAAGAAAAAGAAAAAGAAAAAGAAAAAGAAAAAGAAAAAGAAAAAGAAAAAGAAAAAGAAAAAGAAAAAGAAAAAGAAAAAGAAAAAGACTTGAATGGATGCTGGACAAAATAAACTTACTGGGGGAAATAAGTAGATTAAGGCCCTGTAGGGGCCAAATCGTTCTTGTTTGTTCAGTACAATTAACCAAAGCAAATTGTTGAGGCTATGGTATAACCCTGGCCTCAGCTTTAATGCGATTTGCCCTTGGTATTGCTCGGTCAGGAAGGCTCTAGTTTGAGTGGCAGGGATTTGCACATGGGAGACTCTGGGAACCATACACAGAAACAGGTTGTGATAGTACGATAGTACAGCTGACCATCATAAAATCCACTTCTTTAGTGGCTTCCACTGAGGTTGATGGGAATTTTGCTGGGTTGAGTGGGCTTTTATATGGCAATATATACCCAAAATATACCCAAGCTGCGGTACTGCATAATGGGGGAACTAGAGTCATGTCTGACACCTTAAAAGAAAAGGTGAGCCTGGTGTGCAGAACAAGACAGGTACCAACCAGGGACTTGAAAGGAGCTCAGGAGAGGAATAATTACTGTATTTTTTGCTAACTGCATAGGACTTGCCTTTTAGTTCCTTTCTGGTGAATGGAAAGCAGCGATGTAACTCCAAATTTAAGCTTTCTGATTATGGTTTAAAAAGGGCTAAAGTAAATAATGAAGCAATGGGAGAGCGCTTCTGCCCCACCCACTGGAGGTGCTGTCGTAAGAACTCCAGAAGCACTGCAGCAGGAGCAAGGAAAGATTTTTGTAGCCCTTTCTTCCCCCTGTATCAAGTTGTTCAGTTTTAGCAGGCTAAATTACATGACTGAGGTAGTTACAAAGTATGCTTGACTTGCCTTTGTTTGCCTTTTTTTGCTTTCATCTTCAGGTGGCATTTATGGTTACTGAGTTAATGTCTTTACTCTGAAAATATGGGACAAAGCAGGCTTTCAAGGAACATTACTCTCACACATTTTACAGGTGTTAAAAAGCCCGTAGAGACGCTGCTACCTGTATTGCAGTGCATGACAGTGCATGTTAATTTGCATGGCCTGGCCTTGCAACCTTGTAAAAAAAAAAATCAAACACTTTTAAATAATGTCTTGCTGGGCCCTGGAATTACTTAAAGTGATTTTAAAAGGTGCTAGTTCAGAGAGACGCTTCAATATAGAGGAGAAGCAGGACTCCTGTCCTCCCTATTCTCTCCTGTGTCAGTGACTGGGATTCATTCTGTCCTTTCATTGGATTCCCATGTTTTCCCATCAGTCTATAAAGCACTAATCTCTCAAACAAATCTCAGCTGCTTGAAACTGGATTCATGACTGGAAACCACTTCTTGCATTGTTTCTCCTCTTTCTTTCTACCCTAGAGCATTTCTTGCACAGCTTAATCTTCTACTGACCTGATTTCTTTGAATAACTCATGGTTCTGAGACACTAAATCTGGTACCTCTGATGATTGCTAAGTGAAACCTGACTTCAGCGCTGCTTCGGGAAGGTTGTATTCCCCATTAGCACCTTCCTAACTCAGGAGCATAAAGACTGCACCAGGAGCCTTGTATGTTGTGTTTTGTACACGGTAAGCAGTCACACACTGGGCCGCTCCTCTTGCATGAACTGGTTATAACACATCCTTACGGTGTCGGTTTCCCAACATTCATTTGAATTTCCAGAAATTAATCTGTGTTGGTTTACCCATGCTAGAAAGCATGCTGCAAGTAAGCCAAGCTGTGATGACTTAGATCAGTGGATCGGATTCTTACGTGGGTTTCTCTTTGGGCTTGATGTCTGACTGCCAGTGTAAATTAAAACCCAGGTTGTCTTTTCTATCTATTCTGTCATTTTAACTAATATGGATTAACCATCACAAGGAAGAACAGAGATATTTTCCCCCTCCCTTTGCAGTTTCAGCATCTGTATAATTCCTTGAGTTTTCAAACTGCAGTACTTTTCTGGATAATGTTTGTTTCTTTGTTTTTAATCCTTCACAATTCTACTTTAAAAATCAAGCCAGGCAAGCTGAACTTTCACAGAAGTCTATGGGAAATATTGCCACCAGATAGAAATGTTCTGTGAAGATCACAGAGGTATGTTGCAGCTGGTCCGATGACAGAAAAAGAGAATGTAAATTTTAGGTGCTTTTTGATTGCCTTCTGTTGTGTTGGGCTGTTTTTTAATCTGGAAGGGCCGAATTCTCAAGCCTTTTTTTCTACTGGGCACAAATGTTATTGCAGTAGTTGAGGCTTTAAGAACAAATAAACAAACAATCAAGTTACACAGATAGGTTGCTAGATAAGTTGACAGTGCTACGGGTATTTTAAAAAAATGCAGAATAATTACTTTAGCTTGCTTTTAGTCTCATCCTAGTATAGCACAAATGCTTTCGAAATGTACCGTGTTTCTCGGTGTAAACACAACTGAAACAACATATTTTAAAGAAATTAATGACAAGCATTAAAAATGCTGCTGCAGTTTTTAGACTGAAACACAGCAAAAGGAGTGCCTCGACTTGCCCATTTCTTTCCCTAGTCCTTCATTCTCAGAGGCATATCAGCAGGGGATAGAAGACATCCATTTAGATCTTAAAGAAATGTAACGTTGAGGACAAAATTTGGAATATCTCATATTATATTTCTGTCTGGTGTAAAGGTTTGCCGCCTTCTTTCATTTCAGATACTTAGTATATATCTCTATTTCACAAAACAGTTTTTCCAGCACTTTTAGTCCAGCAGTAGTGTGTCTGATTTCACAAATTTACTCTCACTTTTGAGGTTTTCAGTTGTATAGCTGCCTAAATAAGAATCAAAACCATGACGCAGTGTGGCTGTGGGGTAACTTTGCAGCTAGTTACTAGCTCTCACAATAGTATGGTTCCAAGAAGTTGGCAAACAAAATAGGATTGAAAACAAATTAGTTTCTCCCACAGGGAAAAGTAATCTGTCCTACAGAGCCAACCCCCTCTCTGACTACAGAGGGGGTAAACAATGCGCCGGTGAGAAAAATGTTAGGAGTTCTCCGAAATTCAAGGTACAGAGCAGCCAGTTTATCACAAAATAATTTCCAGTACTTCAGAACCGGTGGAAACCTCCCCGAGCCCCAGCCACGCAACCCCACAGGTCTTACATTGCTGGAAGGCGGAAAGAAGAGAGACAGCCGAGAGCAAAATCAAATCACCAGCCATGTTCCCAGCAGCTTCCGTGTGCGGGCAGGATGTGTGTACAGGAGAGACAGCTTGAGTGAGCAATAAGGAAAAACTCCGAGTGGGAGAATTATAGTGCTTTTCAGCATTGCAACAATGGTCTGCCCTGGAAATAAACCAGCCCAACTTTTTAAAACAAGAGTGCTACATCATGCCCATTTTTCATTCCTGAAAAAGTTCAAATCCAGTCAGCCAGCCCTGCCTGCCTCTTGCCTGTGTGAAAGCACAGAGAGAACAAAACCAGCCTTTCCTGCCTCTGTGGATTCAGCTGTTCTTTAATGCCTTAGATTTCAGCTGCAATCTTGTTGGGGGCGAAGACTTTTTGTTCTGTGTTTGTACAGGGTGTAACGCGGCGAGGTCTGCGTCCATCGCTAGCAGTGCCCCTTGAAAGCAGCAGGTGCAGGAGATGCGAGGGGGGAGCCGAGCTTTGTACTGTCCCTGTGCTTGATTTACGGGTTTTGCCCAACGTGGACGACTTGGGCTCTGACGGATAACGGCACAGCCACTTTACAACTAGTCAGTGTGCAGAAAGGAATTGTTCAGGATAGTTCAAAGGGTAAAACAACTGAGAGAGAAAGAAATACCTCCCCTCATTTAACTGCCTGGAGTACACTTCCTATAGCTTACGCCTAGTCCTAAAGCTGGGAGAGATTCCTCTCAAGGAACATTTTTCATCAGCTAACTAACAGGGAGCGTGATGTCGTTAGCCTTTATGCTCCCATAAGACCGCTAGAACAAAACCAGTGTAATGTTTGTTGTCACTCCAGGATTATCTATCCACTTTGCCTCCAGCTGATGTTGGAGTATTTCATTAAGCTTAGTCAAATTTGCTAGTTTTAAAGGCTAACATAAAAAAGATGTTAAAACAGTTATTTTACCTTGCCAAATTTTAAGAGGTTATTTCTTGGGTATTAATTCAGTATATTGTTCTTTCTAAAGATTGGAAGAGGAGATGTGCTGTAATAACATTAGCTGGATGTTTGTGCTTAGTTGCAGCTCTTCAGTTGCTGATTTATGTGCTTTAATTGCGGTTCTTGTTGTAGTATGGGTTGGCTTTCTCACCACTCAGTCTATCTCGGTTTTTAGGGGCTGGCTCAGAAGTGTTCAAAGCATTGTCACCCTCCTGATACAGAGAAGTGAAGGAAAACTCTAACAGAGCCAATAATTTGAAAAGTTAAAACCACAAGGGCTAAACATTTTCAGGCCAGCTGATACTGAAGTTATGGGGGTTTCTTCTGACTTTATTCAAAGGCCATGGACATGCAAAATGCAGGAAAGAATACAACACAGCAGGAATACAATTTAGGGCAGGGTGTTAAATACACAGTAATACTATAGGCTGCATGCCCATTATAGCTGTGCTGGAGTCTGCTTAAAAATCTGTTCACTTTCCACCGGTAGCAGAGAGTTTGTAGTTGCCTATAGATTTACAATGCTTTTAGTCATACGTAGGCCACAGCCAATATTATGCTTCCTCCTTGTGTAACCCAAAATAGAAAGTCAGATCATGTACAAAACAAGGTTGGGTTTATTTTTGGTGGTGGAAATACAGCAGTACCTCAGATGCTCAGAGTTTTACAATGCGTATATGTCCTAATATATACATAGATGCCGGGATCAACCAAGAGATTTCTCCAGTTATGTCAGGACGTTTTGACAGTTCTTCTGTGGCTGATTTCTCAGCTTGCTCCAGATGAACATAATTAGGTTTTGCATTTCCTTCACTTGCATATATTTCATACGTGCTTTGCTTATCTCTGTTGTTGTAAATGCATGTGTTTTCTGCAGCTGTCCAAAGGTGTCTCCAAAACAAGAACAGGGGCTCTGAGCAGTAAAATGTAATGTGAAATCAGAGACACTGGTGGTGTCTTAACAGGTTTAGGTCTTTCCCATTTGAAAACAGTAGTATGTTATTGCTGCACCATCTTTTGTATGTGTGCTCTGCAGGGAGAATGAGTTTCTCTCTCTGTGATTTACAGCAGCGGAAACTGAGGCACTGGGTAGGGATGGGACTTGCTCGTTTCACACAGCAGCTGTGTGTGAGAGCTGGGACTCTGCGTAGCCCCAGGATTTAAGGCAAATTAGCCATCCTTGCCTCCTGCTGACCTGCGTGTCCCTGGCAGACCTTCCCAAAGAGGCTGTCTCTTCTTGCTGTAGAGAACCTCCTGTTGACCAGCAGTGAAGTCAAACCCCAGCAGGGTGGCAGCACTGCTGTCAGGAGAGAGCAGATGGTTGGGGTAGTGAGACCAAAAGCATTTAAAGTGTGAAACCGGACTGATCAAATAAGCTCTTTTAAGGGAATTACACTGTCAAAGCTGCTGAGCTTTGTCTCTTGAAGAGCTGAAAAGAGCTTTGCAAAGGGTAGTGTTCAGTCTATGCTGGGGTGTAACTTCTTAAAGGCCAGTCACAAGTGGCAGTGCAGCATCTTTTAGTTTTAAACACCTTCTAGAAGACAGACTCTGAAGAACAGAGGGTCTCCTCTGGCTGGAAGGGAAAACATATCTGAACTCTCATGTATTTCACTGGAAAGACTTACAGGGTAAACCAAGACTATTACAATGTATGAGGCTAGCTGATGTATCAAAAGCAGCTTAGCTACAGCAGTAACAGTACAGAGCTCTGTGGTTTATTAATTTAGTCTGCTTTTCAACAATATATTACAAAGAACATGGCCCTGTGTGGCACTGGGTCATACTCAGGCTTTAAATTTATCAGAACTGTGAAACAGGTGAAAGAGGAAGAAAATACATTTACCCCTTCAAATGTTCCTGTTTCTACCTCCTTCTACCTACCAGTTGTAACCCAGATCTGCTGTTGTTTCATAGACACTTTGTATGGGGCCTGAGAGGAAGGATGAAAACTCCATTTTATTCAGTTCTTTTTAAGGTCTGATTGTTCAGAGTCCCCTGCTTTATGGCAGCGTTACCTAATGGTAAAACAGATTCTGATTTCCTGTCCCTGTCCTCTGGACACTGGTATCATGAGATGAGACTATTTTTGATGGTGGTGGCAGGGCAGATTTAAAAGGATTAAATAGAGTAGTAGCCAGAGGTTCGGATTTTTCCTCAATCTGCACCTTATGCAGCCTAATGTCACCCCCATCAATACTGGATATAAGTCAGGAAAGAATTGGTTCATGGTGCTCTCATCTGGCTGTACAAAAGATTGATGTGCTTTAACTCCCATCATATTAATGTGAGTTGCTATATGCACATAAATTCCCACATGCCCGCATGTCCACTGGCTTCTTGGGTTTGCTTATGGACTTTGGGAATCATTACATTTTTTCACTTTGGACATTGAAGGAACATATCTGGGACGCAATTCTGGATTGCGATAGAGGATAATATATTTTTACTTATTTTTATAAAACATAAACTGTGTCAACCTTGCATATCCCGTTGTAATCATAGCAGGCTTTCAAAGCAGCAGCAAAAAGAGGAGTCTAGATTATGGTAAGAAGTACCTACATGTAATTACAGTCTGGGGTTGGTTTTTGTTAAAACGGTGCTTTTCTGTTAAAGAACATGGGTTTTTTTCTTAAAATATCTTCACCTGTTCTCAGCTCTGAGGAGCTCAAGAGTGCAATGGCTTGGGAAAGATTACCAGAACCAGTTCAGGAAAACGGTGCACACACAAGCACATCTGCAGTGCCATGAAAAAATGCTGTCTGTATATGGTGATTGGGCAATACCTGGGGCTGAATATTCCTCACCTCCCATGTCTCAGACCACTTCCTCCTCCTCCTAACCTGCATGGTTCTGGAAGAAGCGGTAAATCTCCAAAGAAGAGGTACAGTCTAACACAAGAAGGGAATTCTGCAAACCCTCCCTCTCCCACTCAGCAGAAGAAGAGGAAATGCGGTATACAAAGCTATTTCCCATTCTTTCTTTTGGCTCTTCTTGTGAGAGATCCAACGTGTGCTGCAAAGGCTACCAGCCTGGAGATGGGATGTGGTGGGCCTTGCAGTCACGTAATGTGTGAGGAGAGACTTAGGCAAAGTCACATTTCTCTTGTTAGTGTGTGGATTAGATGCCTGAAGATGAGAAGTAGTTTTCCCAGATTCTTCCCCTTATGGAAATCAGCGTGGCTTAATACTCTGTGCTTCACTCACAGGCTAAAGCTGCTGTGGACCTATAGGATCATCTTGCCTGACTGCCTGTATCATACAAATTGGCAGCATTTCAGCAATGAATAACAGCTCATTAATAAATGATGGGAGCTGGGAGGCAGCGGTGCTTCCAGACGTTAGAACATTTCCTGCATCGTGCAGCCCCGCTGGCTCTGTGAACGGTATCTCCGGTTTGCAGCAGGCAGTCTTGGGAGAACCCAGGGCTGGTCTGCGAGATGCAGATCCTGCATGACTTATGTCTGGATCAAAAGGAGGTTTAAAGATTTTCCTGTTGCTATTGACCAACTGGAAGCAGATCCCCAGACCAGCGTGACTGCTCTGATATCTGGAATGAAGGGGATTAATGGAGATTCAGCAAGAGATTTGAAGCCGTGTTGGTTGTACGTCTCTTGTCTCCCTTCACAACACCTAGTAGATTTGTGACAACATAGCACTTGCTATTTTTTAACTTGCTAACCTCGGACAAAGAGCTATTTTAATTAGCAAACCCCTTCAGCTCGAGGGACTCTTTTCATCCATACAGAAGGAAGTTCAATTTCATCTTTGTGGAAATCAGCTATGCTTAGGAAGCAGGAGGTAAATTGTGCTCCTGTTCAGCTTTATCGGGTGCCTTTAGGCGATAAGGCAGATCTGAGCATTCACTCAGGTAGCTGACGAGCCAGGCCCTCCAGCCTGGCCAGGTCTTCAGCACGGCTTGCAGTACAGACAGTCACAACTGCGGGCCATTATTTATCGCCTGCATCTTCGACTTTGCAGAGACACTATTGGTAAATGCTGGCTCTCGGTGTCAGAGTGATGCTTGCTTGACTCCAGCTTCCAGGGCAACATAGCAGCCACAGTCATTGTTATAATTGAAAAAATGACAGTTTTCCAAGGTGTCTGCTCTGGTTACGCATTCAGCTGCTCCCAAATTTCTATCAGGTGGCACGTCTGATTCCCTGAGATTCACTTGAAAGTCCTGTGTGACTTGGCCGTCTAACAGATGTGGTTAATGGCAGACAAAAGAATCAGAGTGGGTACCTGGCGGCTGCCCTTGTGCTTCACCTTCCAGACTCTGCACCTTCCTCCCACCTGGCAGGTCAGACACCAGCTCCCCTGAGAAAAATAATGTAAGCAGATGGTATTGTGAGATCCCTATTTACACAGGCATGTTTTGAAAAGAAATAAAACCCTGGCAAGTATCCTCCTTCTACCATACTTCTCCATCTCTCCCTCCAGCTGGGGCAGCCCCAGTCACATCCATGCTGGAGTGGGATTTGATGCAAGTGCTATTGGATCAGCCATGCTTCCATGTCAGCCACTCTATCCCGGCTTTGCTTATGTCTGTCCCCTCAGTTGCTTTCTGCATCACTCGCCGGCACAATTGCCATTTCTTCTCTGGGTTTCCACATCCTCTCCTTGCCCGTTAGAAGCTCTGCTCTCATCCCTCCTCCTGCTCCCCCACTCCGCCCATGTCCACTCTTCCCTGATAGATGCTGTGGTTGTAAGTTAAAGCCGGGGGGCCTGGGAAGCTTTGTCTGCTCCTGGGCAGGGGAGGGGGTCCTCCGGTCAGGGTCTCGTGTTGCTTGGCAACATATTTCTCTCTCCTCCGACAGTCATTTCCCCTCACAGCGCCTGCTGAAGCACGCACAACAAATGAAAGCAATATTACAGCAGCAGTTGCTCCTGTCGCTGTTTACTTATTATTTACGGTTATTGCCGTGAAAGGATTTGCAAACATTTCTTCACATCCTTCCTTGGTCAAAATAGATATTCTTACATGCTTTTGTGGCACACCTGCATAATTAATGGATGGTCACTGCATTTCAGGGCACGTGACATACAATCTTATTGGTGGTTTCTAAAGTGGCTGCTGGTTCTGGACGTTTCTATTTTTCAGCCCCAATTTAAGACATTCAAGGCTTTATACTCAGAAGTGCAAAAAATCAGTGGAAAAGAGTCCAGCTTAACATCCTCCAATTGTGGCTCTCATTTTTAGGTACACATACACTTAACAAATTTTGCTCTGAATTGCTTTCTGTCCCTTTCATAAGGATTAAGGCTAACATTAAGATTTCAAAATGAAAATGTTGCCACAAACAGAGATAAAGCATCTAGGGTTTTTCCTGATGTCTGAGTCTCCCCCTTATCTGTTTGCCCTTTCCTCCTCCACACTAACCACTTCCAGCTTAGTCTTTCCAGTTTGCATTTGTGGATGTGTCAAAGGAGAAATAGAGCTTCATTTATCATAGAATCATAGAATGGTCCAGGCCAGAAGGGACCTCTAGGGTCATCTAGTCTGACCTTCCCACAGTCAGCAGGGACACCCCCAACTAGACCAGGTTGTCCAGGGCCTCGTCGAACCTCCCCTTGAATATCTCCAGGGAAGGGGCCTCAACCACCTCCCTGGGAAACCTGTTCCAGTGGTCCACCACCCCCAGAGTAAAAAAACTATTCCTAATATCCAGTCTAAATCTTGCTCTTCTCCAGCTTGAAGCCATTGCCCCTCATCCTGTCACTACAGGCCTTTGTAAACANTTGATGCAGCCCAGGGTGTGATTGACCTTCTGGGCTGCCCGTGCACACTGCCTGCTCATGTCCAGCTTCTCATCCCTCAACACCTCCAAGTCCCTTTCCTGAGTGCTGCTTTCTAATACTGTATCTCCTAGTCTGTATTGATAGTGAGGATTGTTCCAGCCCAGGTGCAGAACCCTGCACTTGCTCTTGTTGAACCTCATGAGGTTCACCTGGGCCCACCTCTCCAGCCTATTCAGGTCCCTCTGAATGACATCCCGTCCCTCTAGTGTATTAACACCACCACACAGCTTGGTGTCATCTGCAAACTTGCTGATGGTGGACTCAATATCTGTTTTCTCTAAAAGAAGGCAGCAAGAAAGCCAGGCCACATGTGTTTTCTGACCTTACAATGAAAATCCTGCTGAGGTCTTTCCTTACTTGACAGACTTTTGTCGCTCAGGACAGACCTGGGAAGCTTTCTTCGTGCTGCTGGCCAGTTATGCACCGACGGATCTTTTACAGGGCCTTGATTCAGTTCTAGGTATTTATTCCATTTGTTAGCAGGGATTGACTCCCTAGCTTGTGACAAGGTCTGACAGGCAGGGGACAACTTTGGTACTGTCTGGCTGCTCTGCAGCGACAGACGCATATATACATCTGCCATTGCCCTCTGCTGGGCTGTGCCAGAACTACTGCTATCTCAGCCGGAGGAACCCTTTTCATTTCCTGAGTAGAACACTCACTCTCCTTTGCTTTAAGAAATTACCTCTTTTGGAACTAAGGCTGCCTGCATGCAGCTGGCTGACAAACAAGTGCGGTGGTTTCCTTTAGCCAGTGATGGTCACACAGCCTCAGTTGCAAGGAGCAGCACAGGAGCTAGCCCAGAACAGGAATGTCCACCTCACCGGGGCCCCAGCTGCGGAGGAGGATAAAAGCCACCTCTGATGCACAGCAGAGGTAGAAAGCTGGGACAGCAAATTTTTTTCCCATTCAGCTCTCCTGACTGACCAACTGGGCTGACTTTACAGTGGATGCATACATACAGGGTTGGGTTGCCAGTTTGCCACTACTACTATTTAGATTGTGCACTTAGTTATTGCTTGTATATCTGTGAGTTGGAATTGAATGCAGAGCTGGTTTCTGAGCACAGCTCTAAGGCACATTGCCTGCTCTACATCCACTCGCTTATTGTCATGCTGAGTTTCAGTCGAAAAGCTCTTAGATGGAGACTCTGAATCCACTTTAAAATCTAGTTTTCCCACAGCAGGGGTTATTAAGGACAGCCTTTTTGAAAAAGCTTTATAGAATGAAGACCTTTATAGAAATGAAGACCCAATGCTAAGGCGCTACAACAGCGAGGTATACCTGCAAGGAAGGGGCAGTTTGCATTTCTATGAGATTGCACCAGTAGCCCAGCTGTTCCTCAGAGAAAGAAAACAATCCCCAATTTAGGCTCACTTAGCCTAGGCGGGCTGGTTGCTTAAGAGGGAGTTCTCTGAAATCAAACCAGGACAGAAGTGATCTGCAGTAATGACTCACTGTCAGCTATTTCTTTACTGAATCTACAGTGACTAGGAGAAAAGGGATATTGTATATGGGTTTGGGGTTTAGTTTTGGGTTTGGTTGGTTGTTTTTCTTTTCTTTGCACCCCTTCTAACAGACTGCTCTGTGGTCAGACTGAGAGATCTGAGAGAGTTTCCCAGCTCCACCTACTCAGCAGTGGCTCTGCACCCCAGCTGGGAGCCATAGCTTACAAATCAGGAGTTTTGTGAAACTCTGCAAAGTCATTTGGAGAGTGCTTTGAAGCTCTTGAATGAGCATAGCCCAGTCGGGGGTAGTTTTCAGTCTTCTTCAGCTTGAAAAGCCCTCTGGGCTGTCTGGCGGAAACAGAAGTGGGGAAGGAGTGTCAGCTCAAAGCGTAACCTGGTAGTGTTCATGTGGGAGGTGAGCAGGAGTTAAACCAGGTAACGTGAGAGTGCAATTAACGTGTACTTTCATCGGTCACCTTACCCTGGACACTGCCTGTATCAGCTAACATCCTTGTGCTGACTGAATTGCCTTTCTCAACTCAGTGAGAGATGATATTGCAGACTACAGAACATTGCTGATAAATTAGCAGAATTTGAGAGTAAAAGCCATTCCAATTCCAGAATGGCCTTATTACTCTTTGAAAAAAAACAAATGTTTCTTCATATAGTTCATTTAGCCAGCTCTGAAACAGGGAATGTAGAAATAGGTGGCATTGACTTGGGATGTTTATTTTTAGGTAACGGTTTTTGCTCCCTTTCTCAGCATAAGAACTACTTTCATTTTCTTCAGAGGCAAAGTTATAAATATGTTCCATTGAGATCCAGGGCATCTGACACAAGTGTGTAGCAATTCTCCCTGCTGTGCATGGCAATAATATTTCCTTCCATTCCGCAGCACTCTCACACCCCTCCGACAGAAAAAAACATCCTCCGCGCCTAAAATCCCTTAGTTATTTTCCTGAGGAGGAAGGGGATGCTTGTGGGAAATGGCACATTATGTGATGTATCGACATGAAATAAAGCATGTCCCATTTCTGCCTATTCCTAATCAGTGTTACACACTTCACTTTCCTGGATTTCAATGGCCTGGTTGTTCTTCGTGTCATCAATAGCACGTGCAAACTGCTCCTGCCATTGCTCTCCTTTGCTTACTGGTGCCTCATGCCATGCAGTCCTTGCCCTTCACATGGGCACCGTGACAACTTCCGAGTGACAACACTGTATTTATCTGCATGTGTTACAGAAAGGAGCAAGCGGGAAAGAATCAAAAATCTGTCAATAACCAATTTAGTTCCCTGTCTCACAATTTGTCACAGGCCCCAGGCAGACTTGCAACTCCCTAGCCTCTTTGATAACTTTCTCTTCTACAATCCTGGCTGCCCCGCTTGTCAGAAAAATGCTACCTCCTGCGAGGACTAGCAGGAGCTACACACACGTGCCTCATGCTTTAGCTGGTATTTCTGGCCTGGAACAGCTCAAGTGGTGAAGCAGCATACCGTGACCCATCTCACAAGCCTGGTTTACTGCTCCCACAAACTATTGAAGTGCCCACGGAGACAATGCAGAGGTTTTCCTTCCCACTTGCAATGCAAATGCAACTCTGAGGAGTTGAGGGAAGCAGGAGGCATTGCCCTGGAGGACCAAAAGGCAAGTTTTGGTCCATTTTCTCTAACTGGTACAGTTCCTTTAGGAAGCCTTACTTGGGTAATCTAAAAGAAAAATGACTTGAGAAAATAAATAGAGCAATAAATAAAATGGTAGGGGAATGCCTACCTGCCAAAATCTGGAATTGCAGGTAGGAAAGTATCATTTTCACTATCTTAACTTTCAAGTGCATCAACATATAAATTGTGCTTAGTTTCCCTGGTGGATAGAGCTATGTGCACATTACCATGCATGGGCATGATGGTATAAGCACTGTTCTCTTATAAAATACATGTAGCCTGAAATAAACATAGCATGACCATGGACAGACAATATTGGAATATACTTCAATATACTTTTTTCCTTGGTGAGTGGTTGGTACCCCAAGAGCCGTTCCAAGACATTTGTGAATATCTTGTCTGCATGGCAATCTGTGAAGCACCGTTTAGTCACGTTCCTGATCTGTGCTCAAGCTTGTCCTCAGATGCATGCACAGCTGCAGGGGAACAAGGGAGGAGGTGTCCCAGCTCTGCATGGGGCAAAACCAGGGCCTCACTCCCTGTTTGCTTGTGCCAGAGCTGCTCGTTTTGCACCATCAAGAGGGAGGTCTCAGGGTCACTGGGTTCATTAATATTCACTGGCTTAACTGAGGGGATAGGGCCCATGCTTTCTAAAAATCAGCTTGTCCTCCAATGCCCTCTGGTGACGGGAACTAATTAAATGCCACTGCTCTATTGAATCCAGTTGCAAAACACTAATATTATTTTATTCCCATTAAATATTTTAGATACTGAGATTTAGCACAAACCGAAGTCTGTGTTCACTAGTTTGAATGCAAAACTCTCTCTGTAATTGCTACAGCACTTCCCAGGAGTGGAAAAATAGGCATGTTCTAGAGACACCACAACTTACGGAATCTCCAGAGCTTATTAGGTTGATCCTTTAAATACTTTAGTCCTGATCCTTACTGCAGAGAAGTATACTTGTGCGTGTATGTGTGCGTCTGCATGGCTGCAGAAATGCCTTGTGTTGCCTTCCATGCTTAATCTCTCAGGATGGCAAAGTGGTGGCCCCAAATGACTGTAAGGAAAACAGATTGCTGAAATAATCACAAACACTTGCATACGGTGGCATACAACTTCTGCCCTCTGCCTGCCAGGGCTCCTGGGAGGGAAGGCACAAAACAGCCAGGAAGTGAGAGGCAGCCCGGGAGGCAGGATGGGCTGCCTTACTTGGTATGTGAAATTCAGTCTGCCTGATAAATGGGTAGACACTTTTGAAAACTAGACTTGATAGAAATGGCAATATGTGACAGCTTACACACTAGCTCTCTTTGTCTGACTCTCCTGTTGGACCATCGAGATAGATAGGCCAGGATGGAGCTTTGAGCAACCTGGTCTAGTGGGAGGTGTCCATGGCAGGGGGGTTGGAACTCAATGATCTTTAAGGTCCCTTCCAACCCAAACCATTCTATGATTCTGATGATAGGGAAGCAAGTAGGAAGACTGAAATACACAGCAACCAGCTGGTGAATGTTAAATAACATTTTAAAATCAAAGATGCAAGAATAGTGAAATAACTTTCATAAAGTAGGTCAGATTTCCATTTTATGAGCCTAATGAATTTCTGAGTGTATTGTTGTTCTTTTTAATTGTTTCTCTTGCTATTTGCAATCTCTGCTCTCAAAAAAAAAAAAAAAACCAAACAAAACCATAGAAATACTACATGCTTTAGGAACAAAATGCTCCAAGACTTTGCTACCATAGACTGAGTGCTTACAGCTTAAAGTGATAAAGAGAGTTTGTAATTGGAACTGCCAGCAGAGCCTTGATTACTGAGCGGGATGTAGGCCCAAGTATAATTTGATAAGCTACTTGAGCACGCAGATCTGCAGACATTAGTAACTGCCTCCAGCGGCACTGAACATCCGTGTGGTACATCTGCAGCCTCTCTGTGCCTGTGTTCAGCACCGCTTCCTTCTTACTCCTGCCCGTTCCCCTGCAGCAAACCAGCTGTGAATGCCAAGGAGGATTGCAAAGCCATGCCAGGAGTTGTGCTTCAGCCTCTGCTCTGTGGGATTCTCCAGGAGAGACAGGGGTGTGTATGTGAGTGCGTGGTGGCTCCTGGCTTCCAGCACCAGAAATAGATCAGGAGCTCCAGAAGTTACGCCATCCTTCCTGTTTAACATTAGCAGAATGTCCCATCCAAGATGGAAGAACATTTGTCCTAACGTGTATTGGGGCAGTGCTCAGGAGGCAGGATGGCCAGAACAAGCTAGAGCATGCGTTAATTTATCCCTCCTGCGTGCTCAGGGCTTGCAATTCTCCTGTGTTTGTGCAATGGCCTTTCTGATGGTATACGGGACTCTTACCTCCATCCCCCAGCTTCCTTCCTTGTCAGCAGAGCCCTCTCCCTGCTCCAAGGGCTATCAAGCCTATTGCTTTGTATTTTATATGTGAAAAAACCTTTTTCTGTAGCCATGCATCTGTCTAACAAAACCACTGGGGCTTTAGAAATAAAGACAAGAGCTAGGCATTTTATGAGCTTTTCTAAGAAAGGAGATCCATCTTAGAATTAAGCTGGGCGTAAGCGGGGAGTATGATATAAACCGGTGCAGATTACCTCACCCCTGTGCAATGGAAGTTAATCTTTTGGAAAAGATGGGTGCCTGTTCATTACAAGCAATTGCCGTCAGTCATAATCCTTCTAGGAAGTACATGGAGAATGACTCAGTTCATTTGATGAGTTCTCAGTTCATTTGATGAGTTATACTGCCAGTTTGCTCTGAAGCACGGGCCAGCAGAATCACCAAGGCTGGCCCTCAGCTCTCTGAATGGTAGGGATTATGTCAGTGCAGCACTCAGCTTAGCTCCCAGTAAAGGGCAACTAATGGAATGGGACTGACCAAGATAAAAGAGGCAGCAGGCAAAAGCTCAGCAGAGGTATGCATCTCCCTGGGTGTGCATCTGCCCACCCCATCCCTCTGCACTCTTTTGATATAGGTCTGCAGCCAAAGAAGCTCTGAGCTATTAGCAATGCTTCAGATGTATATAACTGAGGATCTTAATGCTTTACAAACATTAATTTAGCTTCTAAACAGGTATGTGGATGGGATCCCACACCTCCACGTCTATGGGCTGTGTGAGGTATAGAGAGGGAGGGTAGTTTTATACCCAGTGAGAAGCATGTCAAGCCCAAGGCTTCAGGCAGGCTTGCAGGAGGGTTAAGCACAGGCTTTTCGGAAGTACCTAGAGGTACTTGCTCCTGTGCAAGCAGAAGTCAGTGACAGTAAGTAGACCTGAGCCAGCGCAAAATGTTATGGAAAGCTTTGACTGAAATGACTTGTAGCAGGCTCCCTAGGGGGTCTGTCACACCATCAACAATAAATCCTTCATCAAAGAAGCATTTTGTCTGATTTTGTCTGCCCCTAGGTCCAGTGATATTGACAACTTGGCATTTCAGAGGAAGAAAGAGATTCAACATCTACATTTTCAATTGAGAGGTAATCCAAATTTTGAGTTAGTTGGGGCACTGTCTCTGTGCAGATGGATGTGTGGAAGTCCTTGCTAACAAGACATGGGCACTTTGAGCAGAGAGCTTATTCTGATAGTTTTACTAACAGAATTGCACAGCTCCTTGGGCAAACTGATCAGAATGCAGCCCTTCTGTCAGCACTAGATGGGTGCATTAAACTTTCAGTACTACATTGGCAGCATACATTTGGAAGCATCGCTATTAAGGAAAAGTAGCAAAAGTGCTCTCAGCAATGTTTGAAAGCAAGTGGTGTTCACAGCTGTTCCACAGCAGTGGCTTTCATTTTCTGCCATGGCAGGGCATAGCTGCTCTAACAACAACTGTGGGTTTGCACGATGTCAGAACAGCCCTGAGGATTTCAAAAGAAGGCTTGTGTATATTGAAGAAAAAAAATTCTGGGAAAAATTCTGGCCAAGACCAGTTGGTGTGTGAAGTAGTTGGCTCAAAGACCTTGCCTACCTTGGGGTGTGAGCAATAGGAGGGTAATACCTGTCTCCACTAACATACGATGCCAAGTAAGTTGTGTGTCATTCAGGCATGTTTTCAGCAACAGCACAGACAATTTAATGTGCCACAAAGCAGTATCCCACATAATTGTCCCGCTGGTGGCTAGGACAAATCCAAATCCATCTTTTCACGTAGACTCTGTGTATACTGCTGCAGCTGAGGACTGTGCAGATTCGTAGCTGCATTTTGCCAAACCACCTATCACAGTACTTCTGTTATACATTAGACTTCTTTGAGCATTTTAATACAGATTTGTAAACCAAAGACTAAATAAAAACATACAGGTTCTTAGTTTGTTCTGACAGCACCACTCTAAACACTAACCACGCCTCTAGAAATGTCTGGAAGAAATTATTTTTGCTTTGTTGAGGTCTGCATCGCCTCTGTTTCAATGAATCGAAAGGATGTGATTAGCAAGGGAGTGTTGCACTATAACCTCATCTTTCTTTCTCTTTTGCCAGCAAGTCAGACTAGTTTCTGTGAAGTGTGGCCTGATGAAAATCAATAAAAAGTGAGGGACATATGTAGAAATAGAAAGTTTAAGCCTGCACACCTGCATTCTGTGAAACATTGACAGAATAAAGTAGTGGTGCAACTGAGTACACAACTTGCATCATTAGGTATGTCTAAAAAGATGGGGTTACAAAAGCCTGCTCTGCTGTAGGAATAGATGTTTGGGATGTTTCATGCACACATTCACGGCTTGTTACTTCTATCAATAGAAACTGCAAGTGCTCACCATCCCCATCTGCTTCTCAATGGAGGCAGATTATAAAACATCATTGTGTTAGTGATAAGAACTTAAAAGAGTAGTATCGAGGTGCATGTGCACACGAGCACATTCACCATGTCAGTTATTCATCCCGTGTGACATCAGGTTGCCATTCTGTTGCTTGCTGCATTATCTGTTGACAGCTATGATTCCCCACATCTCAGAGCCTGAGGTCCCACACCCCGGCCATGTGCACACAAAGCAGTTGTTTGTACACCATGGTCTTGCTGTGCAAACTGAACTGTCAGCTGGGTCTCAGGTGAGCACCTGCTGTTTGGAGACTGGGTTAACACGATGTAGTCAGACAAGATTTTGTACTACCCAAACCGATTTTTACTGAGTTTGCCTTTAAATATTATATATACATACTCAGGGAAGAGGATTCTTTTTTTCTCTCTCCTGTCTCCTCTTCCCCACTGCCACAGGTCTTGAACACCCGTACATTGCCTCATTTATTCTTACAACTGATCCATGCAGAGAGAGGCTGAGGAAGAGCCTGCTCATTGCACCTACAGACTTACGGTCTCTACCTTGTGAGACAGAGCTTACCAGAAACGGTAGAGCGCTTGGTGCAGGAAGAGAGTTTGTAGGTGCTGTAAGATGAAGATTCAGCAGCTGGAGTTCCATGTGCTGGCACCTTCAAAGGAGCATCAGAGTCCCCATTCTCACTGGCTGGTCCCAGAAGCGCATACGGTTCCCAGAAATGATGATTGTTACCAGTAACTGAGTCATGTTTTAAAGGAAAGCTGCATGTTAACCCCACACATCCCGCAGAGAGAACAGATTGCAAAATTGGAAGCAGATGGGAACCCATTTTGTTAGCAAGTGTCAGAAAGTTTCTGATTAGAGTTTAGTCATGCTTTTTACAGTAGACAAGACCAGCATTATTTGTGTGCATCAGCTTGGCTTCCTCTCAGGCTGACACAGACGCTTACACAACTGAAATCAAAGCCTCTGGGTAACATAGGGGGGTCATAGCTTAACAAAGTGATACAAAATCATGCAGCTGTGCGCAGCACACACACTAACAAGGGCTTTACAATAAAGCATCTTGTTCACCACAGCTTCCTCTGAAATGAGGTACTTTCAGCAGACTTGTTACAGCTTTAAAAATCTTCACTCAGCACTAAAAATGAATCCTTATTTTCAGATGGGCAAATAAATGTTGGCAAGGGCTTTGTAGAAACAAATAAACAGCATGATCTGAGAATCCCTGTGGCCTTTTTCTCTTGCCAGAGGATTCTTCTGAAGCTCCAGGACTTGATAACAATCTGTATATGGAGCTGCGCTGCAACCCTGTCAGCAACTCGGGCTTTGGCTGAGCAACAGGCAGGTGCTGTGCAGAAAAGGACTCACCTGCAAAGCTGAAAGCTGCGAATAAAAACAGGCACACGCCTTTTCCTCCTTCTTTTAGTCCTCTGCCTCAAAAATGACTCATTTCTTAAAGATGAGTAGAATGAGGGGATATGCAGCTTGGCCTCTGAAAGATCTTTCACAGGAATATCTTTGGCATTATAGCACTCGAAAAGGTCAGGTAAAAAGTTCCATCTCATCAGCATGTACGTTCTCTTTGACAAACAGAGAAACGCTTCATATAATCAGTCATGTTTGTAGGACGGAAGGAGCAGGAGGGATAAGTTTGTATGTCTCTGCTAAATAGCTGTGAGTTGAGGAAAACAAGGCAGCTTCAGTAGAAAAGAGGTTTTCAAGTTTTTCTGAGATTTTTCCTACCAGGAAGAAGGCTCCAGAGCAGGAAATGGAGTAAGAGTTCTGACTGGCAGAGTATTTTTCATAACCATGTGTCAAAAACTTGTCTGCCATAAGACCTCTAAGCCAAGGCTGTGGGATGTGCATGGTTATTTCTTAAATGCCAGACACTGACTTGGGTTGGTATAATATTTCCATACATTTAACACTCTGCCCTCTATTACCTTAATGGTGCACTGAGATTTCTTTTAAAAAAAATAGCAAACTCACTCACTGATATGCTATCCCCATCTCTGTGGACACCTGATATCACACTCAGTGATGTGTGTGAGAGCACAACCATCTTTCTAATGCCTAATCTCTCCAGACACAAATGGGACTGGCAGCAGCCAGAAAGACTTCAGCCAGTTTTCCCTGTTCCACTGCCCAGAGCTTGCAAAGGCTGCAAGACTGGTCAGGCCTGCAAATGGCATCTCACTGGAAAACTAATGCCATGCTATTTTGGGAGAGAAAATACCAAATACCAATCCCCTACTCAGTGGAATTACATGAGAAACCACTATGTGGAGCCAGCTACTAATTATTTGGCTGATGAGGGATCTGGATTCTAACAAGCTTGTTATCAAAATTTCAGGTGCACCTGCTCCCCCATTCCTTTTCCTTTCCCTCTCTCAAAAGTCTAGCATGGGACAATTTGCTGCAATATAAATCAGATGCATAACCCATCAGTTTTACTTAGTAAAGTGATGCTGTGGAGACAGAAAGACACGTCCCTTCCCTGTCTTTGGGAGAGAACTCTCCACCAGATTTCCTCAGTCTGTGTATGTAGCTTCTTCCTGCACTTCCATCTACCTTGTTCCTTGTTTTGCTCCCATCTAGTCTAAACTCTTGTGGACAGTGAAAGACTACTACAAGTTTCCCAGAATAAACAAGAGAACAGAGTATAGCTTGAATATCATTACTGATAACGTGCTGTGGTTTATGTACATCATCTGGCGGATGCAGAGCCTCTTCAGCCACTCAATTAGGATGGAATTTGATTTAGAGAACAGAATAGCTTCTAGATAATGTGTATATTCGAAAGGCTGGGAAATGCGATAAACCTCCAATCTGAGGCATGAGAGGTAATTTCAAATGTTAGGGAAGGGGACAGTGAGAAACACACACACCAAGGAAACCTTATCTGTTACACAAGACTTCCTCTACTGATGAGCCATACTAAGAATTTATGGACTAAAAGTTCAAACTCTGCTTTGAACCAGAAACTTTCCTCACTGTTTACTCCATTACTTAATGTGAATGCTTCTCTGTGTTTCCAACACTGAGTTTAGAGGGTTTTTTACAGGCAGGCAAATGACTGGGATACAGCAAGATGTAAGCACTTCTTGTTGGTAAGAAACTCAAGGAAAGAAGAATCTCAAGAATAACTAATTTTTTGTAGTAATTTGAGATTTATTTGCCTTATTCCTCCATTATCTCCAAGCAAAGAAAGAACTGAAATACAGAAGAAAAAACTTCTGACACCCTCAGTAACTATCTCAGATGAATTTATTATTTGATGCATGCATCAAAAAAGCAGGGGGAAAAGATGCATATTGGTGATACAAGGAACCATAAGCCATCTGCTCAGGAGCATCACTTAAACGCAGTTATCATTTGTAGAGCACTCAATTGCAGAGGGAAGTCTTCTGTCCATATTGATGAGCAACTAGGAAGAATGGTATTTGTCTATATAAGTAGTATGAGGCACAGAGCCTCTACTCTGCAGGATATTCATCTACAGAGTCTGAGCCTTGAGCATAGCTTGTGCATGCTATGCTATTATGATGAAAGAATTTGGTAATGTATATATATGTCTTTCCCTACCATCCATTCTCTGGATTTCTCCAATGGGAAGCATTGACAGGGAATCACCCACATAAATGCCTTGAGTTAGTGAGCTCAGGCTGCTCATACAATGCACACCTGCAAATGGCACTCACTGAACCCAGTAAACTACCTAGAGTAGCCAGTAAGGCATGGGGGAAGCAAGGGTCCTAGAGAGTCTCAGGTTTCAGGAATAAACAGCTCAATTACCATTAACCTCGCCATAAAGAAGCATCTTGAAAATTCGGCATTCAGGGTGATGCTTTGCCAGTCTCTCCTATCAAGTGAAACATTCCCAAGGAAATAATTCAATATTCATTCAGGATAAAAAACTTGAACATAAACTTGTCTCTTCTGTATTTGAGCATGTTTCAGTATTGCTAGGCTACAGAGAGTTAATCTTCTTTTCCTTAGGCTCAGTGATTCTTCCTCCCAACCCCATCCTCCGCAAATACAAAAGGGAAATCTTGGGAGCAGTAATTGAAAGAAATCCGCTTGCAAGTTCCCCGAGATTTGACACTGAGGCTGGACGTGATACCGGGCTGTGCACATGCTTTTCACTGCACAGCTTCTCAGTCAGTTGTTCAGACTCCACAGCTTGCAGTTTGAACCATTCAATGTTCCCTACATCAGCAAAGCCTGGCTTGAGCTAGACAAAAAAAAAACTAAACAGGTATACTTTCATCCAGTGGGAGCCCTGGGTCTTTCTGGGTTTGATAAGGTATTTCCTGACCTATCCAGGCTCTGGGGTTTTGAAAACACATTTTCTGTGGCCTTATTTAGGGTAGCTCTGACCCTCCTGCTGCAGAGACTGGAGAAAACGTCTGTCCCACCACCCAGTAAAACTCATTGTCCCAAGATGTTCACACTCAGACAGCCCCAAGGATCTGACCATCCAGAGCAGCTGCAAACTTGGGACAAATAGACAAAAATGGCTGCCTTTACCTGTGCTGACATTGCAACTTTAGCAGATACATAATGATAGAGCCCCTCGGCAGACACCCAAGATATTACAGCCCTGGCCAGAAATATCAACCACAGCTGCTTCGTCTCATGTGACAAAGCAGCAGTGATAACCACCTTCAGCAGTAAGAATAAAATGAGAGTGTTTTGAATGTAAATAGGATTAAGAACTTGCATTGCTGCTTTGTTATACAGATGCAAAAGTTTTCATGTGTCATTGAGCCATTTCTGTGTTACAAGCATCTGAAGGAACATTGTTCACACTTCAGCAATCACCAAAGAACAACATACGGTGCCTCAATTTAAGCCTTCAAGTACTGTCCCTCAAAAAATGAAATATTCTGTAAATACGTAGCATGGAAGATAAAATAAGCAACAGCCTGGAATGTTGAACAGATTATTTCTTATTTTAGCATTTCAAGTAGTTTTAGGAAGTGGTCATTCCCATTTGCTATCTTAAAGCTCGTTCTACTTGGAGATGATGAAAACCCTTTCTTCTGAGGTTGCAGGCTGTACCCAAGCTCTGCTCAGGCACGAAGGGCAACCGAGCAGGGCACACGGGCAGGCTGGGCAAGAGCTGGCAGGTTTCCGCACTGTGGGAAGGGAAAGGAACCAGAAGAGAAAGTGGGGAGAAAGCTGTAAGAAGGGGCAGGAAGGCAGACTGTAGGGGATGAGCAGAGATTTCAAATCAACAAAAACCACTTCCTTCCAAAATCTCCGGATTCCTCGGGTTGCCCTCAGTAAGCAGCTCCAAGGCGCCTTGGTAAAACAGCCACTTCCTCTTGCCCCACCACTTCCTCCCAACGGGTGATAATGTCCTTCTGTTACCAGCTCCCGCATTGATTCCGTGACCTCAGGAGCATAGCTAGGAGTCACTGTGACACTTTTTTGTTCGGTTAATTAGGACTCTCATGAACTTATATTAAAAGCGAATGTTACTCCTCCTCCAAACTGAAATGCAAAGGAAGTAAAGGAAGAGAGATTGCGTGTCCAACCTCACCACGCTATTCTGTGTGTTTTGCTGCTCTCTCTCTCATTATATCCTATGCTTGTTTCCAAAGGACCCTTACCACAGTCAGAGTAGTGCAGGGAGATTTAGGCTTTTTTTGTCCTCCCAGAGGTTGGCTTTAAATAACAGGTAAGGCAAAAGATTGCATAAACAGTAATAAGATTAGACTGTTGAATGGAACGTTGACATTTAAGGAGGGCAAGGCAGTATCAGGCCCCTGCTTAGAAGAAAACAGAAGAGACAACCAGCTCCTAGCAGCTGGAACAAATTTGAACAACGCTTAATGATGTGAAGTCCCAACATGTCTGTTTAGCCACTTAAGAAAGCTGAACACCGGCCTAGATGTGCCTCTGCAGTCTGCCAAAATAAGTGAAGTAGTTTGAACTGATGAGACCCCTGAACACTGCAGCTTGCTCAGCGCTTGCTTGGGCTTGCTCCTGTGGTGGGCCCACTGGCTGATCCAAACTGTTGGCAGCTGATCCCTGCTTGTTTTCTGCTCCACAAGTGACACTTGGGAACAGCTCGGCAGATGGCTGAGCTCCCAGGCAGCAGCATGGCTGTGGGTAATGGTGCGAGTTGAGGGTTTTTTCCTAGCTTGTTGTTAATGTTTCCCCCACTTCTTAATATCCACCATGAAATGCTGGAACAGTGTGTTTACCATCATTTTCATTTAGAGTTGCTACAATGTTCTTACAGCTGTATTTGAAGTTAATGGCAATTATGCTTTGAACACGTGTAATGCTAAGAACTCTTGACAACAATCCAGTACTTGATATTTACCAGACACTTTAATAGTTTTAGCCCGAGTCTCTTAGTTCTCCTACTGCAGAAATTATAACATACATATCACCATTGCTTTGCTGCAAAAATAAATTAATTAACATGTGAGGAAGCTGGGTACCGTGGAAGGAGAAGAGCAGAAGCTCTCATAACTGTTACCATTTTATGTAGTGTAGGATAGTAAATAGAATAAGCAAGGCCTGAGGCTGTATGTGGAATGAACGGGGGAAATGCAGCACTGTGATCGCACAGCAGGACACAAGTGTTGTGGAAAAAGTACGTGGTTATACAGTTAAAGAAAATTGCTTCTATGTAGACCAGGACACATTACAGTTGGAGGGAGTACTTCTTACATTTTAACTTACCTTATTTTAACCTTACCTTATAACTGGTAACCTTAGCATTTTTACTGTGAAATTGGGTGGTTTTTTTTTTTGCAAAAGGTGCTTTTGAGCATGGATACTGCTATCCTGCTTCCTGATGAGCTTTTGCAGGTGTGCACCCACCACAGTACCACGTGCATTGATCTGCACCACTTGCTTATTTGCGTGTGTAGGTCACAGCAGCGCCTGTTTTCTTGCTTTCTGTTGTACTTCCTGAAAAACACATTAGCTTTTAGTGGGAAGGGTACCTACTGTGTGCTCCAGTTCCTGGCCTATAGCCTCATCTCTTTTCTGCTCGCCGGGCATGTTAATAGCTTAAGCATATCACCTTTCATAACTCCAACACTACGTATGTGCCGAGTACTAATTAATCTCTTCAGAGACTCACAGTGAAACAAAACAGAGACACTGTATAGGGGTTTCAAGTGTGCTAAAGCATAGTAAACCTGCAAATCTAAGGAAAACAATGACTACGCCTTGTTCTCCTGCCTCGGGTTCCTTTTTGGTGGGTTGAGATCAGAACTGGGTTGAGTATATGGCCTTTAAACCACAAATCCTCTCTTCTAAACAGCAAAACTGCCTGCTCTTTAGTTAAATTAACCATTTATGACACAGAGGCAAGCCCTTCTGTTCTGCTCAAGCTTTTTGTACATCTCAATCCTCTCCAAAGCTGATTGAGATTAATATTTTATAAGTTGTCATGTCAATTAGGTCAAATACTGACCTCATTGTTCGCCTGTTTAAAGGTTTCCTAGCTCTCTTTCTGCAGACATATCTAATTATTTTGTGTCGCTAAGCTGTAGCTGTCCTGTTTTCCTGGTGTGACGGTGTCCCTGACTTCAGCAGCACTGCCTGGCAGCATGTGGCTAACTCAGTGTAGACTCACCAAGTCCTTCAGGTGGGAAGGGACCCCAGGAGGTCTCAGCTCCAACCTGCTGCTCACAGCAGGGTCAGCTCTGAGGCCAGATCAGGCTGACCAGGGCATCATCTGGTCGGTCTTTAAACACCCTCAAGGATGGAGACTGCACAGCCTCACTGGGCAGCCTGCTGCGCTACTTGTCTGTCCTCATGGGGAGCAAGTTTCTCTTTATGTCATGTCTGAACCTCTTGGTTTCAGTAATGCTCATTGTCTCTTGTCCTCCCACCACTGTGAAGGGCCTGTTTACTCAGTAAAGGTTAGTGGGCTGCTGCTGGGTGTCCCCAATGCCATCCCCTTTCCAGGCTGAATAAGCCCTGTTCCCTCAGTCTCACCTTGCAGAGCACGCCTCCAGTCCCTGGCTGTTTGGGTCATCTCCAGTAGGATGAAGGAGGTGCCTCCTGCATTCCCAAGACAGCTGGCTAGAAGACCTAGAAACACTTGACTTTCCTTGAAGGTGACTCCTGCGTACCACCAAGCTATGGTGGACTGCAGTGCACTGAGGCATGTGGTGGTAGAGCACCATCTTCAAGTCCCCTGAGCAAGAGCTCAAAACTTGCCACCACTACTTGGGTTTGTCATTCTTACTGCAAAACTGAAATGCAAGAGCCTGTGTGGTTTGACAGCATCCTGGTTTGAACAACAGAGGACTCATTTCTCTTCTAATGCTTGGGAAAATTGCATTTTTAGAAGACTCTACTGTCCGAATTTGTGAAAATATTTCCTTTGTAGCCAGCTATGGTGCACAGGTTTCAAGGTCTCAAACGTTCTCAAGCTCACCAGGTATGGGGATGATGAGGAGCGAGACCCAGGCACTTGACCTAAACTGTCCAACAGGATTATTTCATACCATGACTGTCACACTCAATATTAAATTAGAAAAATTGCTGGGGAGTTTCTCCCTCCTTTGATGACTTTAATCCTGAGAGATTCTTGCTCCAGTGCTGGACCGCTGAGCCCTTCCCTTCATCCTGGGATGAACATAATCCTTGTGTATTTTATATTGGTACTGGGGTAAATACTGGTTCTTTTGTACAATTAATGTCAATTATTTGGTCTTATTCTGTTAAATCTTTTGATACCTCAACCTTCAGGTTTCCTAGTTCCCCCCCACCCCAGTTCCCCTTCCAGGGGGAAAGAGAAGGGTCATCGGCTGAGAAAACTGTCTGGACAACGAATTGCTATGGGTTCCTCAAATTCCACTCAAATCCCTCAAGGTCAGGAGCGGCAGACAGGAGGTGAGGTGAGGTGCGGTGAGGGAGGAGCGGAGTCCCGGTGCTCGTTAGGGGTCGGTAAGGAGGGCTGCTGTATGAGGAGAACCGCAGACCTGGAGCAGCAGGCCGAGGGTGTGCCACGCTAGCCCTGCGGGGCCCCGCACTGTATGTGCCTTCGTGCCACGTTCGGAACATTGCTCAGCACAAATTGTACCACTTCCTGGTGCACTCGCCGTGCCCAACCCCGCCAGTGCGCGAGGAACAGGGGTACGACCCGCGGTACCGCCGCCTTCCGCGAAAAACGGCTTTGGGGCTGTAGAGACCCGTCCGCCATCTTGATGCCTTGAACCCGAGCGCCTCAGCCCCGCCCAGGCCCCGCCCCTGCCCACGGCC
>VXBJ01002026.1:1413054-1439385 GCA_013400055.1 Nycticryphes semicollaris | reverse complement strand
CGCCGGTAACGGGGCCGCGGCGGTGCGCGGGTGGGTCTGGCCCGCCCCGCCTCCGGCCCAGTGGCGTACCGCGGCTGCCGTGCCGGCTGCAGACCGCCCGTCCCGGGAAGCCGCGTCCCTTAGTGCGCTGGCGAGACGAGCCACCTCCACGGAGGTGCGGTAGCCCCCTTGGGGCGGGGAGTTCTGGGTTGTCGGGGGGGTGCCTGTCTTCGGTCAGCACTCTAGGGATGAGGGGCAGCCCCGCTCGGAGGATGCAGTTGCCATAGGGCAAGTGGCAAAGGGAAGAGGGCAACTGGAGGGAGGCAGCTGTGGCCATGTCCCATCACCCCTATGGGAGCGAGAAGGCCCATCCCGTGGGTAATGTCCACTCCCTTCCCTGCTCGCCTTTCACGAGGGGACAACTCGCCCTTCCAGGGTGTTTCAAAGAATAGGGGTGCAGGTCTATGGAAGGGCATCGCTGGTGGGAACCGTGACACCCAGGTGAGGACACTGCCATGCTGTGAGGGGCCATCTGGGAGCGTGGATGGGATTGGCCACATCTCACAGCTCCTGAGCAAAAAGCGGTGGGTGAAGGCGCCGGCTCCCCCAAGGTTTGGAGCCCTGGGTTTTTCAGCTGCTGGCGTGAAGCGGACAAAGCAGCGAGGTGAGGCCGGTCAGGCCTGTCGCTGGGCAGTGGGGATGTGTGTGTCTCATGGCAGGAGGATTAGGCCTCGCAGCACATTTTCCCAAAGAAGATGCCGAGCACGGCGGCTTAGCCTGACAACAGACACGGGCTAAGCAGCTGCTGCGGGGATCTGGATTTTATTGCCTGGGTATATGGTAACACAGCCCCAGAGAAGCCTTGTCATGTAAAACAACGGTTGTGAGGGGAGCGAGATTCTTCAGACGTCGGGTGCTGTGGATGGGGTCTGCCCCGTGCAGATGTGTCTTTTCCCCTCCTTCCCCTCCTGGCTCCTCAAATCTATGGTTTATAATTGGATCTTGGGCAACGAGTCATAGTTTTGATCCTCGTATCATTCTGCTGTATCTTGGATTTGCTTAGCGTTTCTGTGGGCTAAGGAAACGAGTTTTTAAAGCATGTGTTACTCAGCACTGCATAAGACAGTGCGTGTTTTTCGGGGTGACACAGAAGCAGGGTACTGTTCGGGGGTGAATAGGATGGCTGGGTATTTCTGCACTTACCCAAAAGAAGTTAGAAATATGACATAAATCAACACTTTTGATTTTTTTGGAGAGGAGAGAGATTGGTTTACTGTTGTTCCTAAAACACCCATCAGGCATCGCTGTGGCAAGAATCTGTTATTGATGATGCACAATTGTATGTCTTCTGTTAAGTAATAGTAATTCTGACATTAAAGGGCTTTTATCTTTGGGCTGTATGTATGCATCAGTGGGTTTGGTAGGTGCTGTGTTGTGAACTAACCCCTATTAGTGTAATTCCTTTTCTTGAAAAGTTCACGGTCTGAGCTTAAGAGAATTATCTTGAGACACCCTTAAAGAAATAACAAAAGTGAAGTTTTACAATAATTGAAAAACATATTTAGACATTTAGGAGGAGAGAAGCGAGAAAGGGAAGGAGAACACCGTGCTTTGCTGCCACTGAAACAGTAAGAATTTTTTCCATTGACTTAATCAGGAACAGAATTAGAGCTTAAGGCCTCAGCTATGTAGGAAAAGTTCCATCTATGTAATTGAAGTTACTTTTCCTCCTATTGACTAAGACAGACTGAATGCCTCTTGTTTTGTTGAGGGGTAATTTTTTTTTCCCAATAGGGGAAAATCTCTAGCATATTAGAAGAATTGGATTCTTTGTACTATGGCTGAGATTGGATCTCTTTTTAGAGGTCATCAGATCAAAGCTGTCCAGTTAAATCTCTGGAATAGCCTGTATCCTAGCGTGCAAAAGGCCTGACATGCGCACTGTGTATAAGCGTGGCAGCTTTTGTGTTGGGCTTTGCATTCCAGCAAAATCTTGACAAAACTGGATAGTCACAGAGAACAAACTTGCAAGTTTATGGGATTTTTTTTAAATAGTATAGTGTATCAATACTGTCAGCATTTTTTTTTTTTAATCCAAGAAAGTTTTGCTCCTATAGTGAGGGGAAACTTGGTACTGTATTGTTTAGGATTTGTTAATTTACACCAATATGCCTTTCCCATATTGATAAAACTGAAGCCTTTAATTAAAACCATACATGTTGACATAGTTGGTTTTGTTCTAAAAGAGGTGTCCACACCAGAAATTTCACTGACCTCTTAGTTAAATTGATGTAACTGCTAAAACTTTTCCCTTCTATAAAAAAGGGGTGTCCTGGCCAAATGGGAGGAAAAAAAGGCCTTTCTTCTGTTTGGAGAGAGCAGTTTGGTGCCCCTTCTGTTTTAAAGGGTTCCTCTTCAAAGTTATTAAAAGCCTTTAGTGCCCCTCCCTACATTTGCTCTCTCTTTTTACTCTGTTACTTCTCTAGGTTTGGGCAGTCAGCAGCTTCTGATTGTTTGTTTTAACTTGGTAAGCTTTTAACTCTTTTCAGTCTAGCTTGGAGTGGGAACTTGATTTTAAGAGCGCAGTGCTGTTTTGTGAGGTGGCTGAACTGGAAGCAAGGGGGGTTTCTATCCCTGAGAGGGACATGTCAGCCCCCAGCCACCCAGCTCTGCCATGGAGGTGGGGTGCAGGGCCAGCTTCCCGAACCAGCAACAAAACAATAAAGGGAAGAATTTTCTGCCAGATTGGTGACTTGTGCTACTTGCAGAGAGTGCCAGGCAAGTGCCAGAGCAGGTGTGAGAGAAACTTTGGGGAGCACATGTGGGAAGAGTGAAGAAGGGAATCCTGGCTCTTAGATGAGTTCAGATGTCTTGCCATTATTTTCTCCCGTATGCCTTCTTTCTAGGTGCATTTTCATACTTCATGTTACAAGTGCAGGAGATGGGTAATAAACCTGCACAGCTTGCACTTGGAGGAACGTTTGCTTAGCTCTTTTTTTCCTTCCTCTATCTTGTTGTTTCTTTCTCATCATCTTCTCTCACTTTCTCTCTTTTTGTTTTTTTTTAATGAAATTTTACTTTGAAATGGACAAAAGTTTGGAAGTATGTCCTGGCAAAGTATCTTGTGCTGTGTAGCATTCTTCTGTCAATCAGTCTGGAGGCTAGGGCAGCTCGAGTGCCTTGTAGGAGAGAACTCAACGAGATGCTGTCCCATACCATGCCTGTTTGTGATGTCCGTGAGGGGCTGTGAAGCATCCCGAGGAAAGAGTAGCTCATGGTGATGTGAGAACACGTGGGTATGTGTATGCCCTCTGGGTACCCTTCTCCCTGCTAAACCCTGTGGACCTGTTGCAATGAGGGGCATGCATAGATGGACTTCTGAAAGCCACGTGGGTGTCTGGCTTCTGCTGCTGTCTGCACAGCTTGTTTTCTCTCTGGGCATAGGACGTGGTAATATTGAAGTATCTCATGTTGTCTGCATCAGCCTGGGCTGTGATTACTCCCCCTCACACTGGAGTTTGTTTCTACTTTTCCATACATGTGTTGAACCTTTTCAGTTTAGGCCAAATCTGGTCAGGGAAGAGCTTGATCCAAAGGCTGTAGAAGTGGATGAGCGTGCTGTCTCTCATCTCTAATAGGCTTTGTATGCCTCACCAGGAGACCCAGGGGATCAGAGGTCAGGTTTTATTTAGAAATGTGGAAGAACATAAATATATGCTAGCTTTTATTTATTCCTCAGTTTTCATGCAAAATTTATACCTGCTAAAATGTCACAATGGGAGCTTGTTACACCCACATCTGGTGTATCACTGTGCTGAAAGCAGCCCTGCTGAGCTTGAGCATCTTCATTCTGCAATCAGAGCAGTGTTCTTCCAACGCAGTGCTAAGGACTCCAAGTTCACACTTTAAACTAGACAACAACTGTTTAAAACACTCCTTCCATTTTCTTTTAGCTTTGAAGAGGCAGATAGAGATGCGACAGGAGCCTTATTATGCTTTAACTTACTTAATCAGAGTTGGCCAGTTGTGTTCTGTGAAATACAGACCCTCATAGATGAGGATCTGAGTGTCTTGCCCCTCCGTTTTCCCCGGTGTAAATGGGGAAAAAACGATATGGCTAGGAAGGGGAATGGGATGGGAGGGTGTAATGTGAATACATCAGAAAGGCACTGGAGAGCAGCATTTAAAATACAAAAGACCAACTCGACAGACCTATTGCAAGGACATAACGTTAGAGATATTACATGCTTTTATTTCTTTAAATTCTTGTGGATATAGCTATGAGGTGGCAGACCTGCACTGTTGTAAGATATGCATTTATCAAGAGTTAAAAACAAACCTTTTCTTACTTAATGGATTGAAGTCTAAATCTATTCTGTTCTCACCAGGAAATACATATTTTAGACAAAGAATTATTATATATTTGAAGATGTACCTTAACACAGGATAGTATGAACCTTGTTTCTTCTAGAAGTATGCCTTCTTGCTTATTCTTCCCTCTTGTCTCTCATCCCTTTTCTTTTATCCCGACCCTTTTTATTTTTTATTTTAAGCAAAGTGCAGTACACAGGTACAGACTTCAGTTGTACTGAATCTCTGATCACTGTTCCTAACAGGAATGTTTTGATAGGGATTGCTGTTTTGCACTGGGGAGCTACTGCATTTCAAGTGGCAACCTAATTAGAACAGGTTTGCAATTTCATATATATATGTAAAGTTTAATGTGTTCTTTTGTTCTCTGTCTGGATTTTTTTTCAGGGCATCTAGATGATGACGGGTTGCCACATGGCTTCTGCACAGTCACCTATTCATCGACAGACAGATTTGAGGGAAACTTTGTGCATGGAGAAAAGAATGGCCGTGGCAAGTTCTTCTTTTTTGATGGAAGGTAAACGCCGACTCTTCAGTTTTTCTCGTATATTCTGCCTCCTGCTTGCAGTGATACCAAACTAATCTGCATTGATTATATGCTGCTGAGTTTCTGGATAAGCTTTTTCATTAAAAACCATAGCTGGGAAATTACTGCTGCTGTAGCCATACCGTTGTGGGTTTGGGGATTTTGTATGTCAAGTGATGCTTGGAGTTGTTTCCTGGTGGGAGAACGCAGTCATGTGAGCTGTCTTTTAGCACTGTAAAGCTAAGAACTAATTAGAGCCCCTAAGAACTGGGAGGTGGTCAGAGCTATTGGAAACCATGCTGACACCAACTTGGACTACGAAGTTGTAGTCTATAATTGCAGGTGGAATTCTTCGTTTGTCTTCCCGCCCTGGACAGAGACTGGGAGCTCCCTGTGCCAGACCTTCTGCACAGGACAAGGTCCGTAGGACCTTGACAGCAAAAGACTTTATCGCTGCTTGGTCTTGGAAACTGTTTAGTGGTTAAAGGACTGAGTTAAATATGGGTTTGTTCCCAACTCTACCTAATCATCTGCAAGTTGCTTGTGGCCTGATTTATTTTTCAGAAAAGCCCCTATATTTTCCCCTCTCTTCACTGGAAGTTGTAACAGTGAAATCGGGCTTGTGCCTGTGCATGTGTTTTCTTCTCAGGTCTTCATTATGAATACCTGAAGACCTTCGTTATGAACAACTTGTACATTTTCCCCCAACCGCAGCATTTCTCTCTGCAGTTGCTCAGAACTTCCTCCAAAGGAGCAGCAGATGTATAAAATGACACGATTCTTCGTGGTTTTGCAGCTGTCGGTGGCACTATGAATAGCAGCCGTTAAACTGACAGTCGTGCCGGGTCTACTCTCCTCCTGCTCAGTGAACCTCTGAGCAGGAGCAGAGGTATTGTGCTGTCTCAGTGAGTCAGCTCCTTGTCTGTACTTGCCTTTGCAAATGCTTCATACTGGGGATTGTGTTCTGGTTTTTTTTTTTTTTTTTATGAGAAAAATAATATAGTTATTCAGTTATGCAGAAACTGATTGGGCCTCTAAGCTTGGATGAAGAAAAATCCTCACTGTTGTTGGTAATGGCCTTATTAAATCTTGTGTGAGTAACTGAAAATCAGTACTGCCCAGCAGCTGACCTCTCTAAAATAGCCTTTTTTTTTTTAATAAGTTGGCAGACAGCGTCTCTATGGACACATGTACATGGTGCTTCTGTGCTTGTTGATGATCTCAGCAGAGCAGTTGCTGATTGTACAGTCGGAGAAACTGACCCACTATTTTGTTTACAGGGTTGTTCCTCCAAGTAAGCCAGGGTACAGGCAGTGCTCTGTGGGAAAACTCACGTTGCTGCCGAGCCTTTTCTGTACCACTTCATTGTTGCCAACGCTTCATTATTTTTTCCCCCTTTTTTTTTTTTTTTTATTTTTAATAACCCTTAAAAAATGGAACAGTTGGCTACTGTGTAACTTCAGGAACTAGCAGAATAAAAATACACAAAAATAGTCTGCAATACGGTTTTGAAAAATGGGTTATTTTTATAAACTGCCCTAAGCTTATTTTAATTTAGCTGAAGCAGTCTTAACTGAGTAGGGACTGGTTAGTAGCTGCAGTTTACCTAGGTATTTCCAGGCTAGCAAGTGTAAGATGCTCTCTTGTTCAGTGAGGAACTGAAGTGGATGGTTCAGGTGTCGTGACGTGTTGCAGGAAGAATGACCTGGCACGAAACAGGACTTGCTGTTTCCATCCACTGTGCCATGGGCGAGGCTGAGTGTTTATGAAGAAGAGGAATGAATCCCCAAAACTTCTCAAAACGTCTCTCCTCCCTTGCAGTATTGTGTGTTTCAGGGCAGTAAGTTAGCTGGTTTCAGTGTTCCTGGATCTGTTTCCTTTAAAGGCTGCTGGTTAAGGGCTGAGAGCTGAACTGCTATAGCTCTGTTATTTGGGAGTAGCTGAGTCCTGTCAGACACCAGACTGGCAGCAGTGTAAGCATTCCAGCGTTCTCGTTTATTGAGTGTTGGGAAATAGGACTGGCTGCCTCAGTGAAAACTCTTTCCTTTATTGGAATAGCCGCCCCCTTCCTGTTGGTTGTTTAAAAGAGTGGAAACCTGGAATGAAATATCCGTTGTTTTCTCCTCCCCCTTCCAAAACGCAACTAAACCCAACATAATTCTTTCCGAGAGAGAGAGGTTTCACCTCTGGCATACTCCCTGTTTTGGATGGTGTACTTGAGCTTTCATTGGTGCTAAGGTTTGCTGGAGTGCACCCCACAAAACGCTTTGCGCAATAACTGCGAGCAGGAGTTTGGCACAGAGCTGCAGCTCTTCTTCTCCCTGAACTAGAAACTCTTGTAAACTGACATCTCCCAGAGCGCAGCAGGGAATGGTCTTATTTTTAAGAGAAAGTTTTCAGTGTGCCCATATAGAGGGAAAGGGGGGAGATCAGGGAGCAAGGGATGAAGGGATAAGAGTTTCTTGATGTAACTTAGTACCTGGAACCACACTGCAGTAAGCATTGCCACCTCCCCCCTACTCTTATCACTGCTTTATTCTCTAGGTAGTGGATACCCTAAATCCCCTCGGAGCCTGGTAGATAATGGTAAGACAGCACATCTGATAAATCTTGACCTTAGTATTTTACATTATACACAATGTGATAATCTGAGAAGCCGACGAGAAAGATATGGGCTAGCTCAGGGTTTGTGTTAACAAGTACTGATCAGGTCTTGGCTACAAGTATTGTGTCTGGCTACAGACGCCGTACTTTGAGACCTTAAAAAACCAACAGAGAGAGAGAAGGAGTTTGAGGGGAGCAGAAAGGACTCCAAAACCTGTGAGAAGTGTGGAAGTTTTAGAGAACGTGACTTTTTAGGCAAGGTTGAAAGACATGAAATTCTTTCTTTAGATATCTTTCTGTTGATTTCCTTAGGTGAAAGAGATGGATCTTTTGGACATTGTTTGGAGCTTAATACAAAGCAAGAAAACCTAGAAATTTGAGTTACGAGGCTGGGGGGGGGGGGAGGAGGAAGATATTTTTTCCAGTGCTGAAGCACTGTTGCAATTTAGCAATTTGTTAACTTCAACTAACACCATTAAAGCTAACAAGAAGGGTTTTTTTGGTCTGTTTCACTACATAAACTGGGGATTGCTGCTTCTTTTAAAGAGTAATCCTACATGTGGACTCTGTGTGTGGTGCCAGCTACAGTGACATTCAAATCTGGTGATCTGTGATAAACTAGAGGAGAAAGTAGTGTCATTTGTAGTCGAGTAAACGCATAGATTTCTGTTGGTTCCGTCATCTGCTCTGCTCCTTCCCTGTGCCATAGCTGTCTATGCAGCTCTATAGCAACCTGGATGAAGAAATTCATCTGACTGAGAAGTAAAACAGCCTTCCTGCCCCTTCCAGCTCTGCCCTGAGGTTTGTGTTGAGGCTGTGCAAGCGTTGCTGTGGGACAGTGCATGGCGTGAGGAAAGGAGCTGTTTAAAACAGCATTGCTATGAAGGGAGCTGTGAAAAACCAAAGCTCAAGTCTTGTTTCTAAACACACTATCTGTCACAGATAATGTACCTTCTTTTACTGTAGTGCATTTTCCTATGGAAACCTCAGCCAGCTTGGCAAACAGCAAAGCTTTAGATATCGAGAAGGTAATTCTGAGAAAACATTCCTTCCACAGCTCTTGAAAAGACGTCTTGTAAAAGTTTTGTAAAACATGTAGGGTCATGTGCTCCCAGGTACTGTGTGGGCTTATACCTTAGAAGTCTGCATCAGAAAAAGAATTATGCAGTGAAAGTATGTGTGCTGCAGTTGGCTTTTAGCTAAATATGCTGGGGTAAAAGGGAAGCAGTTTGTATTTCCTTATGCTGGTTCTAACCTGAGAAAGAAATAACTGAGTAGATCCTCTTTTGCAGTTAGGCTTTCGTTCTTTGTACTTTCTCTCAGCAGCCTGTTTTTTAAGAAAGGAAGCGAAGCAGATTGCAAGATACTACTGCACCCTTTCTAAAGGGTTTGCAAGACAGAACTGAAGTGAACTGTTTCTTTGTTCAAATCCAAGCGTAGCACTAGTTGTTTGACAGGCTGTGTTCCGTTTTAATAAAAACACACGAAAAATGCCGGTCCTTTTAGCAAATCCAGTGCAGGTTGCTGCTGAGTCTATCATTAGAGAGCTAACACCGCATTGGTAACAGGTTGCATTTGTGCCCTTTTTGTGGTCCACACGTACAGCAGTTGAGTTTCAGCCTCACCAGAGAGAGGTCAGTAAAGATCCAAATAGAGGAGGTATAAATCCTAACATGAGAGTAGCCTGCTTGAGCAATAATTTCTTCTTTGATCGTGAGTGTCCATTTGCTGCTGTAATTTGCTACTACAGCCTATAAACAAAGCTCAGCAGTGTAATTTGGATGAATAATGCTGTGTCCATGCAGCACACCCTGGTGAAAGGACAGTGGAAGTTGTTTTCTGCCTTTGGAGGTCAGTAGAAAAAAGTTTCTGTTTTTCACCCTTGCCTTCTAGAGAAGTCAGGTTTGTCTTGCTACTCCCCTTCCTCTTGTCCTCCTCAAATTTGGTTGAAACCAGCAAACACATTAGTTTCAAACATGGGGGATAGTGATGCCTGGCCAGATGCTGGAAGCGATGTCCCAGCGAGGGAGCCCCAGCAGCTGCTGAGCTTTTTGGCATTCCTTCCAGTCTGCCTGCACGTGGCTCTGCCCCACAACAGCCTGGGCTCTCTGTATCAGTAATATGGAGAATTATGAGCAGAGGAGCAGGGTTGTGCTGTGCCTTGTGTCAAGGCTTTGGGTTTGCCTCTTAGAGAGGTGGGTAGTCATAGAACCATAGACTCATCTAGGTTGGAAGGGACCTTTAAGATCAAATCCAACCATTAGCTTAACTCTGCCAAAACCACCACTAAACCGTGTCTGTCAGCCATCAGCACCACATCTACTGGTCTTTTAAATACCTCCAAAGGATGGCTTTCACTGCTGTTTTTTTTTTCTCTCTTTACCAGCACCCTGGAAGGGTACTATGTTGATGATGCCCTGCAAGGCCAGGGAATCTACACTTATGAGGATGGAGTGGTCCTTCATGGCACATATGTGGATGGAGAGCTGAATGGACCAGCCCAGGAGTATGACAGTGATGGGAGGCTGATATTCAAAGGGCAGTATAAAGACAACATTCGTCATGGAGTTTGTTGGATTTATTACCCGGTAAGCCTGACCACTGGCTCTCCTTATTGCAGAATAGTACCATTATGTGTCTTTCTTCTGTACTCAGCTGAAACAAATACCCACCATGACCTAGCTATGCAAAAATAAACACACAAAAAAACTGGGTGGAAGACCTGAACCTTCTCATTTTGGATAATCCAATATACAGTTAAACCTTCTCAGCGTTGAATGTTTGCCCAGGAGACAGGATTCAGCAAGGCTGCAAGGTGCCTCCACTATTTTAATCTTGCAGGGTACCCAGCCCTGTGGAAGTGCATTTGTGTGTATCTCCACGGGAAGGCTTGGCCGGGGATTTTGCCACTCTGTAGTGCTGGCTGCAGGTGAGGAGCGTGGGAGCTGTGCAAGCTGTTGTAACCTGCAGCTCTTCTTTAACTAGGAGGGGAGACTTTGTCCCTTTCTGCAGGGTATGTTGTGAAGTCTGTTTTTCCCCAACAAATTAAGCATAACTTTTTTTTAAAATTCCTATTCAGCCTTACACAACACTCCAGACTTCTGTCTTTTAATCTTTACCTTGGGCTGAGAAGGAGGAAACACCTGCATGTAATTTAGCTGCTGGTCAAAACCCAGTCTGTTTCTGTGCTACATACTTTAGTTGCAGATTTCATTTCAAATGCTCACCATTGGCTGTTCATTTTATTTACTGGTTTTCACTATTGCCATTAAGCATGTGTGTTAATTAACTAATGCTTAGTGTACACCGCTAAACAGGTAGCAGCTTTCTATTACTAGTGTATAAAATACACACAGCTGACCCTTCAGGTCATGTCTCCTGTTTCATCTTCCAGCTGACGAAGTGTTGCTGTGTCTTCTGGAAATGTGGGTATTTAGAGGTTCTTTGTTGTTATCATCTTGCCAGACTAAAGGATACAAGGTGTTTCAAAAACGCTTTGCCACTTGTTTATGCATGGTTCTGTGCATGATGGTATGTGCACAAATTTTTACCCAAACTTAAGGTTCACTGTTTCTTACTGTATGCTTGAAGCTTTTTTATCCTTGGAGTTGATCAAAACGGTGCCACCCTTAAAGAGAGACTGCGCGCAGTGATCTTCATCTAAATCTGCCAGTTTCCCCATCACACCTGCGGTTTTTACTCCAGGGCATTCTTTGAAGATGTTTCCTTGTCCGTTTGGAAATAAACACCTGAAGTTATTAGACGTGTGCGAATCTCTGCATCTCATTTTGCAATGCCATAAATAGACCTAACTGGAGTTGCAAATCACAGATGGCAAAGCCCAGGGCTAAAACACGTAAACCTTAGAGAGGAAAAGTGTTGCTGATGATGGCTTTCAGCGCATAGTTGTTCTTGTTGAGTACCACCTGACCTTGGTGGGGAGGGGATGCTGAGGACAGAGACACTCTCCAATCTTTCTCATTTTCTTTTTTTTTTTTTTTTTGATAGCCTTGGGTCTTTTCATGTATCATGAATTATCAGTAAGAGAGGCAGTGCTTTAATTTTTTTGTTTCCTCCAGGCCAGTATCATACTAAAAAAAAACCCTCAAAGTTTGTGTGTGGCTTTGGGTCTTGGTTTGCAGACTGTTGTCATAAAAATTTTGCCATTTGAAACTCAGTATTTGGATCACATGGAAGGAAAGACCTTGGGTTTTGCCTATTTCAAACAAAGTAGAAAGCCCTGCTCGTTTCTTTTACTGGTTTTATTCTGACTGCAATGACTTCACCCACCTTCTTCACATGTCACTTCACTCGTTTTCATGATCTCACATCTGAACTTAACTGTAGCTTAGATTGCTTCTTCAAAAAGTTGGGGAAAATCTTTTCTGTTTACTGAAGATAGTAAAAAATACACCTAAATGCTTTACCTTTTCTTTCTTGCCTGTGCTTTCAGGATGGAGGCAGCCTTGTGGGAGAAGTGAATGAAGAAGGGGAGATGACTGGAGAGAAAATAGCCTATGTGTACCCTGATGGAAAGACTGCATATTCTGGAAGGTTCATAGATGGAGAAATGATAGAAGCAAAGCTGGCAACTCTGACATCTGTAGAGGACGGGAAACCTCAGTTTGAAGTAGTACCAGGCAGTGAGTTCAGCTAACACAGAACTTTGTATTCTTGCTATCAGCTCTTCACTGCAAACAGCTTGGTTTCTCTAATGTTCCCTGTTGGGCTGGCTACGAAGAGATAAGAAGTCTATTAGTGAGAAGCCCTTTCCCTAAGTTACAAATGTGGACAAAAAGGCAATGTGGAGCGATCCCTTTGCTCTGGGCACAAACAGGAAGTGACCCATGCGGTGGTGCTGCTGAACTGCATTTCATAACCCTCCTCTCACATGTTTGTGGGTGCAGTCCTCCTCCTCGCACACACTGTTGCCATCAGGGCTAGTATGAGAATCTGCTTAACTGGCCCAGCTACAGGCTTTGTTTTGTTAGTAAAATAACTAAAAATGGAGAGGGAAGCCATGGTTTGGTTGTAGCTCTTTCAGTTGGCTTTGTGCAGGTGAATATTTGCACTGTGAATATTCTAGCATCTGCATTAGGGGACTGAAAAAGGGACACAGGGATTGGAGTTAGTGAACTAGATTCAGTTGTTGTGTAACAGACTGATTCACCAGCACCCTTCATAATGTCTAGTCCTGCTGATAGAAAGTGTCTGTGAAATGACTGGGGTCAGGGTGAAACCTTCAACCCCTGCAGTCAGCACTCCTTCTCCAGGGCAGCGGTGCCTTGGGCCTGTAGTTCTGGAGAAGTCTTGTTGCTGTGAGGTGTATGTGATGCTTTGGAGGTGAGTGGGTTAAGCTGTAGGCAGGGCTGTGAATAATAAACAGAGACTGTGCTAACACATTTACTGTTTTGCCAGAAAAGATTGTCTCACTCAATAGGAAATAAGAACATAAAGCTCAGTGAGAAGGTGTTGAGAAGCAAACACATGTGACTTTTTATTTTTTTTAAAATCTCTTGGTTGTAATAGCAAATAAAAACGTAACTTAAACAGTGGCTTCTGAGAGGGTACAGTTGTGCTTCGTAAATAGGACTGAAGTGCACTCTGGAGAAAGTTGCCTTCAGCCAGGACAGTTCTTGGGACATCAGGGACAATGGCCTTTTATCAAACTATGAAGTACTGTGTGTGGGTTTTGGTTTTTTTCCCCATCTAATTTCCACCTGCATCTTAATCTGTCTCCCAGATAGTCCTCTGGCAGTTGACTGGAGAGGGGCATAAAGATATAATTAGAGCTGTACCACTGAGTTGCTTATTGATGGCAGGAAATAAATGACTGTAACAAGTGTACTTTGTGTTTACTGAACATTATCTTCTGGATGAAGTATCTTCAGGACTTGGACTAGAAAACATTTAATATTTTAAATAGGCCAAGATTTTTTATAAATAATGGATTATCGAATATATCCTTTAAAATTTTGCTTTGCTTTTTTAGGTTTAGAGACTGTGGGAGGGTCAATTTTTGAAAGATTATCCAGTCCTCCTTTAAAAGTTAGTAGTTTGAAGAATGTATAATATCACCTTTTTGTGATAATACTGCTACTGTAGTATGGTGAGGGGAAAAAAATAATCAAGAAACTTTTACAGGTGCAGTTCTATTTAAATAACTTTTTATGGAAGCATGACATTTATTTAATTTTTGCATGCCTTGGTTAAGGGTTGCATGCTTTTGATACTCCAAATCTAGTTTATTTCTTTTGTTGATTTCTGATTATTTTTTTTTTTAGGCCCAGTATACAGTTTTGACAAATCTACTTCATCCTGCATTTCTACAAATGCACTTCTTCCTGATCCTTACGAGTCAGAGAGGTAGGCTTTTTTCCTTCTTCCCTCTTTCCATATTATCCATTTTTCTTTGCTCTTACATATTTAGAGCCTAATTTTGCAAACCTTTTCTCATTTAATTTTTTCTTTACAGTGTGTAAGGGTTTGTGAAATGAAGCCCATTACTGCACATCAGTCAGCATTTGACTTGATTGAATTTCTGATTCGCACAATAAAATTGCACTCTAGTGCATAGAACACAGCAATACATTTTAAGAGATTAATCTAGGATAATTTCTTAGTATTTCAAACACATGTACAGTCAAGTCCTGGACTCCACTAATAGCCCACATCTACAATATTCTGCACAAAAAAAAAGTATGCTGATCCCTATTTTGGGGATGTGTAAATAGCTTCAGGTTGCAGGCCCCTACATTGAGTGTGTCTCGCTGAAGGTCACGCATGGTACAAAGTCTTCTACCCTCTTACACATGTAGCAAAGTGACAAGAGTAAATCATCAAGCTGGAAGAAAGTGAGGTACTGTTTGTGACAGCTCCCTAATATCAAAATACGTTCCTTGGCAATTGTCTCATCTTAGTCAGTCAGTGATATCTCTTCCATGGCTATTCCACTATTACACTTTTTACCTAGACTTTTAAGAGGCCTTGCTCTGTACATTCCTCGATTGTAGTCCTTTTCTGATACTGTGAAATAGCTAATAAACAATAAGTAAAATGCTGGCATTAATTTGCATCAAGTTGTTAAATATCTAGGGCTTTGCCTTGAAAACTCTTGCTCTTCTGGGCACATACACTTCAGCAGCCTGAGCTTAGTGGGATTCTGGTATGGTTCTGAGGGTGTTCCTGATTGAAGCCATTATTGAGGACTAACAGTAGATTAGCACTTTCAAAAAAAAAAAATTCATTTCAAATTAATAGATAAAGTCAGCCCCCACTTCCCACCAAATCTCTGTTTTGCCAAAATAGTGCAAATCCGGAAGAGGGGAAGAAGGAGTTGCATTTGGAGTTTTTGCATTATTACTAGTCTTATTATTATATTGAAGTATTAGTCTCTATGCCAATAGTGCTGTGATAATACTTCTCGACAATGAAAACTGTAGCCAATCACCAATTCCATATCCTTTTCTCCTTCTAGGGTGTATGTTGATGTCTCTCTAATTTCCAGTGCTGGAGAAGGATTATTTTCAAAAATAGCAGCAGAAGCCAGTACAGTTATGTCCTTTTACAACGGAGTGCGAATTACACACCAGGAGGTAAAGGAGACAAAAAAGTCAGTTTGAATTTTCATTGTGCCTTCTGAAATCATCTCCTTGTAGTAGGATTTTAAATCCGCCCCCTTCTAACCCTTAAGATTTAGTATGATGGAGTTTACTGAAAGAAATTGCATGTTTAGATATGTATAAATAAAAAAAAAAAGTGGTTGGGTTATGTTTTTTTAATGGCTTACATGCAGGAAAAGCTTTAATTGCTTACATTCAAATGTTTGCTTTCAAACTGCTGGCAAAGTTGACCCCTCCACACACACACACACGCTGGATTTTTGCCTTGCAAATTAGGTAGACAGCAGAGACTGGGCCCTCAATGGAAATACAATATCTCTGGATGAGGAAACGGTCATAGATGTGCCAGAGCCCTACAACCACGCCGCCAAGTACTGTGCCTCGCTGGGGCATAAGGCCAACCACTCTTTCACTCCGAACTGCATCTATGACCCGTAAGTAGAGTCTCGTGTTTTGGAGCAGAAGCTGTAACCTAGTGGTCGGGGCTCACAGGGTGGTTTCTGGGCAGCTGAACGGGGCTGGGAGGAGTTTCCTGCTCACCTGAGCCGTGTTGGAAGCTGCCTGGCATTGCGGGAGCTTGGTTTCTCTTGGGACTTACACCGTGGAATATCTTGGGATTTGCAGTTGTGTTAATTTTCTCGAGAAATTTAGGAACTGCCTCTTGATTCTAAAATGCATAAGCACAGCTCTCTAAATCCTAGCTTGGGTAGGGCTGCACCATGTTTGCTGATCTGCTTGACTATCAAATGTGGTGTCGTTTCTGAAACTCAAAAAATAAGCATTGAAACTTTTGATTTCTACATATGCTCAAGGGTATAAATATTTTCTTACCAATGTATAAACTAACAGACATGACGAGACACATACATAGAAAATAGTTTTCCTTCATTAAATAAGCTCGTTCCCTTTACTGTGGGGCCCTGGGAGAAGACGTACAGAAGTATGTTGTGATTGTTTGGAAGGTAACCTGTACTGTGGAAATTAAGATGAGCAATGTTGCATGCTCTTCAATCTCTCATAATGTGTACTGTTTTCCTGTCATGCAGATGCTTACCTCTGAAAGCACAAGGCATGTGGTAGTGATTAGTTTTGTTCTGTTTGTTTATTACAAACAAGCAATGTTGCAGGACTGTTGAAAAATTCCAAGTAATAGATCTACTCAAAGCTGATCTGATGTGTTGATGGTTTTGCCCTTATAACTTAAGGTCTTCATAAGATTGACTCCAAACAATCTACTCAGCTGGTATGAGATTATTTGGTATAACTAGGAACTGTCTGAAAGTGCAAATGGGGCTAACAGAGTCTGTGAATTGACAGCTAAGCCTAGCAAAGGTGTTTATTCTCTGTCTAGGTTTGTTCATCCTCGTTTTGGGCCTATCAAGTGTATCCGTACCATCAGGGCTGTGGAGAAGGATGAAGAACTAACAGTGGCTTACGGATACGATCACAACCCCGTTGGGCAAAACGGGCCAGAAGCACCGGAGTGGTACCAGCTGGAACTGAAAGCTTTCCAGGCTGCCCAGCAAAAGTGAAATGGGAGCTCCTTCTCCGTTCAGCAAACTGAAATAGAAACTTGGATCTATGCACTACCTTTATACTGAAAACTGGACAACCAGGGATTGTTCATGCTGTTGCATCATAACTTTGCATTCTGTGTTAAGAGATAAGTTTCTTGCATACTAACTAGGTTTGACTGTGTTACTCATAGCAGATTTAAAATTAGCTAGTGTTGCACCAGTCTTATCTGGAGAAATTATTTAATATTCTATACGAGACGTGATATTCTTTGGTAGCTTCTGCTTTTGCACCATATGCAAAGATGCCAAAAGACTAGACAGAAAACTAAAATGGGTATATCGTTCACTTTTAGTCGGCAGACTTAGTGTTGCTCTCTATCTGCCTAGGCATTATTGTGCAACTGCATTTTGCATATATGCCACTTGTGATGATACCAGTAATATTTTGATATTCTCTAATAGTAGCATAATTTTGCCTTTTTAAACCTTTGATCTGAATCTTGCAATAGAGCAGTTTATTTATTAGCATATAGGAGGCTGGGTTTTAACTCCCCTTTCCTCTTGTCTGAACGTTGTTCTTTCTAAAAATCCTCTTTTGCAGGAGAAAATCCTTTCTAACTAGTGGAAAGGCTTGTGTGTGTATGTGAGAGTGCTGTGTGTTGGTCTCTGTGGCTCTCTAAATAGTATAGCAACATGTCCAAACCTAATATTTATCTAGCCTTTACGGCTGGCTTATTTTATTTAATTTATGATTATGACACGCAAATGAAGCTGTTCTTTGCATGAAGATTTTCTGAAAGGAGAAAGAAGATGGACTTTTTGAAGGACTTTCAGAAGGTCATGTTCTGGAAGGCAAGCACATTACTTGCATTAGTGTCCATGAGCTGGTTTGTGTATTTCACCTGTTAAAGCAGCCAGTTCTCAAGGCAAAAGTTCTAGCAATGAGATATTTGAATCTGATGTGAATTCTCCGCAAGGAGGTGTATGTATTTGAGGACAGGCTGTAGTACTTGGTTAAGGAGACCTGTAGCTTTTGTACGTGTTCAGTTGACAAAGAATATAGCCTTGTAGCCATCTTTTAGTAGCACTGGTTTAAGACACAGTAAGTTAATATAGTATGAGATATCAAAGTAAGATTTTTAAAAAAAAAAAAGATGGGAAAAATTGTTTTTGAAAGACAAACAATGAATGTAAAAACATCACTCGCTGCTCGTATTTAGAAACAGCAGTCAATCCATAGCTTTGTTGCAGCCAACTGTTGGGGGCTTGTGAAAATTCATCTGCAGGGCTGTGTTCTGGGGTTTTTCAGGGATAGGGAAATTGTTGTGCATTTTTTTCAGATACTGTACTGGCTCTTGCCTAATGCTGTATAAGAGAGAAATAATGTATCGTCTCAGTCTGGATACAGGAACCCTTCTGGGACTCTAGAGCTCTCATGGGGGTTTAGCAGCTTGGGAAAAAAAAACTCAAATGCATTTACAACACTTTCTTTAAATGCTTGTAGTTTTTAAAAAAAAAAAAAGTTTGTATATATGTAACATAAATGATTTGGAAATCAGACCTACCTTTCTATTGCAACACATTTTGGTTGGTTGCTTGAAGGGTTGGAGGTGTCTGGCTGGCTGGCTGAGGAGCTAGTCAGGGAGAATGTGTTGGGTTGGTACCCGCCAGTGGAAGGATGAGGTTGCTGTTTTGTGCAGTCTGAGAATCCTTGCTTTGGTACCTGTACAAAGTTAATAAGAACCCCTCTGACTTGGGGCTCTGAGTCTCCGTGACTGGTTACAAACCTTTTCCAGCGCCTCACCATTTAAGCTTGCACAAAAGCTACTCTGTGCTTGTGCTGGGAATGGGGGGGGACAAGTAGGCTCAGGGCTTTTTGACATTCTTCCAGCAGTGGTCTGATTGTGAGCTTTGGCACCACCCATCTCCTCGCGCTGGAGGCTCAGGCCGCAGCTCTGCTTCTCATCCAAGGCAGGTGGCTGGCAGAGGTGACAGCTCAGGGACCCAGCTGAGTGTGCAGAGATGGCACTGAGCCTCACAGGTGCGGGAGAGTTGTCAAAGGCCGATGGGCAGCACGGCTTCAGCAAATCAACCTCAAAAAGAAACACACATCTTGATCTTTCCCTGCCTGCTCACAGGTCATTCTTTAGGACCATTACTGTTACAGCCATCCGCAGAAAAGCATGCCTCGCCTGGTGGCAAGGTGATGTGTGTATCTGGTGGATTATTCTGCCAGGACCATGAAGTTTACAAAGTTGAGGAGAGGGAAGATATGTGACTGAACCCTGCTGTGAATGGACGGTAATTCCTTCCAGTCTTGTTAACCTGCTTTGGGCTGCTGGCCTCTTTATGCCCGCTAGAGCATTGTGCTTAAAACGTTCTGATCTCTAGAGCTCCTTTAGCTTCATTCCTGATAAGTCTCCGATGCCTCTGCTATCTCCTCTTTATATGGAGCTGCTTGTGTTTTAATAGATTTGTCGGTCTTCATATTTTGAGATAAATACAGGTAGGTGCTCTTTGCACAGCAGTTTTCAAGGTTGCTAAAAAAAAATAATAAAAAGACACTGAGATATCCTCTCGGTGCTCTCAGAAGCTGTTAATTTAGTGACAGTGAAGCAGATTCTCTTGCTCTTGCGAATGCTTGTAGCCTGGTAGTATGCCACACCTGTGGCCAGTGTCTCCGTTAGCTCTACTGTCCTTTTTCTCTCTGCTCTGTTAAAATCTATTGGTCCTCCTATAGATCCTTTCTTCAGTGACCAACCTTCTATAAAAGTTGTGACTATAAAGCTGCTTTGGCTTGATTCAGGACCAAGCCTTTTAATTCTTCTTTGTTTTCTTTTTCTTTGTGATCCGTTAAGAGTGGAGATGGTTGGGATGGATTTTACCACTGGGTAGCGAAAGGGCTCAGTGTGTCCTTCAGAGGTTTTTTTGAGAGGTATGCGTTGGCAACCACAGATTCAAACACAGGTTAGTTCCAGAAATCCAAATAATGCCTTAACTTGGTCAACGTATTGCAGCTCAGCTTCTGGGGCTCACTGGCTTGCGAGACTGGCTTAGCAAACCTGTTTATCAGTAGTAATACAAGACCCCCCCACCAAAACACGGTTTTAATTGGGAGCAGAGGAAGCAGTCATTAGGCAAAGCAATCCATCAGAGTCTGTTGGATGCAGCTGACTGTTGGTGAATATGCAGTACGGAAAGAAACTCCACTTGCCAGAGTCTGGCCAAAGATCTGTCCTGTCCGCTCAGAAACTGGAAGAAGAGCTGATGCCTGTCAGCTGGGTCTGGGTGGGCAGCTCGCTCTCGGAATACCCATTGTGACTAAAGAATGGCATGAGAGAACCTGGAATCGCTGCTTTTTTCAGATACAGATCAGTTCCCTGGTGAGGGGATTGGTCTGTGGTGCTGCACTTGGTTCCTCTGTGATGGGAGGCTGGTTACCTGAGCTCCTTCATGAAAAGGAGTCTATTTCAGCCTGTATTAGAGGCTGCTGATTGTCTCTTTTTAAAAAACAAAAAAAAATCATAGGATCTTCCTGCTACAGCAGCACTGTGTTTTGTCACCAAGAATACAGAAGCTTAGTTTTCTGCAGAAGTGGTTAATCTTGGAGACGAGAGCATGAGACATTACAGCTGAGGGCTACCTGCTGCTGGGTCACTCCTCTGGATAAGAGGGGAAAAGGGTGGTCTCAAGTTGAGTCTTGTGCTATCATTATACTTTTGGGGATCTACTAAAATACCCGAATTTCTTTCACAAATCTGAAAATGCTATTTCCTTTTGGTTTGGGTTTGGTTGTTTCGTTGGGGTTTTTTTTTGGGGGGGGGAGAGGGGTGGTAGCAATTAAAGAAACCTTAGCCTGCATAAATGCACATAAGTCATGTTGAAAAAGTCAAAGGGAACACCTGCATGTGGCTCTTCAGCGATCAGGGTGGCAGAGCTGTGATAGCTTTTTGACTTTTTGAGCAGCTGCTTTTGCCCAGGTGCAGCTCCTGGGTGACTCGTGCAGGTTTCGAGACCCCTGGGAGGCTGCGTGTTTCGGGGAGCGGTGAGGCCTTTTCGGGTGCGGAGCTTTGTTTGGGTGTTGCACACAGTTGGCAGTGGCCTTTCTTTCCAGGGGCTGTTGCAGCACATTGCTGGCATGGAAGCAAGAGCACCATCAGGGATTTCTCACCCTCTGCCAGGCACTGGAGGAGCAGAGTAGCCGACCTGTCCCGTCTGGTACGAGGAACAGTAGTGGTGGGAATTGTCACTCTTCTGTTTCCTTCCCAGTTGGCTGCCCTTGTCCTTCCGTCGAAACCAGTGTTCACCACTCCCTTTGCACCAGGAGGTGTGTGGTGTGGCTTCCGTCACAGGGACCTCTGTGATTTCTATCCTTTCACTCAATTTGCTGGTCTTTTTAGAAAATGCTGCTGCTGCGCTGAGGCGATGGGTTGTACAGAGCCGGTTATATCTGCTGCTTCGTTTTCCTCTGGCACAGCAGAATTGCCGGAGCTGTGGGTGCCTGAGGAATTCACCTCCAAGCGCTTAAAAAATAACCCCACTTGCTTTGAAAACACTATGGTTGAAGTGTCTCCTCACATGCTGGGGTGCTGCATTAGACGCCTCTTCCTCACTTCCACTGCGCTGTGGGATGCTGAGAGCATTTTGGGGGAGGAAGGCGGGCGCGGGAGCAGCTGTACCTGCGGGTGTAAGTGGGCTTCGTGCTCACCTGAGCCCCGGGGAGAACTTGTTCCTTTTGCTTTGTGTACTGGAAACATGAGAACTGTATTTTTTGGACAAAGCATTTCTAAGCAGTCTTATAAGGGATTTTTTTGTTGTTGTTTTTTTTTTTTTAAAATAAAAAGGTGCAAGATTGAGTGCATGTTTACTTGCCCCAGATCAAAGGTTTTGAACACTAAGGTCACTATCTGTTGAATGGACCCTCCTCTTGGCGCTCTTCTGTCTTCAGGCAATTGAAGCTCCTGCCCTCTTTCTCTACCAGTTTTACTGTAACTACTCCTTTGGGTTTTGGTTTTGGGTTTTTTTTTTTTTTTCAGGAGAAATATATATAAACAAAAAAAACCGTAAGCAATGAAATGTTCAAGCCATAAAATCATGAGTGTGGGAAGACCCTCTTCACAAGTTTTAACATATTTGTATGTAAAATGATGTTTGTATGAAATATTTTCCACGGTAGAATGAATATTTAAAAAAAAAGAAAAAAAAGCAACAAACATGTTCCAGTAAGATCTAACCCAAATTTAAAAGGATGACTTTTTGTAAGATGCAATTGATTACCAATATGGAAATCTTTTCTTTTTCTTTTTTTTTTTTTTTTTTTAAGGGAGATGCAACAAATGATCTTTACAAATACAAATGGTCATTTCTGCTATTTGGGAAAGCGTTTATGCAGCATTACACACGGCTGTCATAAATAATTGCAATAGCAAGGCCAGTCACATCTTCAGGACATACCTCTCAGCTTGTCCCTCCTTGATACTGTACAAACGGACCCATCCCTCCTTTCTGCAGATTTCCTCCTAGAAAACTTTTCCTACTGTAACTGTACCGAGGTGAACTCTTGAGCTAAGATCCAGACTAAAATTGTGTATTACCTAACAGTTTCTGCTGGGCCTTCTGCTATTTTACTACTCTTTAGCCCATAATTACTGGGTGTCTCTGTTCTGAAGAACTAAGTGCTAAAAGAATAATCCTTGGGGTAAGCTTACACGTGTGTTAACAGTTAACCCCGGAGTACTTAACTTGTATACAGTACTTGATAGGTGTTTTATGACATTTGTACTCGAACTATGAGCCTTACTGAACATCTGTAGGTTTATTCATGACTTTTAAAAAAAAAAAAATGGATAACTCTAAGAAAGATGTTTACATGAATGATGATTGCCCTTCCTTTGATGTTATGAATGAGGTTTTTATAGTGTGTTTGGGTGTATGTGCAAGGAAGTAAGAAAAACGTTTCTGGGGAAAAATAGACTTGACAAAACATTTGTAATAAGTGAATTTTAAAGATTGCTTTAATTGCGCTATGAAGGCAATGCAGATATTAAAATATTCAACAGAGCTGTCGTCTCTCCGTGTTATTTGTGTGTCGCGGTTTTGGGCACCCTCTGACCTCTCCCCCTTGTGTGGCTGCTGTGTGGCTGCTTTGCAGCCGGGGTTACTGCTGACACCCAGTCGCACAGGTAACACGCTTCTAGGCCACGTTACAGCGAGAGGGAAGGAACAGCACAACTACACCCTGACGCTGCTGCCTTGGGTTTGTGTTTTCTGCCACCTCTGCCGCTTTTGGTACTCACTTTCCTCTTCCCAGTGCACATAACGTGGGCTGTAGTTGTGTTGTGGTATGGAAGAACATCCTGTCTCTGTATATCATAGTGGCTTGAACAGTTGTATTTTAAAACATATGAACGTGCAGCGATGTGTTTGTCTCTTGCCATTGCTGACTGAGGCAGTAGGAAGGGGTGCCAGCAAGCAGCAGAGGTGCCTTCCAGGCAGGTCACCTACTGCTCTGTCTCCTAATTTGATGTATGCGTCCTGCTGGGTGAGTGGTGAGGAAGGAGGCAGTGCTTCCTCAGCTTCCCTGCTTCCTCAGCTGTGCTGGGTTTCCATGGCAAGGTTTTGGTAGCGGAAGGGCTACGTGGATGGCTTCTGTGAGAAGCTGCTAGAAGCTTCCCCCGTGTCTGATAGAGCCAATGCCAGCCGGCTTCAAGATGGACCCACTGCTGCCCGAGGCCAAGCCCATCGGTGATAGCAGTGGCCTTGGGTGACCTCTGGGATGACATTTAAGAAGAAGAAAAAAAAAACTGCAGATGGGCAACCAGGAGAGAGGAGCGAGAGCAGACACCATGGTCAGTGAAGAAGGGGGAGGAGATGCTCCAGGCACTGGAGCAGAGATTCCCCTGCAGCCTGTGGTGAAGACCAGGGAGAGGCAGGTTGTCCCGCCCATGGAGGTTTCCCACCCACAGCCTGGGATGGGGACCCTGTGCTGGAGCAGATGCATGCCATATGAAGGCTGTGACACCTGTTACTGGGGTAGGCTCCTGGCAGGACCTGTGACCTTGCGGAGACAGGAGCTCACATTGGAACAGGCTTGCTGGCAGGACTTGTGACCCTGTGAGGGACCCATGCAGGAGAAGTTCCTCCCTGTAGGACTGTACCCTGTGGGTGGAGCCCGCACTGGGACAGTTCATGCAGAACTGCAGCCCATGGGAAGGACTCTCATTGGAGAAGTTCATGGAGGATTGTATTTTGTGGGAGGGACCCAATGCTGGAGAAGGGGAAGAGTGTGAGGAGTCCTCCCCTGAGGCTGAAGGAGTGGCAGAGATGATGTGTGATGAACTGACCACAACCCCCTTTCCCCGTCCGCCTGTGCTGTTGGGGGGGAGGAGGTAGAGAAATCAAGAGTGAAGTTGAGTCCGGGGAAAAGCTGAGAGGTTGGAGGGGAAGGTGTTTTAAGATTTAGGTTTTATTTGTCATTATCCTCCTCTGATTGCAACAGGGTAGGTTTAGGCTGAACATTAGGAAAGAATTTTTCACAGAGAGAGTGGTCAGACACTGGAATAGGCTGCCCGGGGAAGTGGTTGAGTCCCCTTCCCTGAATGTGTTTAGGAGCCATTTAGATGTGGTGTAGGGGAGGACTTTGTAGAGTAGGGCTGATGGTTGGACTGGATGATCCCAAGGGTCTTTTCCAACCTGAATGATTCTATGATTGGATTGGTAATAAATTTTCCCCAAGTCTAGTCTGTTTGGCCTGTGACAGTAATTACTGAGTGACCTCCCTGTCCTTATCTCAACCCACGAGCCTTCTGCTGTATTCTGTCTCCCCTCTCCAGCTGAGGAGGGGGAGTGATAGAGTAGCTTTGGTGGGTACCTGGCATCCATCAGCACTTTGGTTGCCCGCCCTGCCCTCTACGGATCTCTGCAACTGCTGTGATAACTCCCGGCCTCTTGTGCCTGTCTGTTGGGTGTAGGTGTGCAAAGGCTGTTCCCTCTCTACAAGGGTGGAGAAGGGACTGGTTTGGCCTTGGCATCCCCCACTGAATCTCCGTAGCCCTGAAGCGGAGAGGATGAGTGCCTTATCTCCAAATTGAGCTGTGCGGAAGATGACACTCGGGTCGTGGATGCTGCAGTGGGCTGGCTTCACCCAGCCTGATGGTGTTCCAGTTCTGGACTGGTGGTACAACCCTTTTCTCACACCACGGAGGTGCTGTGTGTTTAATTTAACCTAACCCATGGATTGATGCCTTAAAAACGTTTAAGGGGTAGGCATGCTTTAGTGCAGCGCTTGTTAGGGCCGGAGTTGGCTGGAGGCGCTCGGGTGGGCTCTTGTGCGTCCCTTCCGATGCAGAGAAGGCATCTCGGAGCGCCGGGAAGGCCCGAGAGGAACCGGAGGGTGCCGGGACGGGCGGAGCAGCCGCGGTCCCTGCCCGTCTGCCGGCACGGCAGAGCCATTCCCAACCCCTTCGCTTTCTTTTCGCACCGACTCGGAACTTTTTCCCTCCTTCCCTCCCTNGGGAGGGGGAGAGCCGGGTCTGGGGTACGGGGGGGTTGCATCAGCCCCCGGCCAGCCGGTCCCGCCGCTCCGCCGGCTGCATCCTGCTCAGGAAGGTGTCACAGCCACCGCCAAGCGAGGCACTGGGTTTGCCTTCTCCAAGCGACAAAAACCCAAGCAAACCCCTTCTGGGCGGCTGAAACCTCGGGGGGGGGAAAAGAAAAAAGAAAAAAAAAAAAAGATGGTTGCGGGGTNAACCCACGAGCCTTCTGCTGTATTCTGTCTCCCCTCTCCAGCTGAGGAGGGGGAGTGATAGAGTAGCTTTGGTGGGTACCTGGCATCCATCAGCACTTTGGTTGCCCGCCCTGCCCTCTACGGATCTCTGCAACTGCTGTGATAACTCCCGGCCTCTTGTGCCTGTCTGTTGGGTGTAGGTGTGCAAAGGCTGTTCCCTCTCTACAAGGGTGGAGAAGGGACTGGTTTGGCCTTGGCATCCCCCACTGAATCTCCGTAGCCCTGAAGCGGAGAGGATGAGTGCCTTATCTCCAAATTGAGCTGTGCGGAAGATGACACTCGGGTCGTGGATGCTGCAGTGGGCTGGCTTCACCCAGCCTGATGGTGTTCCAGTTCTGGACTGGTGGTACAACCCTTTTCTCACACCACGGAGGTGCTGTGTGTTTAATTTAACCTAACCCATGGATTGATGCCTTAAAAACGTTTAAGGGGTAGGCATGCTTTAGTGCAGCGCTTGTTAGGGCCGGAGTTGGCTGGAGGCGCTCGGGTGGGCTCTTGTGCGTCCCTTCCGATGCAGAGAAGGCATCTCGGAGCGCCGGGAAGGCCCGAGAGGAACCGGAGGGTGCCGGGACGGGCGGAGCAGCCGCGGTCCCTGCCCGTCTGCCGGCACGGCAGAGCCATTCCCAACCCCTTCGCTTTCTTTTCGCACCGACTCGGAACTTTTTCCCTCCTTCCCTCCCTCCCCGCCCGCCCCGGGAGGCGGAGCCGGAGCTTTCCTCGTACCTGCACCGCTGCCGGGCTCTGCTCAGCCGCCGCCGCCCAGCACCACCGGTGAGTGCCGCCGGGCCCCCTGCCTGGGCGTAGGAGCTGCCGGGGGCTCCAGCCACAGCCCAGGCTGGCCAAGGTGGGGAACGACGCTCGGGGGGGTGGTGGGCGGTTTGTGCCGGGCCGGTCTCCTCGGGTGCCTCGGGGACCGTCGGGCCCGGC
>VXBJ01002026.1:1375308-1402963 GCA_013400055.1 Nycticryphes semicollaris | reverse complement strand
CTTTCTTTCTTTCTTTCTTTTTCTTTTCTTTCTTTCTTTCTTTTTCTTTTCTTTCTTTCTTTCTTTTTCTTTTCTTTCTTTCTTTCTTTTTCTTTTCTTTCTTTCTTTCTTTTTCTTTTCTTTCTTTCTTTCTTTTGTTAACAGAAACCCCACCTGATATAACCACAGCAGGGCATGCACTTCTTGGAGTCTGTCTGCATGATTTCTTGATCCACATGGGTCTCTTCTTGCTTGAGATTTTTCTATGATTCTGTGGTTCTCCAGCACTAACAATGTATAAGTATGGGGGAAAGTCCTTGGACTCAACTCTAACTTGAGGAGGGAAAGCCCAACAGAGCAAACAGCATTTCCCAGCCTTCCCTAGCAGCTCTTCTGTAAAGATAGCGATTGCTGTGTCCTGCACCTCTTCAGGTCAGGCTAACTGAAACACACTATGGATTCCATAGCTTCACTTGCACTTTCTGAGCTGTTGCAGTAATGTGGTTTGGTTGGGTTTTTGGTAGTTACAGCTCCAGTACTACCAGAGTCTTGTTTGTTCTCTTTAATTAACATTACATTTATACATTGTCTTAACTTAAAAAAACAAACAAACAAATTACTTCAGTTTACGTTTCGTTTCATCTTCTGACTTCTGTCCACTACGTGTTTATAAACACTCATCACTTTTTTTTTTTAAAATCAGTATTTGTTGCTGTACTGAAACAGTATACACAAATATTGTTAAGCCATTGACCCCAGTAACCATACGACTCATTTAGGATTCTGGCTAGCGGTCTCATTTGCCAAGTTCTTTGTCCTAACCATATGTCATAGGAGTCCCTTCTGTGTCTTTTATTTGGCCCTGTGCAGGCAGCCTGGCAGCCCCGACTGACCCAAGTCTTCACCACATCAAACAACCCTTCACCCACAAAGCCCCAGGGCTGGAGATTTAAAGCAGATGCTGGCACTGGACTCCCACGAGTGTCACGTACCACCTCGCCACCGTAACCAGTTTGTAGTTGTGCACATGTCCTTCCCACAAACTACCACATCACATTGCCAAAGTATGCACACCTATGATGAAAAAAAAAAACCAACAAACCCGCCAAAAAGGTGAATAGACATGTTTTCTGGTCATAATTTTATATACATATATAACATAAATCTCATGTCAATCTATAAATCATCATCTGTCACCATGCATCACAATGACATGCACTTATTTAATGAAAGCTGAAACTTTTGAAACAAATGGTTTGGCTTCAGATGCAATTTGAGGAAAGCACAACTATTGCAAGCCTTAGAAGCCAATCACAAGGGCTGCCAGTCATTGTGCTTTCTAGCAGCAGCATCACAGTGACTCAGATATTACCTTGGTATCGAAGTTAGTACTTCATGGTAGTAATGAGGCTGAATAATCACATACAGGAACTTGAGAACCCCCTCTGATTAGCAAATGTTTTTTTTTTTTTTATCTGCAGCTAAATCTTTAGCTGCTGAAGCCAGAGGCCTTTCGTTGCCTCTGATTTATGAGTGAGTGGGTTAAAAATACCTTGAAGTAAATGGAAAAGCTGTTGCATGTATTTTAGGGTCAGTTTAATCTTTTTCCCATTGTGTGGCCTTTCTGGAACAAGCAAAGCACCAGGGGATAGAGGACTACAAAGGACAAGAAGAGCAGCACCTCAGTGCCCCTGAGCGGTTCGTGTTTTCCTTGGCAGGGGGTGGGTGAGGGTGGGAAGGAACCAGGCTTTTACATAAGAGCAGCCAAGAACATCAACCCGTACCTCCACCTTTTTCCACCAGCCCCAAAGCCGAGCCTGCCTCCCCCAGCTTGGGGGAGGACACCAGGGCAGGGCTGTGGGGTGTCCCCTGAGTGGGCAGGGGTTAGAAAGCATGGCCAGCCAGGATTTACTGGCCAAAAGCTAAAGGAAGTCCCAATCCTGAATGTTTAAGAACAAGTATAAACACAGGGTCAGCACATAACACATATTCCCCTACTCTAACTTCATGTAGCTTGGAGCTCCCCTCCCACCCATTTAGTCACAGGCAAAACGATAGATCTCTTTCTTAAACCTTCACCAAATCCTAGCAGTCCCACCATCCCATGACCAGGACTTCCAGTTTAACTGGGGTGTATAAAAGGCAACATATTTTTGCTTGAACTTGTCATCTCCCACCTTCACCGGGTAGCACTAAGCTTCGGTTGGTTTTTATTCCCCACCCCACTCTTTCCCTTTTTGAAGGCTGAAGATGGGGACTTAAAGCTCCTTCGGCAGCCTGCAGGGTACTTGCATCCTGATGTGAATCTGCTGCCACACAGATAGGGGGAGAAATAAGAGAAATAGGCCTCTCCAGCTTTGGGGTCTGCACTCAGAGTGACAACCAGGACTCACATAGACCACTTGGCCACAGGAGAGGAAAAAAATGGTCTTTGAACATGGCCTCTGCCTTATGATGCATGACTGAGACACACAGTATGATGTTTTCAACGGTAAATAACTAAAAATATTCATTAAGAGGGAGTTAACTGTATTGCCTCACAACAGAGACTTTTTTCCTGCCTGTGACCTTCTCAAAGGGGCAACACAGTGAAAAAAAGAGAAGCATTTTAAAAAAGGAAGTACTGAGCTAAGATCATGATCTTATGACTTTTTTCATATGCTCACAGTCACACTAGTTGCCTCCTCTTCCCTTTTATTTAATACCTCTATATTTATTGTGTGTGTGTATGCACGTGTGTAGAAAAGTACCAGCTGTAGTCACACAAGCTCTGAAGACTCCATGTTGTTGTGACTTTCACCATTGTGATTTTTGCATGCTTATGGCTAAACCTATGCGACACACTGTTTTTGGGGGGTTTGTCGGCATCTGAAGCAGAAAGACTATTTCAAAAGGAGCTTATAAGCTGTTAGAAAGACAATACTTAGCCTCTTTTTTTTAGAATTTGGCAGTGTATACCTCCGCCTGAAAAAAATATTAGTATTTAGTAGTAGAAAGAAAAAAAAAAAAACAAAAACAAAAGCCACCACTATCCTCCAAAATAGACATCTGACTACCTGTTGTAGTGCTTTTACCCCCAAACACCGAGGCAGGGCTGCTGCTTTCTGCTTGCAATGTGAGCTCTTTGCGGTGCTATGGAGAGAGACTTGTTGTAAACCAGGACCTGATGTGAATTGACTGTATGTAAAGCTGGGCTACGGTGGGCAGATAAAAGAAGAGAGAAAGGCCCCTTGAGCTTGTCGGTGTTGGCAAATATAGTTGATTTTTTTTCCTTGGTTGGCCGGGAGCCAGTAAATACCTGAAGATTCTGATGGGGGTTTTGTTGTTGTTAACTGTTTAAGCCAAGTCCGGTTTCGAATGCCACCTCTTAATGGCAATACAGACTGTGAGACCCAAGTACACCCTAGGTTTCAAAATAAGGTTTCAAAATAAGATGCAAGTAGACAGGACTCCAAAACATGCACCACCTCACCTTGTGTTTTGGTTGGTTTTGGGGTTGTTTTTTTTTAAGATACCCCATTTATTTCAAAACCAATCTTATTATAGTTAACTTTAGGGAAGAGAGAACAGGCTAGCTCTATTTGAATGTCTGATGTTGCCACTACCAGTTCTCATACAGTCTCTCTGACAGTAAAGTGAGTTGCAAGTTCTGCTACCCCCCCAAAAATAATGGGAGAAAAAAAAAGGGGGGGGGGGAAGGGAGGTAGTGTAGCACATCTGTTAAATGCCATGTACCTACTCAGCCTGCTCACCCAGAGACTCTGCCTGACATTCTCGCTGCCAGGCTCTTAGTGGCAACTACAGGACACGGCTCTGGTCAGGGATCACCACTGTACCTCAGTCCCCAGGCTTCATGTCATATTACAGCAATTCCAGGTTGCTCTTCAGGGGCCAGAAGAGCAGGACAGGGAGAGGATGAGGGGTTTCTTGATCATTGGTATTGTTGGGAAATTAGCTTTTCATTTATTTTAAATGGTTAGCTAAGTATTCTATCATTCGAGAAATGAATTAACCAGAGGTGATTCAGCAAAAGCCATGCTACAGTTTGAGGAACCCACAATAATTTATTATTGTTCATACTATTATTCTCTCACGTGATGACCCCTCCTCACCTGGTAAGGGGAATTAGGAAAAACATGGAAACCCGAGGGCTGAAATAGAAAGATATAATGCAGTAAGACTACGTAATTAACATCAATAATACCAAAGAACCAGTACTGATTCTGATACCAATATAAAATACACAGGATTATACTCAGCACATTCCATCAGCAGGAAGCTGTGCACTCCCACCAGGGGACAGCAAATGAGGGACACTGACAGCGTTGTGGCTTTGGGAGGAAGGGGTTTGGCACTGGGGGCAAGGAGTTCTCAAGATCACAGCCATCAAGGGAGAGAGAGAACTCCTCAGCAAACTTTCTAATTTATCTCGAGTGTGATGTTCATGGTATGAAATAATCCTGTTGGGCAGTTTGGGTCAAGTGACCGGGTCTCACTCCTCCTTGTCCCTGTACTTGGCGAGCTCGGAAACACTGAGACCTTGAAACCCGCACACCATAGCTTGCTATGAAGTAAATATTTTCACAAATTCAGACATCAGGGTCTTCTAAAAGCATAATTTTTCCAAGCATTAGAAGAGAAATTAGCACTGTGTCTCTCAAACCAAGGGCAGGCAGAAACCAACACCTGCACGGAACAGGATTGTGCCCCTCAGCGGGTGTCCCCGGCTGGGCAGCAGCTTTTACATGCCTGCCTTTGAGCTCTGGAAATACTCTCCCGAGTTGCAAGGAGCTGCCTTCAGCAAGCGCTTCAATAGGTGACAGCCTCCGTGACGCCTCTTTTGCAGCTGGGAGGCTGCACAGAGCCCAGTGAGTCCCAGAAGGTCACTGGAAACCAGCAGCGATTCTTTCCCTTTCGGTGTCGCTTCACAGGCCTCGCTGACGCCGCCGTCCAGCCGCGTGAATGAGAGGCCTCTTTCGGGCGTCCAGAGTCAGCAGAGAGGAAACAAAACCCAACCCTCAAACTCAAACCAGCCTTCTTCTGCGAGTCCTAGAATAATGCCAATTCCTGATATTATCTACAACTTTAAGGTTATATGTGAGATTTCTGTGGATTTGCATATAAAAAGACTGCTACTTAAAAAGTGGCATTACTATTACTTTAAAATGACATGTGGCTCTGTTGTTTTTTTTTCACCTGGGAATCGAGACATTATGAAAGGACAATAGCCTCGAAAGCAGGACTCGGAAAACAAAAGACCGTTAGAATTGTATATTCTGGTGGAAGTGAAAATATCCCCCACGAGGGGACAAGGCCTGTGACTTCCAACGAGTTTACAAAAGCAGCAAGTTGATGATCAGGCAGGGAAAAGGTTAGAGCAGGGTTACAACTTTTAACGATGACGATTGTGCTGTGTCCGACAGGATGTATCGGGCAACAAGAGTCTATGATCAGCTGCAAAAGAGAAGAGCTGCCCACCCCCACCCCCCCCCGTCCTCGAGGCAATGATCAAATGTCCCAAAGACCATCCATTTTTGGTCCAAGAGTGACCAAAGCCATAGAAGCATTACACCCATCCGTTTTGCCTTCACGCAGATCTTCAGTGTTTGAGGCAAAGTGGTTACTGATGTTTTTTGTTTGGGTTTTTTTTCTGCCATCCAGTTTTGCCGATTCCAGGAGTCACAGGTGAAGGTGGCAGATGTCAGAGGGACAGCAGGAGGCAGGACCGCCTCTCCCTTATTTTTCGTATGGACTCCCACACTCCTTCCTTCCATCCACGTCTGAGTTTAACTGATTTTTAGATCATGAAGCCATATTTTAGAGATGAAATAAGATTAAAGGGAAAGATACCACTTTTGTTAGGGCTCCTCATCTATTCTCCCTACCTTTGGAAAGCTGCCTTTTAAATTATTTGTTTACAGAGCTGGAAAAAACGGCATGGGGGGAACTATTTAGTCTTTCAAGTTCTTTAATGACTACATTAGATCCTTTATTGTATCAGCAATTTTTGGCTTTGGGGAGATTACAGTACACATGAAAATCCCACATATTTTGATGCTTCTTAGCTATAGCGTCATGATGAAGACATGAGATGACACCAAAAAAACCCCTAATGCTCAGCAAGTAGATGCATGACCGCTAGGACACATCTAGGGTTCGTGTGTCAGCCTCTTGCCTTCCTCGGCTGAAAGTCACTTCCTTCCTAAAATGGCAGTTTGATGAAACAGTGTTCAAGAGGAGGTGTCACAACGGCTGTTGGTAGTCTACCAAGGTGCCTTCTGGTCACTCCCAGGGTCCAAAAGCACAAGGTAAGCACATTCAAGAACCGCATTCTTTTCATCATTCAGTAGAATTAACAGCCTCTCTCAGCAGCCATGACTGCAATCGCATTTAAAGACATGAGTCATCTCTAAAAGATGCTTTGCCTTTGTGCCTCTAACACACGTGGAACTAAAAGGGGATAGGGCTGTAGTGAAACAGGATACATAACAAATTATTTGAGAGTTCCTTTGGGGGGAGGGGGCTGTGATATTTACCAAAAAGCCAGATGAATTGGTGTGTGTGTGTACACATGCACACCTATGGAAACCTGGAAGACTGCTTTATGAGAAAACAAAGGAGTCTCACCTGCACGTGAAATTCGGAGTTTTTATTTCTTCACGTGAGGTGAGAGGAAGAGAAGAGCAATGCAGAAGGCTCCTCCAGGTCTTGACATACATTCAACAGTCAGCGACTCCTAGTTTTCTAACTGCTGTCTCACTATTCTTCTGGAATCCGAAATAAATCCCGAACATGCCTCCAAATCATCAGGGTGGTGCTTCAGATGCTTCAAAAACAACTCAAGAGCCACCACAGGAAAGCACTGACAGTAGTCCAAGTATTGTGACAAGTCTTTCACTAAATTGTCACCCACACATACAGAAACTAGAAACTCTTTTTTTCCTTCCTTAGAGGTTTCTTTACGGATCTTACCATAAGAAATCATATAATCGTTTTTAGTATAATTATTGAAAACAAGTGAGAACAAGTTTGTGGCAAAGCCAGTTTATTAGGTTTCTGGGATTGTGTCTTGCCCTCCCCCAACACATACAAAATAACTTTACAATTTGGTAAAGTGAAAATACAAAGTATTCAGTACTTTTGACATCAATTTTGTGGGCGGAACATTACCACTGAAGCATACTGAATCCTGCATTAATGACCACATTATCTTTATGGCAGAACCATTAAAACATGCTTTGTGCTGAAGACAAAATTACATACTTAAACATTGTTTCCACACAATTTTAACGACATGAGGGCCCTTATTTACAAGTTGTGAATAACTCACATGAAGCCTAACAGATTTGTAGATGTTTGGTATCAAATTTAACAGTAATGTGGTAGCTACATAATTTTCTTACCTTAACCCCCAACCTGATGACTGACTTTGGAATTCTTCATTCTGTTGTATTTATTAAAAAAACACAAACAAACAAAAAACCCCACAACAAAACAAGCAATGTTTGCTGACATAGTTATTGATACAAATAGTTAAGATGGATCCTTTTAAGAAAAAGGATTAAGGACATGAGTGAAAAACAAATTGTCCAAGAGGACTGTAAACCATATTTATTTACAATAGTATACACATAAATTTAAGATCAATCCTTTTCTTAAAAAAATCATTAAGGACACTAGCGTTAAAAAGCTGATTGTTTCTGAAAGGACTGTAAACCAAATTCTAGTTGTGTAAGGTTCAGAGTGAATACAAAAGTTCCCTTTTACAAATGTTTCCTAAACAAAATTAATGTCACAGTTGTAGCAGCTTTATACAGGAAAAAACAAAACCCCAAAACATTACCTTCTGTTTAGATTCTTTTCAAACATCTTAATCATATTAGACCATTGAATGCTCCTTCTAAATCAAGAATAAAGCCAATGCATTTTTCTTTTATCAGTAAAACTTGCAATGGAATTGCACCTTATTAATTGTAATAGTTTAAATAATATTAATTATCTTGTTTAATAATTTGTTTCCACTGTGATCACTAGGGTGGCAGCCTCTAAACTGGCCCTTCTGTTTAGTTCCCAGTCAGCACCACACACTCCATGTTGCAAATCAAAAATCTTCATTTGTACTTCAGTTCCTTTAAAAACTAAGTCACAAAGCCTTGTTTGACGTGGCATATGAAGTCATAGATTGCATTCTATGGCTTACATTTTGCTTTATGTCATTATGTGCAACCTAGCACCGTTTTTATTATGAAACCTGACCTTCAGACAGAACTGAAATGGAAGGGTTGCAATTATGAGAACACAGAGGAAGATGGTTCTAGAGGAGTAATTTCCCTCACCTGACCCAACACATTACTAACTCACATCAGTAACGCCAAGGATGCCCGACACACAGCCATGACATTACACAAGCCGGTTTTAGCTCAAAGATCTTTCACAGATGATATATTTGGCAGATTTTCACCGTATTTCAAGATCTAATTTATTTTGTATTCAGAAGTATCTTAAGGAAGTCCCATATTCCTAACGTTTTGTCCTAAGCATTTTCATCCCCAAAATATATTATCAAGTTGGTTGTAAAAAGCTTTTTCAAGATATTTTGAGAAGCATCCTCTGAAACCCCAATTTTTGAAAACCAGTATGCTTTTGCCAGCATCACTCAATCTTTTATTTAATTAAGTGTTTTTACTTACCCTGGGACACTCAACTCGTTTACAGCATCTTTAGAAATAAGTCCTCGTTGAAGTTTTAGTAAGGTCAGAGAAGTTACAGACAGTTAATAGCCTCAAATTTACCCCAAATCCCGTGCTACAGTACTTTCCCCAAGAACGAATGCATAGTTTAGATTTATATGCTAATTATGAAAAAAATCAATGAAGTTTTAAGTATCAAATAATTGTCTGGAGGTAGGGACAAGTTTGTCAATTCTCTTACCATTGCCATGAATAAACAGACAAAGTTTACAGTGGAACGATAGGCCAAAAGCAAGCAGTTTGCACCTACACTGACAGCCCAAGCTTTACCCAACATCCCCGGGTTTCGTTTTTAAAATAAAAAGGTACTTGCTTAGCAATCTGCTAGAAGTCATCAAATATTCCTTCATATACCAAAATCCTCCACTCCCCTGACACAAAAATCAAGCTATCTGGCTGCCATAAACCACTTTTTTTCCTACATTGTTGCAATGCAAGTAGCAACAGCAACCAAAAACGTTAGTGAACTGGCTTACTATTTATAACCTTACCACAAGTGATGATGACAATCTCAGGCAGCAAGAGCTCAAGTAGAATTGCTTTGTCAAAACTTCACTTGAAAGTTTACTTTTCCCATAGATCTATAGTGAAACTTCAATAATTCAGAAAGGACCATTACAAAGTGCAAGAACATGAGATGGGCACATCTACACCAGAAAAAAAAAAAAAAAATCAACCAAAACCACAGTAAAGTGCCAAAGAGACTCGCTTATAATCGCTACCAAAACCTGGAACTTTGCCAAGATCATAATTTTGAAGCATTTGCGAACCAGACAAGGTGACAGCTGATTTAACACCAGCAGGTCATGGCAGGTTTTGGTTCAGGCTTTATACGTATTTCATCGCGATCTGGGGGTTGACTAAGCATTAATGGCTTGTGACTTTTAAGCTTGTGAGCCAGTGTCATAAATATGGCCTCCACATGGTCATTGTCATTGGGGTTTTTGGCAGAGGTTTCAAACAACGGCATACTGTGAGTATCGGCAAACTTCTGGGCCAAGTCCGTAGGTACCTGAATGGCGCTCCTCAGGTCGCACTTATTTCCAACAAGAATTCGCGGAATATCATTGGCAAGGAGGTGTTGTTTGCATTCCTCTATCCATGAGGGCAGGCTGTGAAAACTGGCAATGTTTGTCATGTCATACACAAACACAACGGCGTGTACGTTCCTGTAATAGTGCTGCACCATGCTCTTTCGGAAGCGCTCCTGGCCTGCCGTATCCCATAGCTGGATCTGAAAAGGGAAACAAAACAAGAAAACAAAAACAAATGTTTTATTACTCATGTTGGAAATTAATACAAAACCACCTGTTGCTAGGGGAGAAACACAATAACGTCATCTTCCTCCAAGTTTTGTTTTTAGCACGAAGTTAACTGCCTATTGTGGTACTATCTAAAAGTAGGAAGAAATCAAACCATGCACGAATACCACCACCACCACAAAAACAGGACAAAGAAAACTTTCTCTGCAGTGCATCGATTGAAATCAAACCCTCCTCTAACTTAAGCTCATTTAATACTTAAACTAGGACCATACTGTGGTTTGTAGTATCAAAGTGTGCATAAAAGGAAAAAAAAAAATAAATGAAAATGCATAAACCTCCTTTAGTTTAACATGCTGCTAGTGTTTCCAGGTAGGCATTATTCTATCCCAAGTAGACTGAACATACTTGTTTGAAGTGTAATCAGTGTTAACGAACAAAACCCCCTCAACATTCGGAAGAGATGAAATACTTGCAAATTTTTCGGGTTCAGATTAGAAAAAACCAAAACCAGGCCCAGAGCACAAGCAGATATAAGCAACAAGTAATAAAAATGTTAAATGCATCCATCACCCTGGTACAATGGAAGCTCGGAGTCCTCAGAAGCGTTGAGTACCCTACAGAGTTGTGCACTTACTGGACACAGCGATACTTTCAGAAGCTTGCTCTCTGGGAGCCATGGGACTGCAATACACAGCAGACAGACAATTCACCCACGAGACTGGAGTCACTGGACGCTGTAACGAACACGCACTAGTGTGTGGCTCTATGGCACATGCCTTAACGATGGCGCTGCAGACACTGCGAGACAACCTTCGATTTCTTGTGTCAAAGCTGTGCTGGCTCCCTGTCTGTCCTGTACAGCTGACCCCTGACGGCTGAAGCACTTTGATTAGTACTTCAGCTTTTAGCTTTTGAGCAGAAAATGTTGGACAGAAATGCTTCCCTCCCTGGGAATGAAAGGAGGGAGTTTCTCTTCAGATTCAGAATTCAGAGAATATTCAATGTTCTATAAATGATGAAGGCAAATTTAAAATTCGATCTGTTCCCATGAAAGGTAAGAGCCAGTATCTGCCCTTGATGAAATTGTTCTCCCATTACCATAGTTCTGCATTTCTTTGATCCAGATGTTTCAGTAAAACTTATTTAGAAATTACAAGTGTCTTGAAACTTGCCTTGTTTACCATTTTTACTTTGATATTAAAAAAATGAAACCCAAGTGCCAAGGAAATTTGCTGGTGGCTAGAAGCTAAGATGCATCACTGACAGAGAGGATTCCAGTACCACATACTTTTTTTTTTGTGAAAGCCAGAACAACAGAAACAGGGTGAAAATTAATAGAAGCAGATGCAAAGTCTTGATAGCAGTGACTAATAAAACAGTTTTTTCCTATAAGTGCAGGATTCATGAGTTTGGAAATCGTTAAAATGGATGACAATCCAGATACACGAGTCAATCACAGGACATCATGAATCACTAGCGTGACAGAGTGAAAGAAAAAAAAGAGTAAGTGATTTTTCAGGATGGTGTGACTTTTTCTGCAATATTATTTTCAATCTTGGTCACTCATCCTCAAGAAAAACTCAGATCGGAGCAGGGGGAAATGACAGTTACTGATTTGATCATGGGAACTGAGAACTTAGATGAGAACATCAGAACAGCTTGCCTTCTGTACTTATCTGCAGCTTCTGATCCGAAGACTTAAAAACATCTATGTACTCCTTCTTAAGGTGTCGTTAAGATTACTAAGAAAAGCAAGACAAGTTGCCCTAACCTCTGATCACAGAAAAAGTAGTCAGTTGCAATCCATCTCTTTTTAGAGCAAATAACAGCTTTTTGACAATGCTATTATACTCTAAACAGGATTGACTGCATCTCCATTGTCTGTTAAGGGAGTCTAGACAACCAGATTAAATACAGGCACCTAAATTTAGGCAAGATTCATTCACCTACTCAGATGAGAGATAATTCGAGTTCTATGCACTTATAAAACATTATGGAGTCAAGACACTCATGGAAAATTTTCATTAATTTGGTATTTGACGAACTAAAGAGAAAATAAAGAAGCACAGACTGAGGTAATCCTTATGTTTGGACAACATATGTTAAGGAATCACTTTATATCACCTTGGAAAATGCTCTATCAAATTAATTTAAAGCGGGAGCTCATTTTGACAGACAGCTGGGAGCTTACACTTCTCTCCCCACCTCATTTGGAGAACAGAAATCAGTCATGCTTCAGTCAAGCAGAGATCCACAAGTGTATTACCAGGCTTGGGTAGAGAAGGGGAAATTTAATTAAGCATTTACATATCTTCCAAACTAAACTTAAACTACAATTCCTCCTAAATTTTATTTACATGCAGTTTTCAAGCTTGAAGGGTATCACCTCAAAATGTTAATATTCTTAGCATGGAATCATTTGCACTGAGAGGCAAATCCTTCAAGATTGTAAATTTCATACTTTAGAAGACTCTCTCCCCCCCTCCCCTTCTTTCCAGTTGAACTTGAGGAGCCAATTCCACTTCAGGACCCGGAAAAAATATTTGCTCTACTGAAACACAAGAGTGAAAATGTTCATATTAATAGATGTGCATTGATGAATTAACATTAAGATCACTGTTTCATTGTTAGTTCAATACCATCCATCTCCAAGGGACCACATTTTTTATGATAGCCAGTTAAAATGTGTGATTTGAAAATTTGGTTTAACAGCATAATTCAGTTAATAAAACTGTGGACAGAATCACTTTGTCACACTTCCTAGGAAAGACAAATGGTCTTTAAATATATCTACTCTGCTATCACCTCCCACCTTCTGACTCCTTTTTGTGGATCCAGAGGGCTGTTTTCTAAACAAGGACACCCTTAGCATGGATGGTGTATAACAAGCTGGTAAAAACGTAGCTGGCCTTTCATAGAGATAAAATGGTAAACGATGTCTCCTTTCATAAGATGTGGGGGAAAAAAAAAATTGAAAAGCTCAAAAGTGTAGATCATGATGTTTGGACTTTCTTCTTTGAATTGAATTTGCCTCCTTTGATCTTTTAATGTAGGTCAGAAAAGAATGACATAATTGTTTTCTTTGTTTTTCAATGCTTCGATCAATTTAGGAAGAGGAAAATTTGGAATGCAAAAAATTCATTTGTTGCAAACTTTAGTTTATGCATCACATCTAGGCATCAGTGGCTCATATGATGCTGTTAGCCTACTGTACAAGCTACAAAGGAACACACTTGTCCCTATGTCTTGGAATTCTACACAATTCCTGTGTGGAAGACCCCCGGCAAGAAGAATTGTGCTTGTGTTCCTGCCAATGACACAGCATTTTTCCAGCTGCAAGGGAAATGCTCAGTACTGTAGAAGCACAAGAATGACCATCCAGCTGGCTGGGGGAAGGGAGAAGAGAGAAAGAGAAAACACTATTTTATAATCTCCTTCAATGCAAGAGGGAAAATTCTGCTCAGCAAACCCTTCAGGGCACAGCAAGAACAGGGCTAATTCAGTTCATCTCAGCTCCTCTCTTTCCTGGCTCAACAGGCACCGCTGGAGGTCACTGCTACAAGCAAGAACAGTAATGATAAATGAGAGGAAGTAGCAAAACCCCCTAATTGATGCATATTCAATGACACACAGCATCTCCACCATAGCTATAGTCCTGGTAACAATGATAAAGTTTCCTCCTTTTAAAACTGAAACAGAACTTCCCGGAAAACAGTGTGTCTCAAAAGAGTCTCCTTCAGTTCTCCACTTCCCTCAACCTGGACTGGTATATTCAACAGGTAATATTCTCATGAACATTGCAAAACACCTACCACAAAATATATAGTCAAATGGCACAATAACCTATGTGAAGCATCTCAGAACTGTGGATTAGGCTATATCCTTCTTCACTTCCCTCCAACAAATGCTGGGCATAATCCAGAGGTGGTGAAAATACCAGTCAATAAGATATGACAAGAAGATACCCCTCAGGAGATTCTCTCCTCTGTCACAGACAGCTACAGACCGGGCAATACAGAATCTCAGCTATCAGAAAGAAGTGATATTCAGTGATTTTATAAAGAAAAACAGCAACAAAGACCAGCACTAATTTTTCTTCAGTTACAAGAAAGACATGAGGTGGGGGAAAAAAACACAAAAGGAGGAAAGCAAATGTACTTGCATGATCTCCACAATTTCTTTAATCAGTAAGTAAGCAAAGAAAAACTAGAGCCTTCAGCTACATGTTTGTAAGCTGCAATTACAAAGTCTGGTAATAATAAATGCAAAAGAACAATTCCAAGACTACTGTTACTCCCTTTTCCTCCACATTATTAAACTTCGCTCATTGAAACAAACTGTAATACAGAAGTAGAAGGGGATTCTGTTTAAAACCACGTTACTCCTAGTAAACAAACAGCATTTGTGAGCAGCTAGTAGTCTAATCCGCAAATGACTGTTAAGATCACCACTAGCATGTATTCATCTACCGGGCAGACTAGGTATATTTCATATATTTTTAAAATTTGCATTACAGTGCAAAGAAAGCAAAGGAGCATTTTTTTCCTCTCATCCAATTTTTCCACTAAATTTAGTTTTGCAAGACTAAGCTTTAGTTAAACCTCTAATCAGAGTAAAACCCAATGGTCAGATGTGAGCTCGGCATTCAAGCTGTCACTGCCCAGTTCCGTACCACATTTGCCTGAACATGCAGCAATCTTAACAGAATCCTGAAAAAAATAATAACCAGTAGTAACACACTACTATCACTGATGCAGCAGTTCACTCCTGAACAATGTTCAGTTTCTTAAAGGGTCATTTTTAAAACAAAACACACTTAACAGTCAGTGGTATCTGCACACCTTTGTGTACTTCAATGTTAAGCCAATTAAATGTGATTCTTGATAAACACAGAAGCTGAATTCCAACCAGCTGCTAAAACCAGACATAGCCAACATTAAAATACTGGTAAGTAAGAAATCTACCTAGAAGCCCATTTTTAAGGAGAAATTATTGATTAAAACCTGCCAAAAGCTGTGCAAAGGTTTGGCCTATGGCAGAAATTTTTTATCATCATAGAAACATACATAGTAATTACATTTCCAACAGGAGCAAGGCAAAATAGTTTTAAAAAACGTTGCATAGCAGATACAACTGAGGCCACTGACTAGGTGACTCAACTAAGTCTGGGGTACAGAGATGTGACATCAGAGCCTATGAATCCCACCACACAGCATCACACCTGCCAGTGGCATGGTGGCAGGGAAGGTTGGGATGTCCAGTCCTCACAGCCCTGCCAGCTGCCTGCGCCTTTGGAGGTAACTGGAACAGGCTGCCCAGAGAAGCTGTTCCCAACCCCTGGAAGTGTTTGAGGCTGGATGGGGCTCTGAGCAATTTGGTCTAGTGGGAGGTGTCCCTGCCCACGGCAGGGGGGTTGGAACTCGATGATCTTTAGGGTTCCTTCCAACCTAACCCATTCTATGATTCAGGCACCGCAGAAGTTCCCCAGCCTGTCACCACCCTGCTTCTCCTGGTGTCCCTGCTGCTGCATACAGCCATGCTGGAGCCCTGTACCACCGCGGGCTGCTCCCTCCTGTCAGCAACTGGGTCGAGGCCCGGTGGCCAGGCAAGGCCCAAAGCGGGCCCAGCACCAACGGGGCCGCGGCGGGCAGCGATCCCGATGCCGGCGGCCTCGCCCGGAGAAGGCCCCATCGGTACCTTAATGCGCTCGCCGTCGATGGTGACGGCGCGCTCGCGAAAGTCCACGCCGATGGTGGCCTCGGTGCGCTGGGGGAAGCGGCCGGCGCAGAAGCGGTAGGTGAGACACGTCTTCCCTACGTTGGAGTCCCCGATGACGATGATCTTGAAGATGCGGGAGCGGGCGGGGGGCAGCCCGCCGGAGGGGAGCGCCCCGCTGCCCGTCAGGCTCAGCTCCAGCGAGGACTCCAGGTCGGCCGCCGCCGCCATCATCGCTCCCGGGCGGTCCGCCACCTCAAGACGGGGACGGGGACGGGGACGCGGCCGCCCCGCTCTCCTCCTCCAGCCCTGTCCGTTAACAGCCGCCGCGCGAACAAACGGCCGCCCGCGGCGCGCGCTGCCGGTAGCGCCGCGACACGTCACGGGCGCCCCCAACCCAGCTACCGCTGGTGAGGGGCAGGGCGGGGAGATCTCGCGAGAGCGCGCAGGGGCCGAGGGGAAGGGGCTGGGCCGGACCCGGGCCCTGAGGCGGCGGGGCGGGAAGAGGGAGGGGGACTGACCGAGTTTCTTCTCCTGTGGCGGCAAATCGGGCCCTTGCAGTTGCTGTGGGGCAGCCGGTGTGGCCTGAAGGGGCAGGCGGTCTGCTGAGGCGGGGGGATACTGTGGGGCAGCAAAGGGGACGCGGGTCTCGGCCTGTCCTTCCGCACCTCCAATGCTGTGTTCAGTTTTGGGCTCCTCAGGACAAGAAAGACAGTGAGGGACATAGCTGGAGAGGGACCAGAGCGGGACAAAGACACTGGTGAGGGGTCTGGAAAACAAGTCTTATGAGGAGAGGCTGAGGGAGCTGGGGTTGTTTAGCCTGGAGAAAAGGAGGCTGAGGGGAGACCTATCACTCTCTACAACTACCTGAAAGGAGGTTGTGGTGAAGTGGGGATTGGTCTCTTCTCCCAAGTCACAGGAGTTAGGACAAGGAGAAACGGTCCCAAGTTGCACCAGGGGAGGTTTAGGATGAGTTTTAGGAAAAACTTCTTCACCAAAAGGGTCATCAAGCATTGGAACAGACTGCCCAGGGAAATGGTGGAATCACCATCACTGGAGGTATTTAAAAGACGGGTAGACATGGTGCTGAGGGGCATGGTTTAGTGGTGGTTTTGGTAGTGTTGGATTAATGGTTGGACTTGGTGATCTTGAAAGTCCCTTCCGACCTAGATGATTCTATGATTCCTGCTGTCATTTACATTAATGAGATGGCTGCACATTTGTCCCTGACAGAGAGACAGTGGGACCAAAAGTGATGGACATATCTCACAATGAGAAGGGAAGTACTGTGTTTCCTTAAGAATTTGCTAATAAACTCATCAAGGGCATCAGCCTAGGAGGGAGGTAGGATGTACACATCGAGTTGAAGCAATGTCCACCGGCAAATTTTTTTTCAAGAGTTTAACCCCCACTGTCCTGGTTTGAGTCACTAAGGATTAATTTTTCTTTCAGTAATTTTACTTTTCAGTAAGGTCTCTTCAAATACTTGTGAAAACTGCACTTTGAGAAGGCTCTGCTATCTGAATTTGTGAAAATATTTACTTCATAGCAAGCTATGGTGTGCGGGTTTCAAGGTCTCAGTGTTTCCGAGCTCGCCAAGTACAGGGACAAGGAGGAGTGAGACCCGGTCACTTGACCCAAACTGCCCAACAGGATTATTTCATACCATGAGCATCACACTCGAGATAAATTAGAAAGTTTGCTGAGGAGTTCTCTCTCTCCCTTGATGGCTGTGATCTTGAGAACTCCTTGCCCCCAGTGCCGAACCCCTTCCTCCCAAAGCCACAGCGCTGTCAGTGTCCCTCATTTGCTGTCCCCTGGTGGGAGTGCACAGCTTCCTGCTGATGGAATGGGCTGAGTATAATCCTGTGTATTTTATATTGGTATCAGAATCAGTACTGGTTCTTTGGTATTATTGATGTTAATTACGTAGTCTTACTGTATTAAATCTTTCTATTTCAGCCCTCGGGTTTCCGTGTTTTTCCTGATTCCCCTTCCCAAGTGGAGAGGGGTCATCGTGTGAGAGAATAAACAAATTGTGGGTTCTTGAAACCATAGCACCTACACTAACAAGCAAATGGAGATTGCAGTAGTTGAGAGAACTGTTACCCTAACGGTGTCTCACTGGCCTGCAAACTGATAGCTGAGCCATGATTCCTAAGGTTTGGATCAGATACCTAAAAATAGCCATTGGGAGACCTCCTCTTCATCCTGTCACACATGCTTCCTACCACGTGGGGCTTCTGCCTGCACAAGTTAACAACCCTTGGATCATTGCTCCCCATAAGGCAGCTGTCATGTTGCTGCAGGACAGTGCTTTGAGCAGCTTGCCATTGCTCAGACACATAAAACCAATAGGCTAGAGTTAAAAAAATAAAAAAAAAAAAGAAAGAAAGAAAAAGCACCCTGAGTTCAGAGCTGCTTTAGTTACAGAGCTCAGAATCATGGAATCCTCAGAGTTGGAAGGGACCTTTAGAGATCATCTCATCCAACTAGAGCACATTACTCAGGACTCCATCCAGGCGGGTCTTGAAGGTCTCCAGAGAAGGGGACTCCGCAAACTCCCTGGGCAGCCTGTTCCAGGGCTCTGTCACCCTCACCGGAAAGAAGTATTTTCTCATATTCGAATGGAACTTCCTATGTTCCACCTTGAGCCCACTGCTCCTCATCCTGTCACTGGGAACCACTGAAAAGAGTCTGGATCCATCCTCCTTCAACCCGCCCTTTAGATACTTGTAAGCATTAATAAGGTCTCCTCTCAGCCTTCTCTTCTCCAGGCTAAAGAGTCCCAGCTCTCTCAGCCTTTCCTCATGAGGGAGGTGCTCCAATCCCTTAATCGTCATTGTTGCCCTACGCTGGGACACTCTCCAGTAGTTCCCTGTTTCTCTTGAACTGGGGAACCCAGAACTGGATGCAGTATTCCAGTTGTGGCCTCACCAGTGCAGAGTAGAAGGGGAGAATGACCTCCTCATCTCAGTGTGATGTTAAAAAAAAGAGAGAGAGAGAGAGACCATATGGAATCCTTATGGACTGAGAAATGAGCTGCTTAATGCAGTCAACTTCAGCACTTCAGAGAGTGTTTGTATCTTAGTTCTTATTGTTCCTTTCCCCCCTCCCTTGGATTGACCTAATGGACAACTGTAGAGAAGTGCCTCTACCCTCTAGTCCTCTTCTGAGACAAGGTGCCTTCATTTATGCTGTCAAGTAATTAATTCTCTCAAAGAAGGGGGGTAATTTTGTTGCTGTGTCGAAGTAACATTGAAAGAGGGCGAGGAGACTGTGCCACCCTTGAGTTCTTACTGTCCCTTCTATAGAAGTGCTCCTTTTGGCAGCCAGAATGTAAGATGTGTTTGACTGAGGAGAGGGAGCACGAACAAGCATATCTCTGTAGCCTAACTGTCAAAGAAGGAGAAAAATCCTACTTCTAGTGGGGGCTCTGGGTAGCAGCTAGAAGGAGAGTTTAAACAGCTGCTTGGCAGGGTCTGCCAACAGCTCATTTAACTGAGCTTGATCTCAGTTACACCAAGAGGGCCAAAGCGAGTTAAAATTAGATCTGAGCTCTTCAGCAGCTCTCAACATCTCTTATTTCAGCAACTAAAACTCTTTAAACGGCAGAATCTCTACACCATCTAGTGGCCGAAGGCATTCTTCAGCATGATATTTTTTATACTCGGCTAATTTTACACTGTCACCCCCAACACCTTGCCCTTGAATTGGCCTCTCAGTACTGTCCCCAGCCACCCCAGTCTCTGTTGAGTCAGCCGGAGCCACCAGACAGGCGGGTCCACCTTCATGGGAGTGGGGGGGATGTTCTGGGACACAGCCAGCCCCTGAACAAATGGACTTGAAGTAAATACCTTCTGAGGGATTCAGTATTTTCCCAGGTGTGGGCAAAGCGTGGAGATTTTGCTCGGGGTTTCTGGGTACAGCAAGTGAAGCAGTCTTTACTTAAAGAGTAGGCTTTAGTTAAAAGAACGCGCAGATCTTCCAGGGGTGCAAATAAAACCCTGAGTGCAGTTAATGAAGTTCCTCATTCACTGAAGGTTTCCTGGTGGTACCCGGTTCGTACCTGCTCTTCTCGCAGCGGCCTGCCTTAGCCTGAGCTGGTAAAAGCACACGTGAGGGTTTTAACTGCCCTTTCTGTACTTCCCTGTTACTGCAGCCATGAGACTTCCTGGTCAGCCTTAGCACGTCAGTAAGAAATCAGTGACTTGACACGAGGCGACTTGAACCCATCCTGCCCACTCCGCCTTTCTCCGGGAAAGCTGTCCCTGTCCTCCGGCTCAGCGGCCTTCAGTACAAGGCACCTGGTCTGCCTGGCAGCAGCTCACCAGGAGGACACGCCGTGTTTCTGTCGGGTGTAGCCTGAGCAGCGCGGAACTAGAAGACGTGTGAAGAGATTCGTGCAAAAAACAACCGCTTTAAGTGTGTGGCCTGATGAATTTTGGGTACGTACCCCCACGCCAAACTGATGCGGTGCTGTTTCGGTGTGACAAGTCTAACTGTTCTGGCTTGGCTGGAGCGAAAATGCAGCTAGTCTGCCCTCCTGCCAGCTGTGGAGAGAGGAAGCTTAAGGGAAGACTACAGGAAGAAGAGGAGGAGAGAGCCTGTTTTTGCACCCTCACGACTTCTGCTGATCCGTGGTGAGGGATTTCACAAGCAGAAGTTGGATCAGACCTGCTCCGTTGAACATCTGCCTTTGTATAAGAACAAATATTCCTGGTACACTTCACCTGCAAATTAAAAATGATCTTAAAACTTATTCTAAAGTTGATCCTCTAGCCGATTTTAAATGATCTACCAGCAGCTGTAAAGTAGAAAAATCTATTTCTTTTTAAAGCACCTTTTGAACTTAAAGGGTATCACAACATTCTAAGTTCTGGGTTTGGGTGATTATTATTTTGCAGTGCCTACATAGGAGCAGCTTACAAATACACTTAGGAACTTGAAGGAGTTTTAGATCAATCCATGCAGCGCTTACACAGAAATTCTCACTATGGTTAAATCAGAAGTGTGCTGAACTAGGTCACTCTTGCTTTTTAAGCATTAAAAAGGAAAAAAAAAATTAACTTGTATGACATTGAACTCCAAAGAGGACTGAAAAGTCAATAATCAGTGAAAGTTATTGGTAGTTGGTAAATTTTCTTTCCAGCTTTCTTTGTAGGGAATACTCACACTGGTATTTGCATGGGATTCATGCGCCTTCTGTTACAGCTGCTTAGAATCATAGGAGTATCTAGGTTGGAAGGGACCTTTAAGATCATCTAGTCAAACCATCAACCTAACTCTGACAAAAAAACAAACCACCCATCACTAAACCATGTCACTGAACACTATGTCAACCCGTCTTTTGAACACCTCCAGGGATGGTGCCTCAACCACTTCCCTGAGCAGCCCATTCCGATGCTCAATAACCCTTTCAGTGTAAAAAAATTTCCTAATGTCCAATCTGAACCTCCTCTGGCCCAACTTGAGACCATTTCCTCTTGTCGTCTCGCCTGTGACTTGGGAGAACAGACCGACCCCCACCTCTCTGCAACCTCCTTTCCGGTAGTTGTAGAGCGATAAGGTCTCCCCTCAGCCTCCTCTTCTCCAGGCTGAACAACCCCAGCTCCCTCAGCCTCTCCTCATAAGATTTGTTCTCCAGACCCCTCACCATCTTCATTGCCCTTCTCTGGACCTGCTCCAGCACCTTCTTCTCCCTGTGCTGTTGTTTAATTCTACAGCAAGGTGAAGCATCCAAATTGTTGTCCCATAACTGATGCCCCACCAGCTCTGATCCGTAGTAAACTGAGATACTCTGTTTTCACTGTGTCTTCCTACCTCAGGATATTTTATGCCACTTGGTTGCCCTGAGGTTGCCCTTTTTCAACCGAGAAAGCCAATCCTGAATAAAATGCGGTAGGCTTCAGTGTTTTCCAAGTACCAGCCAGAGCAGCACTTTCCAAAAAACTGAGAGATGTTTTCAATGTGACAGGGAAAAGAAAGGTCGGTTCACGTTCTTCCCGAGGGTTCTCCTCTTTCCCCTTCGCTGGGGCCACAGCCGGGCGGATGCAGCCCCCGGCAGACACAGGGCTGCAGCCCAGGAAAGTTGGAGGTACGCTATTTCTGTGCAAATTCTCTATAAAGAGGTAGAGGATGATACAGTTCCTTGGAGGTCCTCGGCCACGAAACAGCAGGTGACAAGGCCCAGTCTTCTTAATTAGGGACAGGTTAAAAAATGACGGCTAATGCAGTACACTCCCACGCGGGGCGATCTCGGGAGGATCTTGGGGACTTAATTCACTTCTGTATGAGCTACTTGAGCGCAGTGCTGGAAATTTCATCACTTCTGAGATATATATAGGGATAAAGGTGTCGATTAGATCATTACATTTCATCCAGCACAGGCTATTTCTGGCTGTTCCTTTCTAATATGTTTGGAGACTAGCAAATGTAGGTGAATTTATTTATAGTAACAGAATAAATGAAAATACTTCTTGCTGTATAAGCATTTTGAAAAAGCTTTCGTTTTTCTTCTTTTACAAGGACGAGAACTTGTAATATGCTATTCGGGTGTGTTCGGTGAGGGAATGTGCAAGAGCCTCAGTTCACAGTTATTTTTATTTAGCAGATGTAGAAGTTTCTAGGGAGGGGGATTCTGAAAATAGTTGCAAGTCTCCGGACTTGCTCAGCATTTCAAGAATAGCTATTTCTGTCTTCCCTTAAAAGACATATTTTAGCTTGTCACTCTCCATGAAAATGGAAACTGTTCAATATCTAAAAATTATGTCTAAAAAACCAATGTGTAAAAAACCAATGAGGAAAAAAGTGCAAGTCTAAGACTGCTTTATGCTGCTTGTTGTTCCCTGAAGGGATAAAAAACTTTTTCAAGAGTGGCCTTTAAATCCTGGTAGCTTAAAAGTGCTTTTAATGTGTCTGCAGGGATACTGTCCTTCTGACTGCTGAATCCTTCTGGGGGCTTTGTCCTTTCCTGCGAGGCCCCGTGTCCTCCATTTTTTGCAGGGAAAAGTTCCGTGGTTTTGCCAGGAAAAGCTCTGCCACTGCAATACCCGACTCTGCAGGTCTGAGTAGAGCTTGGCCTCCCATTAACACGTTCCTTTATGGTAAAAATACAGATGGCAGAAATCTTGCAGCAAAAAAAAGGACAGCTTTTTCAGGAGACAGGATTTAAGGGCCCCGCATGTGAGGTCCTTAAAGCAGAGTGAAAAAGCAAGTATTGACATACTCTGTTGAAAATCACAAAGCCAAATGTCTCATCTCTCTTTGCACTGGAATAAAGCTTTGGTACAGTTGCTTTTGCTGCCAGTTACTGGAATGTGACCTTCTCCTTCACTCCCGCGCCCTTGTTCTTGTCGAAACTATAAAACCGAAAGCTTGAAGGAAACTAAAAGAAAGAAAAGTTTCTCCCTTTCTGGCTCGTGCTTGGGTTTTATTCGCATTGCACGTCCGGGGAGCGGTTGTGGCTCTGACCTTCAGATGGGTGCATGGTTTAGGTTGTTCGGGGCCTCGTCCCACTGGTCATAACATCATAGTCTTCACCTGACAGAACCCTACATCCCCTGCCAGACACCAGCAGAGAAAAAACAGGACCTTCAGTGCTAAAGGCAGCCCCTGCAGCTTTATGAGCAACAGTTCACCAGGAGCCCCCACTCGACATCCCTGCTCCTGAGGATGTGGAATGGCTGCGGGATTGCATCTTCAGTGCTGGGCCATTTGGGTCCGTACGGAAAACGTTAACGTCGTGCTGCTCCGGCTTGACAGCACCTGAAATACTGAGCCCGTTTGACCTGTCTAGGTAGCCCGGGTGTTAACTGAATCCCTTCTGCATCAAAAGGTTATCGCTGAACCATGGGCTCTCTGCACATCCCAAACCTGTTCCAACTCTGCCTACGCCTTCCCGCTCTGGTGCCGGGTGTCCCCGCTGCTTTGTTGGGCTGACTCACCCGAGGGGGATCCGAAAACCTAACGGGGAGCACCTCGCCAGCAGGGCTGCAGGCAGCACCAGCGGGGCAGCAAAGCTATTCCCAAGCGGTTTGATCCGCCAAGGCTGTGTTAAACCAGAAGCCATGTCCCCGCTTTCTCGCTGCAGAAGGGTTCGTCAAATGTCACAAAGCTTCTATATTTATCTGTCTGCATCGTGGCCTCCGATAAATCATTCCCAGGCAGCAAACAGATCCGGTCGTGCCGTGCTCGGCCAACTCTTTGCCTGCGTGCGAGAGCTCCGGCTTGAAGGCCTTGAGCCCCAGGGCTTTGGCATGAGGATGTACTGCACGTTTTATTTCCTGGCAACAGCTTTGTCTTCAAATAGCGTGATATCAGAGCGTGGCTTTGTTACTTGTTTCTGTAAGAATAAACGTGCCTCCTCCTTTTCCCGGGCTCTCATTTGTTATCAAGGGCATAGTTTTACTACTCCCATTTTAATTAAAACAATGGATAAAAACTGCCTCCTATGAATAAAACTAGGAACCTGTCCCCACTTCCATCCCTTTTGGTGAAATCCCACTTACATCGGCAACATCAGTGTTGTTTTCACCAAGACGACGACTAGGGACTCTGATAAAATCAATGTTACCTTTATAAATAGCAAATCAAACCCTTTCTTTGCTCCCGTCCTCCCTGCAAAAAAACCCAAAACAACAACAACCACCAACCCAAAATGTTGCAACTTGTGTCGGTCGTTGGTTTCCGTGCAAGGGCTGGGAAGACCTGATGGGCTGTGACGACTAACCCGGTTCCTTGCCAGTGCCGTGGTTCCACACGCTGCTCCAAGGACATCTCTCCTGAAGGAACAGCAGTCGTCAGGCTGTCGGCCGCACAAATCTGCTTTCTCCAGAAGGAAGGATGTTAGAAAGGGAACACTAGAATGCATTTGTGCTGTTGAAAATACTATGATCTCACCAGGAAGAGTAATTTGTAAAGAAAAAGCAAAAAAAACCCAACCCGAACAGATGGAGTCCGTGCACCTGATGATGGTTAGCAAAGGAGTGAGGAAAAAGCTGTGTTTTCCCAATGGTTTGCTAAGATGCCCCTGCTGTGATCAGATATTTAAATTTCTTATTCTGTTCAGAGTTCCTACTGGTATTTATCCCAGTGGTACCGCTCTTCCTTTTGCTCTTTCTCGACATGCAGCAACAGCCCCTGCCTCCAGACGCGGGACTCGCAGCCCTGCACTCCTCGGGTCACTTTGCTCCCTCAGTTTTAACCTGTCCGTGGCACAAGGCCCTTCCTCCGTTCCCTTCTCTTTCAGGGTTTTACGTAAGGGTAGATTTAGGTCCCCAAACATTAGCCACGTAGTACCCATGCATTCTGTGCACCTGGCAGGAACAAAAAGCAGATTGGCTCCACTCTCAGTTGTCCTTTCTGGTGCAACCAAGCCAGACGATTTGGTAGGCTCTCCAGTTGTTCATGGTTTTGTCTGGAAACCATCCTTTCGTGCTCTCTGCTGGCGGAGGTGTTCCCTTACCCACACCTTGTGAGGCCATTCCAGCTCACCTCTCTCAATGGCATCACCCCCCGGAGGGCAGATCTCCAGCACCCCGAGGGGCAAAGGGAGCTGGAGGCATAAGAGATCAGCTGCCCGCTGGTCCCCGTCTCCCTCTGCGGCTTCGATTGCAGCGGAAAACACAGAATAAAACCACGAGAAAAGACAGTGGTAGTTAGAGAGCTGACCAAGACTTGCTGTCCTCCGCCTCCCTGCGATTCACGCTGGCCTATCCAACTGGAGAGACTTTCGTGACATGGTCATACTTTGGCGATGACAAAAGAGACCGGAGGCGGCACAGGGGGTTTATCCAGTTTGAAAGCGCTTTGGGGTCACCTTGTCAGGTAAATGGGAAATTTGTTTGCCTGAGAGCGACAGGAGCTAAAGTCCTGTTTTGCTTTAAACTGAAAGAGGGGAGATTTAGACTAAAAATTTGGAAGAAATTATTTCCTGTGAGGGTGGTGAGGTGCTGGAACAGGTTGCCCAGAAAGTTGCGGATGCCCCGTCCCTGGAAGTGTTGAAGGCCAGGCTGGATGGGGCTTTGAGCAACCTGCTCTAGTGGGAGGTGTCCCTGCCCACGGCAGCGGGGTTGGAACTTGATGATCTTTAAGGTCCCTTTCCAACTCTAACCATTCTTTATTTGCTTTCTGTATTTTAGGTGGGAGCATCGGAGAAGTTGGGAAAGATGTGACAGAGCAGGGGTCAGGCCATTTGAGCTGTTGCCCAGGGAGGATGTCAGAGGGGTGAGGTGGCTCACAGATCAGCCCCTGATGCCACTCCATGTAATGTACGGTGGTATAAAGGCCCAGCTCAGTTTTGCCAAATGATTTAGACACGTAATTAAAGGGAGTAACCATCCTTCAGCACCAGGGTCCTGCAAAGTTGAACAGAAGGTAAAGGCCACGTGATGGGAAGATGCTCGTTGGGGGACAAAATAGGAATTCATAAGCACAAACAAGTTTACTCTGCAGTGAAGCAGTGATTGTTTTCCCAGCTCAAACACATAAAAAATATTTTCCATTTACATTTCATTAAGGCATTTATCGATATCGTAAGTGAAGTGAGATGCAGAATTGTAAACATTTGGTGATTCCTATGAGGAAAAAAAACAGAAAAGCAAGCTTGAAACGTGTCACGTAAACAGCCAGAAGCCAGCATTTTCCAAAAACTTTCTAAAAATGCTTCTAGGTGAAAACGAGAACTGCAAGAAAAATTAGCAGATTACTAATAAATGCATTGTGGTTTTAAGTTTTCATGAGGAAATCATACAAAGTCTATCCAGTAAACCAGAGCAGTTCCTGCTCTCAGGGGCTGATCTCTGTGGGTCAAAGGAAGGAGTGGCAGCTCTTGGGTTTGAGAAGTTCAGGAGAAAATTCCCAACACTGCAAGGTCCTGAAAAAAAGCCCTCACAAAGCCACAACTTGCCATGGAAGTGCCAGTCTTGCTGCATGAACCGCTCAAGAGCGCCGTCTTTACCCAGCCTTTACTTTCCCTCAGATAAAGGGCGCTTCCACATCCCTTTAGCCTCACGAAGACAAGGTGGGAATAAAGCAGCAGCTGGGTCCAGTGTTGGAGTCCCACCGACTGCTTCTTCCTACAGCACAGAGACCCAGCGAGATTCCTCCTTCCTCTCACGCAACCCAAATGAGAACATTACTTCTGTGCTGCTTCTTTTTTTTTAAAATAGAGTGCAGAACCCTGACGTTGCTCTGCCAACTGTAGAATGTGTCAACCCGCTTGGTTTTTCACGGAACAGCGACGGATTCGCCTCCAGCAGCATCTGCTGAGGTTTGCCAGCTGCAGGACGGGGACCCGCTAGGCGATTAGCACGCATCCCTGCGGTGCTTTGAGAGACAGTGACCGCAGAGAGGCGGGTGTCTCTCTGCTGCTGCACAACACAGACCTTCAGAACAGCTCCCAGAAGCACAATGACAAGGTAGAAAGATCCTTCGGTACCCGATGAAAGGGGGAGGCACCGAGGAAAAGTCAGGCCTGAGAGATTTATGGAGATAACATACGAATTGCCAGACTACTTTGGCTCCTGGTAAATCATCTGTAGTCAAGTCCTCCTGTAGACAATCATGAGGTGCTGTTCCCAGAAACGGAAAGGTGAAGTTTGAAAGTACGAAAAGTTCAAGGCAGGCGGTTACCCAGCGTGAACATCCCTACCCCAGCCCCCAAAAAAGATAAAAATGAACTGACTGAGGACATTGATAGGGAAGGGAATGCTATTTTTTAGGGCTTGATATTTAGTAGGGTACGATCTGTGCAAACCAACCCTTCCCGCCACAAGCTGCCCTTTCCCAGCCAAAGGGGTGAAGGTGAGGACATGGCTGCAATCTTCTCCCAGCCGTTTAAAGCAGAATAGAGACACTGGAAGTTGCCAGAGCCCTCCGTACTCACTGTAGCTGGTGTAAAACAGAGCTGTTATTCATTACACACAGTACTTAATGAATAATTTC
>VXBJ01002026.1:1332078-1370141 GCA_013400055.1 Nycticryphes semicollaris | reverse complement strand
AGAGAGAGAGAGTTTTAACTGGTTCCTTCAGTTAAAAACTGTGGTGCAAGAACACCAAACTGATCGTGTACAGTGAATGTCAGAGACACAACAAGCTTATTGAACACACTATGTTTCTTAATTCAGCCTGATCTCCACACGTCCCAGCATCCACAACGTAACACCTGTGTTGCGGGTTTCTCTGCGTATTCTGATTCACATCGCGTACTTCCTATGGACAGAATCATCCCCGTATCAAAACCAGTCAGATGCTAAAGCCCCAACAACTCTTTGTGCTCAGTGAAAGAATCCAGTGCTAAAACAGCTTTTTTGCTGTCTGAGATAACAGTAATCTCACAAGACAAATTTAAAGTAATATTTCTGCCACACACCTGCTCCGAGGGCTATACGCCTCCAGATTTAATATAAATTAGTTTAAAAACATGGGTAGGTAGGTAAGGAGAAGGGGGTTTTTTTCTTCAATTTTAGCAGCTTTTAATTTTTAAGAAACCGAACAACCTATATCCAGTAATACGTTAGATATTTTATATATATTTACTTTGTCAGCAGGATATAAAAAAAAAAAGTAAAACTATTTGAAGGCAATGCTTTTTTTTTTTTTCTTTTCTTTTTTCCTTCTGTTCTCTGTGTAAAGTTAGAACAATTCAGCAGGTGCGTGACAAAAATATTATAACACCAGATATGGTCCAATGTCTTTATTTTTTTATTTTTTTTTTTTTTTTTTCCAATAAAGTTGTTCATATTTCATTGGCCAGTTCTTCAGGTTCTGCAGAACTATCTCCGTTAACTGTGATCTTCATATCCTCTTCATAGCCAGGGGGCATGAAAGCCAAAGCATAAGGGAAAAGCTTATGACAATTTGCTCTGTAAGTTTCTGATGCTTCTTTACAGTCTCCAAGGCTACCGTCACATAAAGCTTCTAATACCTCCATACAAGTCTAATCAGAGAGAAAAATAAAGAAGTGTTACGGTTTCTTAAACGGCCACCTCAACACTCACAAACCAGAAATGCAATACCACAAAGAAAACAAGCTCCAACGATTGTTTGCGGGTTTCTGCCAGTATCAATTTCTTTTTATAACCAGACACAACATGAAATACCAGCCTAGTTAGATTTGACACTTTCCAGCTTAAAAAGGCGTTTAAAAAACAGGCTAGAAATCTTAACTGAAACTGAAAATACTCCTTTGATGCCTGTTCCTTATTTTCTTAAACAAAAATATGGATTCTCACAAGTCAGAGCCCAAGAACCAGGCTTACTTGCAACTAAAGGTGGTTTTTGGGTTTGTGGTGCACCCCTCGTCCCGGCTCCCAAGTCCTGGCACAGACGGAACGTGTCAGCGATACACAACACCCAGTTCAATTTTAGCATTCGCAATTAAAAACAATGAATACAGAATATGTCATTTCCTAATCATGACTTTTGTGAACATGCTTGCAGTCAGAACTGGAAGAATTGTGGAATATAATTATAATGTAAAAACAGCAGCAGCTGAATAACCATAGCTACGTGGGAAAACATTTCTGTTAGGGGAAAAAAAAACCCAAACCCAAATGTTTTTACACTTAAGGATTATGTGACTTACTGAAGTATGTAACTAGTGAATCAAATCAAATTACTTGGGTATTATCACATCCTTCTGATGTATCTGCAGTTTCAGATCCATTTTTATTCATGATTTAGAAAAGGACTTTTGGGTTTTTTTTTTGGTCAACCTGCATTCCAGCCAGGAGAAGCCTACCTTCCTGAACTTCACTACAGCCTGGCAGCCTTTAGCATCCATCCGTGCTGTGTACGCTAACATTCGCACAGCAAGCTAGTCTTTGTCCACTTCTCTGACATTTACTACAGCTTTTATTCCTTCTGTGCATTGAGATTAACTGCTCTGTCCTCCTGAAGTTCTCTTCAACAGCCCTTTCTCCTCACGTTACCTCTTTGGGGCACTGCCATCCACAGCAGGTCAACTATCTACATTTGTACCTGCAATGTGCCCGGAGACAGATGGCCTTTACTAAAATGAAATGCAAATCAATTTGATCTTTTTGCACAGGAGAAGGCCTTTCAGCAAATGCCTCGGCTCCTTTGGCTTCTTGTTATTTTCAAGCACTTTCAATTTCCCATCTAAAAGTTCAGTAGAACTCCAACCCTGACTTTACATTGGCACCAAGAGCACTTAAACTGAAATTCTCCACTTTTATCCCAATGCTCTGTATATCAACTTTACACACTGCTCAGTAACTAAATGCTTCTGGTAGCCCTACCAAGATAATGCCTCTAAAACAACTAAGCATTTTAATCTTTCCCCGGTCCAATTAACGGAATCCCACCCGGGTAAAAAACCACAGCTACGATGCAAAAAGAATGCTGTTGAAGGCAATTTAATTTTTGTTTTCTAAATCTACTGATAATCTGTCTAAAGCTTGTGGGATTGCTCAAACAGTAACAGAAGGAAAACCACAAAACCCAAACAAGAAAACAGTTTATGAAAACTGCCAAGTACGTACTTAGGTTGTAACAGACGAGTTTGCATCCCAAAACCAGATCAGCTCAAGAAAGGCTCTGAATCTTTAACATCCTAAGCAAGTTTATAAATAATGGGAAAATTGTCTTTTCTTGACTCTTTCCCCCTTACTGTTTTGTCCAAAAATTCCATTGGGAACTTAAAATCCTTCCTAATTACAGTTCTGTTGAACCCAGTGTATTTCCAAAGGGATGTTTTGTTGAAAATGCTGATTTTTGCTCTTAAAAAGAGCAATTTTACTAGAACCTTCACCAATTTTACTTTCAATGTATCTAATGTATCTAAAAAAAATTCTTGAGTCCCCAGATACGAAGAACACAAAGAAATAAAGTGCCAAGGGAACTGAGAAGAACAAAACCTGCTAAAGTTTGCACAGTTTGATCTAATACTGAAGTAAATGTGCTGAACACTCTCACAGCGACGCCAAAGGAAATGGTTTGACCAGGATAGAGAAACAGTTTAGAAAAATCTAGAAAAGAGAAAGGACGTTTTATTCCTTCTCTGCTTTGTCAAGTAAGGTTCTGCCAGTTTGTGCTCCACAGTAAGAACACCCCATGGTTTGTTTTGCCTTTTTTTTTTTTTAAATAAGAAACATTTGAAGATACTAAAACAAACCAAACCAAAAACCTTCTCTCAAATATTTTGGATTACAAGTCAAAACTGATTGCTTTCCCCAAATGAAGGTGGAGGGGACTGGGCATGGTGGCAGCAGCACTGGGAATTATTCCATCACCACCAGCAGAATGGAGCAAAACTGCAAAGTTTGGCAAGCTTGTGAATGTACACATGCACCTTCTATTAGCAGTAAGGTAATTAACACCGCTTGCAGGGGGGTGAACATGGAAAACTTTCACAGGGTCTGAGCCACTCCCAAGTCAATCTTTTTCTTGTGAACACTCATCTGTGTAACAGCTGAAGCTTGGACAATCTTTTCTTACTGAAGAGCTTTAGCATCTTTTGCCATGTGAACTCTGCATTTGATAAGCCTTCCCACCACCAGCAGCAATAACAATAGCTACTGCTAATTAGCTATTTTCCATATTGTGGCAGAACTAAGTTAAATTAAATGTGCAAAAAGGACACTAAACATTTTAGTTTGGATGCACACGATATCCCTTTCTCTCACGTGACAACTCAACCTCCTTACCATTAAGTCACAGCAATCACTTCAGCTTCCTCTTACCTCTGTAATTTGCATAAAGCTTCCATAGATATACCAGAAGTTGTTTAGAATTTATATACAATTTATCTGTTACCTGAAGATTTCTGTTAATGAGGGATTCATCCAGGGTCATTGCCAGCTCCACTGCTCTTTTCTGACTGGAAGGATCTAAATAGTACATCATTTTGGCAGCTATGGGAGGAAAAATAAACTTCATCACTCAGTGGATGACCAAAACCACATCTTGTATACAATCATGAAGCACAGATACGATGACTAAGAGGGGATACTGAACTCTACTATTTCACAATGGAACCACTTGCAGCATCAAAGCTTGATGCCTGAGCAAGTGGAAGGGTAGCTTTAAGTTCAGCATTCAATGTTAGACAAAGCATTAAATCAAATTGGCATTGTCTATACTGTAGGGAAGGAGCATTTTGCAGTGTACTGTGGAATCCCAGGCAGCGAAGATAACAAATCAGACCTACTGCAGCACACCAGTTCCCCCCAGCACCACAGCTCACATCTCCTGGACATGTGGACGAGGTGCTACAAGACATGATTTAGTAGCTTAGTGGGTAGTATTGGTGATAGGAGGACGGTTGGACTAGATGGTAACAGCCAGATCACATTCTGTGATTCCTTTGCACAGAAGCCTGGGCACGGAAGAGATAGGCCCACAGAGCTCTTGTTACAACGACCAGGACACAATTCCCAAGTCCCAAGGCACAGATGTTGAAGGGACTTGATGCCAGAAAAGATGCGAGAGAGAACTCACTGCTTTTTGTGGCCAGGTCTGAGCCCAGACTGTGCTGCAACAGTAATGCTGCCCCCGGGGGGCATACATCCTGTCTCCCATGTGGTACCCACTGTTACACGTGGTCACTAGTGACAGACAGCCTTTCCTAACAGGTAACCAGCACCACCTGAGCTCCTCTTGTTAGGCACACCAATAGCTCTGGCTGTTACCTGGCTTGCTGAGCACTCAGCACGTTCCTCTTGGCAGTCAGCCTCTCCAAATTCAAGCATAAAACCCAACTTTGCAACTGGGAAATACTACACTTCACATAGCATAGCTCACACGAACATTTCATAGATGCATTAAATACAGTTAGAGTCTTCTGATACATTCAGCTTGCATCAGGAAGAAAAACGGGGCAGAGAAGTCCAAAAATTGGTATTTTAGCAGCATATGGAAGAAAATTAAAGGAAGCCACAGACAACCTGGTTGTCACAAAAGCACAAACCAAGAGAAGAAAAGTGTTCCTGATGGAAAGACTGTTTTTCACATTACTGGTGCTGATACTAAGATGTCACTGCTAGATACACACAGAATATACAGGAATTAGGGCAGAAAAAGGATAAAGGCAAAATACCTGATAACCTATGTGGTAGTGAATCATAGTTCTTTTTAAGGAAAGCTTCATTGAAGTTCTTTGGATTAGTTGCTCCAAAAAGTCGATTCATTTCTTGGTTTAACACTGTTCTAACTGCATCAGGCAGATCCTTACTTTCAGACACTATTGAATTGAATTGAAAAAAAAGAGGTTAACAGAGGTGAGCACAGGTAATCACAATAAAGTCTACTTTATGCATTTATTTTACTATTTGTCATGTTTACATTATTAATATGATTTTTAAAAGATCTCAAAGGAAGATACATGAAATTCGAAAAGGTAAAAAACTGGATTCCATTGGAAAAAAAGCTTGATTGGGATAGTTTTCCAATGCTTAGAAAAAGCCAAAGCCATCCTACTCCAATACACTCTCCCTCTTACTGATTAAAATCTATTAGGCTTGAAGACTGAGGTCATACGAGTCTGTTCTTAAATGTATCTGTTCTGTAGCCACCAACAGGAAGGGTGAACTTTGGGACAAGGGAAGGGAGAGAATCCTTCCGACCTTCTAACAAAAAGGACGTAATTAAAGTCTTTTCTTCACACGCTGACACAAGTTGCCAGCAGGAAACCCAGATTCCTCCCTCTGCAGTACCCACTCCTTCACTCGCTCACTCTTTCAGGGGTTCACCATACCACACAGAGTCTTAAAATTACTTACTAATACTTGTTGGAATAACTACTAAATCCAGCTGCAGTCGTGATAAACATACTTAACATTAGCATGAATCAGTTGTTTAAAAAGCTTTCTAATATGTGTATTAGATATTTTGAATTAATTGTGCTCACAGTCTATAAAATAAAAACCAATGACTGAATGTGGGCTAGGCATCCTCTGGAAGCATGTAGGGATGAAGTCACATCAAACAGATACTTACCACTACTGAAGAGATGAATCATACACTCATGAAGCCAAGGATGACTAGAATCAATAGCAAAGGCTCTCTTCACAGACTGAAGCATCAGAAGGAACTTCTCTGGAAAAGAAAGTGATGGCAAATGGTCAAAAACCTGTGGCTGGAACAAACAGTGTGCTGACTGACTCCTCCCATCTCATCAATAATTTCTGCTTAGATTCTAATACACATCTTTTAAGAACTGCAAATTGTTTTCATTAGTTTTCTCACCTACCTTTTCGAAAATAGATCTCAAAGGCAAAAAGATGCGTCTCTATTTTGTTCTTCACTAAATTCTTCAGGGGTGTTAAAAATTTAATGGCTTCTTCCAAAGGTGCTTCTACCTACAGATTCAAGGAAGCAACACACAACTAAGTCACAAAGTTTAAACCTTACTAACTCTACAACAACAGAATTGGCTATTTCTGAGTCACAGCAGAGTTACTCTTACAAGGCAACGCAAAAGATGCTTAGTACCTCTTTTGTTACAGATTTTGCATCTTTCACTCAGTATTAGTGTTTGAAACACAGACTGTCATATCTAAAATACTGCTTTGTGATGGTTACAAATCACATTTTCCTACAGAGATACAAGTCTTTGCCTTCTATCATATGTGAACAGTAAATACAGCTGCAGCTGAACCTGCATTGTAATGGGCAGTATGTGCCTGAGACGTTGGTCAATGATGACATTAGGCCCGTGACAATCTGTTCATGTGAGCTTCAGCCAGGTTCCCAAAGGCTGCCAAGTCACAGTGACATTCCCAGCCAAGCTTGAAGTAACAAGATATTGATCATGGCCTCCAGGTCTTAGCTTAGTGTAGTCCAGTAAATGGATTTAATAATAATAATGCTTTAACACAAATTAATTCCATCCCAGGACTCTTTACAGACAAAGCTCCTGCATCTAGAGGTGAAGGGTAATTTAAACAAAAACTGTCTGCCGCCCTTCAGATTTACATTTTCACAAATAGAAAGTATTCTCTGAGAATCAAATGCAAAATTTTTCTGCTCGTAACAATTCAGTAACGTTGAAATAATACATTTTATTGCTGAAGAACATGATGGACTTTATGGAGTTCCTGTTAGCCATATACTACAGCAGTTTTCATTTTAGAAATGCACCATTTAGACGTGCTTTTTTGAGTTTGCATACAATCACAACTCAGCTATTTGGAACCTTTAACAGAACAGATTTCAGAGCTCTGCCTTTAATGCCAAAGCTACATGCCCACCAAAGAAATACAGGGGCAACTGTGGCAAGAAAACCGCTTGAAAGTGACCAACTACATCAGAAATGGTTTTCTGGCACTGGGAACCAACTCAATTTGGAAGTGTCTGTATCGATTCTGATATTAAATTTGGAATACAATTAGGGAATATTAGCCAAGGGAATTCCCTGTAACCTTGGGGACTGCCTAGGTTTTCCCATGACACCCTTCTACTCCAGAGCTCAATTTCAACCCATGCCATTGTGACCATTTCAGTCTTAACTAGCACTGCAGTTAGTGCTGCTTCTTGCAACCAGTGAGCTAAGCAATGGGAATACCAACAATATTCTTAAGTGACCAGTCAACTTTTTAAAGTCACTTGCTTCCTGCCTCCAGAGTGAAGTTCACTGCCTCAGCTTTCAAATACCATCTTGCCAGGACCCAATGATATCCATTATACATGTAATGGGAAAAACACCGACTACCGTATCTATCAGTACTTAGACATGATACTGTAATTACTAAAAATTAACTTTTCCAGTCTATATTGTTTCATTATCTTTCCCTACATTTTTCCCATGTTTTCCTGCTTCTTCCAGGTGCAACTTTTAGCCTGAGAACAGTCTTCTGAGTCACCTCCCCTTTATATATCTCTAACATTTTGCAAGTCAGACCTCAAAATCCACCTCTGGCTAGTCTACTGCTATTTCCAAACAGCTTCTTTATCCTTTCCCCTTCATCCCCCATTCAAAACAAGTGCTGTTAAAGCATTCAGTGTTTCAATGTCTCCATTTTTACAGGTTCTCTATGCTTAATAAGTAAAAAATTATTATGGGACATAAAGAGCGAATGATAATCACCTTACATACAGAATAGAAAGACTTCCATCCGATCAACTAGAAACAGGGTATAATCAACAAGTTAGTGCAATACATACATGAAAATAATTCCACCTGTAGCGAATGTCTATGACTTCAGTCACTGCCCTTGAGAAACAGACACAAAAGCTTTGATTTCATCACGTTACTGACAGTACAACAAACAAACTATCCCTAGAGAAGAACTCCTTTTAAAATGCCTCCCTCAAAGAGAAGCCGTACAAAATTAAACAAGTTATCTGAACGCCTTTCAAATTGTATGCGTGCTCACTTTAACTTTTCTAGAAATCTCTATGACTTGATTATCACATTAGTAAGCACCTTTGCCAATTTCTCAGGGATAAGTTCTTCTTTCGGTCCTCCAATTTCTTCATCGTCGTCGTCCTTCTTCTTTTTCTGATTCCTTTGCTGCTTCTCTTTCTCAGCGTTCTTCTTCTCCTCCTCCAGCTGTGCTTTCTTCTGTGCTCTTCTCTGCTTATTTCGTAGCTTCTTTAGCTCCTTGTCAGACATATTTGCTGTACACACGCAAAGGGCAAAACCAGACAAGGTTCTAATATTAACAGTCTCGACCAGTTGTCAGATACCATCACCTTTTTTAAAAGTATATCCACTAACTAGTAACACTGCCATTACATTTATAAAAGTTTATGTTAGATTATTTTACAGTCTATGCTGCTGCTTCATAATTCACAGATTCCTTTGGGTGATCAGGGCAAGAGGAGCTAGAACAATAGTGTACCATGCTGAAGGTGGGACAAAGTAATTACTGCATGACTCCTGCATAAATCCAGTGCCAGGAGTAAAAGTGCACACCAATACACATTGATTGATTCCTCAGGCATTACACCACACAAGTTGGTTAATGTAGTAATTAAACGATTTAACAAAACTAGTTACACTTTGGCACAGACAGTTCCAGCTTTGCTTTTAATGCCCTACAGGCATCCTGCATTTGATTGATAGTCAGATCCTCTCCTCCTTCCAATTAAAGCATGGTGAATTAATTTAAAACACATCAGAAAGCGGCTACAAGAAATTGTTACACTTCTCCTTCTCTTAATTTGAACCTGAAGCCACACAAGTTAACCGAGATGAGAAATATTAAATATTTCAATTTAAATATTAAAACTCGACAAATTCCTCTCGAAGGATTCAATGGCCTCTGTTCATAGCATTTAAGGTGCCCCAAGCCACAATCACTGAAGTTGCTCTCCAATCAGAGGTGAANAAAAAAAAAAAAAATCAATGGATTTAAACATTACTTTTAAGTCAGAAAGAAAAGATGCAAAAATGTGACTAGGTAGCAACTTAAATTTCAGCATATTGACAAAATGCTTAGGAAGTGCTACCACCAAGAAGCACACCTGCTTCAACTTGTTATTTCATGGACCAACAACTCCGTTGTTGCTATGTCCATGTTTTCTCAGTCATTTCATAACACAAAAATGTTTTTACTTAAGAACTGCAATCATGACTACAGAAACCATCATTGTCTTATAATAACTGTAATAAAAACATGTATTAATTTAAGGCCAAGTTACAATTTGCCTACTTTGAGTTGTGACAAAACTCTTACTTTTGGCTACTACAGAGGACAACTCTAAGAATGCTGGACCCTCATAAAATATCAATTAGTGAATCTGCATATTCAATAAACCCTGAGGGTTGAATACCTGTATCAGCCTCGTGTTCTTTATTTTCATCTGTTAAGGGATTATCATGAAGTTTCAAATATATCTCTATGGCAATTCGTGCTGCTTTGAAGTAGAATGGATGTTGTCGAAGCACATCTTCTAGTTTTAACAAGTCCACATAAGACCTAAGGGTAATCTTCCTCATACAGTATGTGTGAAAGTCAAACTGGTCATCCGTGATTTCTACAAAATGCTAACATAACATAACATAACATAGTATTACTTCGCAAGTATTAACAATCAGATACTGACTTTGACTTCTTTTAATACACCCTTCCCAAAGGAATACTTTAGTAGAAGCCTGCTGTTTTCACAAATACGCTCTAACTTTTAGAAATGTAAGTTAACAATTCCAGAAATAAAGCCGTAGTGAAAACAACAGAAAGCATCTTTGGTCAGAACCACAATTCACCCATTTCACAGTCTCTTACCAATAATTACCCTCTGACATTTTGCAGTTTAAGGGACAATTTTTTTATTCAAACAGTGTTTGAAGAATTTTTCTTCTATAAACTCCTCTAATTTTTTCAGTTAAAAGTATAATTTTTACTTCCATTAAATACTGTGGCAAGGAATTCCACACTTAAAAATCACATGTAGCACTTCCTTTTGGTCAAGATCCACTTTCCTCATTGTCACCTGATATCCCCTTGTTTTCCTTTTAGAAGCAGTGAAAAGTCATTCCCCTCTTCCAACTCCTCCGTGCACTTATGATCTCATACAACTTCATCCTAAGCTCAGCTGCTGCTTGTCAAAGCTGAGGATAAAATAGTAAGCATGACAAGCTAATTGCAACCTCTTCATGTCAAAGTTACTCCACGGCGTGTATTTTACTGGCATGTTTTTAAGGAGGTGGGATACTCGGATGTAAAGAGCACAACAAATTTATGCAACGGCAGAAAAGTACTACTCCTTTAGTCACCGAATTCCCAACACTGCCCTTTTGACTGCTGCTCCACACCAACACAGAAGTTTTTGCAGCATTATTTATAAAGGTTCCAGGATTTCTTTCTTAAGCGGGAATAATTTTTTGTAAGACTTTTTACTACTTATGCACGGGCAAAGAATTCTTCTTGTCCCTCCTTTACCGACTACGCTGTTGAACATTACATTTAATGCCTCGTTTTACCATTTAGCATTGAGCCAGTTCAAGTGCTGTCCTTGGCACTATCCACCCCCTTTTGATGATCATTTATCGATACATCAAACAATGGAGACCCTGGAGAGATGCCTTAGTAATCTCTGTGATAAACTCCTTTCCTTGTCAAAGATGATTATTTCCTTCTACTCTGTTTTCCCAGCCGTGAATCAGCTATTAAATCCATGAGACAGTTCAGATCCTTTATGGTGTGGTGGATGACAACAAAAGTGTTTCTGAAATCCAGAACACATTTTATCAACTAGGCTGCCTGAAGCGTGACTGGCACTTCTGAAGATTTAAGAGGCATTGTTTTTTATTTACAAAAGCTTTGTTGATGCTTTCTGAATACGTCTTTGTCTATCTTATTTCTGATCTTCACTACACCTTCAATCAATGAATCCAATAAACTAAACATAGTGACTTAATTCCTTAGAAATGCTCTTTAGGGTGCCTTAAATCAGCTCTTCATTTGCTGGACCCTTCTGGTACCCAAGAAAATTTACAAGACTAGTCACTTCTTACTCAAATTCTTTTAAAGAATTTGTGTAAACAGAATGTAGTTCTGACTGATCACTTTGTTAATTTGTTCTAATCTGAAAACATTCTACAGACTAGCCACCCTCTGCTGAAAAGCATCAGTGCTGAAATCTTCTTAAGCCTCTCTACTTGCAAAGAGGGAATTTCCTACTAAGTTCTCCTCTTGGAGCACTTAATTTACACCCTCAGTTGTCTGGTCTTCAAATGACTTTATAGAATGTCTTCATATTACACAGTTTACAACTGAATTTTTAGGAGGAAAGGCGATTTAATCAACTTGCCAGTAGCCAACATGAAAGAAAATCTCTCCTGAAGCTCGGTGAAATATATTCTTACTGCTCAGAAAGGGAACATACTAGCACAGTAAACTTTAAGCTAGTGTTTTCCAACCCAGGCAGTTTAACTAGATACATACTCTCTCAATTTCATGGCATTTCTTAAGTGCTTCTCCAAATTTGTTCATTGCTTTGTAAGCTTGGGCACATTCTGTCTGAAACCACATGCACTGCATTTCATTCAAGTTCTCTACAGCCGAGGTTCCTTCCTAAAAGGAAAAAAAAAAACCATTATCAAAAAAAGGTTCTCATTCAATTTAACTGCCATTTCTGTTATGCTGTTCTAATTAAAAGCACAAGAGGCTATAAAAAGAATGCTAAATTTCAAAAGTGGAGTCCTCAAAGTCAGAAACACCAGAGTTAAGATGGGCTTGCTTTCTTCATTAATAAAAAAAATATTTCTCAATGCTCCACTTACTGGAAGAATCAGAAATACACAATGAATAGCCAGGTGGTGACCGTTTAACTGTGAGAGCTCCTCATCTTTAGGATAGGAGAGACACTCATTCAGTGTTTTGAATTATGTATGCATGAATAACGCACTGCCTCATGAATGGAAAATGGCAGAAAAGTTGTAGCATGGGGAATGACTCTGACACCTGCAGGATTTTTTTATTTTTTAACTAAAACTGCCATCAGAATGTTCCACAGACCTGCTGATTGAGCTAAGTAGAGCAACTGAGGGTAGTAATAGGTTTTTTTCTTATGTGATCAGTACTAGAGAGCAGTAGCAAAGCAAAAGGAATACTGGTAGCTTTGACACCTGATTCAGAGAAGATTACAGTTATCTTTCAAATCTGGTATTTATATATACTTGCACAGATCTGTAGAACTTATCATATGCCTTTCAAGCTTAATGTCAAAGTCAGCTACTTGGTGTGGATGCAGCCATTCTGACTTTACTCTGATCTTGCAAAATCCAGGCTATTCGAGAATCAGCCAAGAGCCAAAGCTGGGAAAACAACACCTAATATTCATATTGAAGGGGAAGGAGAATGCCCCAAATGAGAGAGAAAGGCAGTCTTCAAACCAGGCTGATTTAGGCAGCTTAAAAAAAAAAATACCAGAAAGATTGTTAGTTCCATTTCCAATGGGCATAATTTAGGGCTTCTTTCATTTTTTTTTTCCATTAAGAAGCTTGTATTTGACCATTAAACATAACATCAGAAGATGAAAAATATTATGTATTTTTAAAGTTCAGTTCTGGGGAACTGGTATGCTTGCTTTTTTGACATCATCTTAACACTGATTAAGGCGTTGAGAGAGGTCAATTAACCTAGATTCACAGCAGTTTTCATCAAAAATTCCACATAAAGCTACTGAGCTTATAAAAAACAGACCTTCCCCTGCCTCTGTGTTTGCCCACACAGAGCCTCCATTACAAAAAAATCCTTCAGCTTTCCCCTTACAAATACCAACCCCGGGCTGTTCAACATACTGTACTCTCCTGCTCTTCAAGAGAGAAGAGAAAAAATAGGACCACGGGCAAAGAAGCCTTTACTTCTACAGGTAGGTCCCAATAGCTTGTTGCCTGCCTCCCACTGACAACACATAAAAGATGTGTATTTTGCCAAATATTCCGGGAAGACTACATTGAGCTGTTTTGACTTTCAGTTATGAAAGAGTAAGAGCAAGTAAAGTCAATTAAAGAAAAGTAACTAACTTGGGAGACTATCAAACTTATCAGAATGGGTTACTGCAGGCACAAAAACCGATGCATGAAATTAAGGAAGCTGCATAATGCAAACTTTTTCTGCCAGCTAATTGGTCATGGGAAAGCAGCTGAGAGGGAAAAAAAAAAGAAAAAAAAAGAAAAAAAAAAAAGAATTTGCAGCTTCCCTTCATCACTGTTAAACATGGCCTTAAGGATGAAAGCTTGGTCATGAAATGAAGACATCTAGAAAGGCTCTCAGCAGCCACACAGAAATTTTATTGCAAGAGAAGTCTGAATTCTCTAACCTACTACCATTCGAAAAAAAGAGACATGGGCAAGTTCATCAAATATTTCAAGGATCCTATGGAATCAACATTATCCTAAAGACTACTTTGAAAAAATAATTTTCTAAAACAGGCAGGCTTTATTTTTCCTACCTGGCAAAAATGATTTTTCACTTAATGCTATGCAATCATGCTCATCCAAGACTAAATCGAACCCTGCAACCCTGCAATTGACTATCATCAGTGAAACAAGCAATCGGAGCTGCTCTGAAACAGGACTTAAAAGATTATAGTAAAGGTGAGTGGAAGGTTAACACAAAAAGTTACTCCACAAAGGATCAGGCCCACATTATTACAAAAAGCTATACAGTTAAATGCAACATACCCTCGTAAACTTGGAACACATTTCCTCTGCTTCTTTGATGGAGTTTGCTTTCAACATATATTTTGCACATTTGGAGTTGATAAATCTGTCTGCTGTGTCCAAAGCTTGAGCCTCATCCATCCACCTTGCAGCTTCTTTAATATTTCCAGCATGCTTAGAGATGGAAACTCAAGTTAGATTCAGTAATTATAAAACATGCATGGTGTATTTACTCACTGTTTAATATGTGAATTTTTCAGACATTTTTAAATAAGTAGCTTTCTTCATGAAAGATCTTTGAAGGAAAAAGAAGAAAAACTACTTCCCCAGATGGAATTACAGCTCACTCATCCCTAGACGTTTTCCCTGAAATTGCTTAGTGGACACTCTGGATAATCTCATTCTGATCCAATACCATAAAGTAACTGAGAAACTGTTTTCAAGTAGTAAAGTGGAGAGTGGGGTAAGAAGAGGTAGACGACCTTGAAAACTTCAATTAAATACAGTAATGTGATTTTTAATACGAAAAATATAACTGTAAACTAAGAATTCACATTTTGGAGTATATTTGCCCTTTATTGGTTTAAAAAACTTCATAGGGACTTATTCATATGCAGTAAAAACCTCAAGTAGCCAAACAATACCCTTCTCTAGAAATCCAGTAGAATTCACTATGTAATTTTCCATGGATTCTCCATGTATCTTGCTTAATGCAAGCTTAACTGTTCAATGTTCACATCAAAAACATTACAGGAAAGTATAAGCATACATAAAAGTCTTCCATCATAACAAACAAGTAACCTCTGGTCTCCAAGAATTAAGTCAAACTCACCTTATAGATTTTTGCCTTCACAAGGAAGAGTTCTATCAAAGTGGGAGTACTTTCTATAGCAGCATTTATATATTCTAGAGCCAGGGACGGCTGTCCAATTTTATCATAGTGTTGAGCCAAATAATACTGGACCCAGAGTAAAGTGGTTGGAGGTTCTTCTTTACCGTCATCTGGAGGGAGAGAACCAGAGGGAGGGTTTTTTTTTTCTTAGTTAAGTTTATTAAAACAGTATGTCAGAAGCAGAGTGCCATAACTACAGCCACTGAAGTTCACTCTGCATCTGTATCCCGCTGTCACACCAGACCTGGGAATGCTTTAAAAAATTCCTGGGTCCAGGTAAGTCCATTAACTTCTGGCCTGTGGTATGACAAGACCTGAGCATATACTGTTCCCTTTTCACACGGTGGTTTTAAGGGAAATGAAAAGTGTGCTGGTGGATCAGAAGGGAGCTGTGTTTTGTTCCAACTAGTCCCAAAATAAGGGTAGCCAGATGGGCAAGGCTGCAGTACGTGATGTAGAGTTGTTATTTAAAACTGGTTTAGATTAAGGGTATAGCTAAGAGTCCTGCTAAACATGAAGTGTTCTACACAGTAACAATGTAAAGGATTTCAGCACATGTTTTCATCCCATAGACAAATATTTTTAAACAAAGCAGGCTGTCTGTTCCAAACTCTAGCTTTAAAAAGATTTTGTCTCCACCTTTGACAAATTCATCATCACTGTTTGCCTAAGTGTATCCTAGAAAACATTCCTATACACAAGTCAGTTTTGAAAGCTGGAGAGCTCTGCTTGAAATCCAAAATACTACTGAAATCTTAAAACTTAAATTCTCTACTCAATCTTGACTATGAAGCACAGCACTTTGCAGGGGAAAAAAAAAAAAGGGTGTGGTGGCTCTAGTCCTACCAAAACGTTCTGGTTCTTCATTTTATGAAGACATAATTTAACCATGCAATTATATGCAGGTTTGGGGTTTTTTCATTTTAAGGTAGCATAAAATTGTTTATTTGAAGGAAATGTATTATCAAAACAAATATTGATTTGAACTGAAATAACAGGAAGCCATTTCCTTAAACCAGAAAAGCACAAGTGTGTTTGAAAGCCTTGGACAAAATTAAGCAAGTATTAAAGCGGCTATATCGTAGTATATAGCAAGAAATTCAAGGGAAAAGTTTAACAGGCAACTCAGGTGAAATTTTCTTAATGAAGTATTGCATTAATGTTTCTACAAAGCAGGGAAATAACTGGTGCATAAAAATGTCATTAATAATTAGGATTACCCTGTAAAGTTCTAATGTATATTGTCTTTTATGCTATCTCGATTATTACACCACTATAATCCATCTACCAAAATTTCAAAACTATCCTCTCTTGATATTCTACGCAGAAGTTTTCTCCTGGTGATTTTCTGTTACAAAGTGTTTGGGCAAACAACTAAAAAGCATCATAAAGCCACCAGATGAGACTACAAGGCCTGGATTCAATACAGATTCACATCAAGACAGATGTCAGTCAAAACTGGATAAACATTTTTTGACTCTCAAACAGAACCCTCAGAACACAAAATCAAGTACCCCCCAAAAGCCCAAAGACTCCCTCCCCCTGAAGGCTCTGCTGCCTGTAGCTGGTTCCTTTTTGTTTGACATTTCTGTAATTTATCAGATTTCCTGGACAATGATACTCAAGTCTTGAAAACAGGATACTTAAATTCAAAACACAAAAGAAATGACCAAATTTGTGGATCCAGAAAAAAAAAAATAAGTAGAACAAATGACTAGATTTTGAATACAGGCTTTGTATTTGACCACTTAAATCCATTCTAAGGATGGCTATGGTTCAGTTCTGTGTTAGGGAAAAAGAGGAAAAAAGCCTATGATCTCCATTTTTTCACTCCCCGCTGATTCCCTGCCCCTGAATGGCCACGTAATGTTTACACCAGGCACTACTTCCATGAAGTGACAGTCTCAGCACTCACCATTTGGGTTAAATAACCTGCAGCTTCTTAGAGAGGTTTCATAACCTATCACCAGCTCTTCTATGATTGCCACCTACACATGCAAGACAAGACCAACAACAACAAAAAAAAAACACCATAAAAACCTTTGGCAAAATGGTTGGGTTTTTCTTCTCCAACTTGAACTACTTGGTGTTACCCAAACTAGTTATTTCTGGTATAAGAATTCTGCAACATCCTGAATTACAATACATGTGGGAAATGCACTCAATCTCACCTGTCCTTCTAACAAATCAAGACCAAGCCTCCCATGGTTATTTTTTATGCAGCTTGTATTTAGTAAATCTTAGTTTTCCACATTTACCCCTTTGGCACAAGGCTCTGTATGCTTGTACTTCATTTTTTCTAGATATACTAGGCCATAATATACAACAGTGCTGAGTGAGCGAGCACTAAAGAGAAAAGTTTCCTTCATCTCTTTAATGCATCCCAGCTAAGAGGTAGAACATGTGAAAAGTGGGGGGAAAACCCACCTTCTCCTTGTCTTTATACAATGACCTCAAAGTATTGAAGACTGGTGGGCATCCTTTGCTGAAATTCATCCTTAGAAACTTGTCCAGGCATTCCTTAAACTTTTCACCTTGAGAGGAAAAAGACCTGTTGATTTTGTTTTACCACACATTACTGGTCAATTGCAGAAGGTTTATGCTTTCAAAACATTAGTATCTAAAAAACACAAATGGTGATCACTACCTGCTCAGCAAAAAAGCACTTACCTGACAAAAAGTTTAAAGGTAATCTTCTTGGAACTAGTCCCCTGGGGTATTTAGTCCAGGCCTCCTCATAGATCTTTAGTCTCTCCATCATATTAGCTGGAACAGAATTTTACAGTTTACTTTTTCCCTTCCTTTTTGGTACGGGAAAGGGAGTGGGGGGAATATTGTTTATATCTGGTTAAAAAAACAATCAGAATATATTGCAACTAATGGCTATATACTTCCTAAGCATTTATTTCCATTTTACCCTTTTAAAAACTGTTGTACTAAATGATTTCAGGTATTCAGTATCTGTAAATTCCTCTTCCAGTACTGGAAGACTAACTGCTTATCTCTTATCTTAAAAAGAGTTCCTGCCTTATTGCTCTGCTAAAATCTTCAAAGAAAACGATTCAGGAGAATCATCACTGTTTTTCCAAAACCTGTATTACCTACAACAGAAGATTAAGATAACAGAGGCAGTAAAAGAAAAATTCTAAATTATAACTGTCTTCTATGAAGTAATTCTTTTCTTTCACACACGCAAAGATTTACTGCATTTTTATGTTGCTTTGGTTTTAAATATGACAGGATAACAATACAAAAAACCCAACCTTTCCAGCCTTTTTATAAAAGAGCATTATGACAGTATGGACACACTAAGACTAAAAGGCAATAAAAGGCAAAACATTTTTAGATAATTGTTTTATAAAAGTAATACAAGTAATAAAAATATGAATTCCAGATGTGCAAAACCAGCTTATTTACTACAACATATGAAATCATTACCTGGTTTAAGTGCCTTTTCTAGGCCTTTGTAGTAGGCCCAGTTTTCAGGATTTCTTTCTTGCAGTCCTTTGTAGACTTCGACCGCTTCTTCAAGTCTACCAAGCTGAAGCAGGAGTTCTCCTGTGTGAAATCCAAGACGTTTTAAATTAAGGTAACAAGATAATGAAGCAGTGTAACATTAATAACTCTACAGGAGAAGATTAGATAACCCAGAACTCCATATAAATTCTAATTTCTTAGAAGAAGCATTCACGGTGGCATCACAAACTAGCTGACCGATACGCTTTTACTTTGACAATAGGTGCAATTAACAAGACTCTACAACTCAGCCAGTAACTCTTGGAACTTACTTGAAAATTTAAATGTTAAAAGTAAGATGCATGTATTTTTTTTCTCACTTACTGAAGCGACTGGTTACTTTAGGTGCAGCTTTTACTACAGAAGGCAATTAAAACCAGTACACAGTATTTCATGTACGTAACAACTTGAAAACCAAATCGAAATTGCAGAGCTGCAAATAAAAGAATGGTTCTTCAGTCTGCTATTTCATAAAACTTAAAGTTTTTTTTAAACCAAGCCACTGATCTGATTAATGAATTCTCAAGATACTGCAAGCAAGTTTCCTTTCAATGATACTTCACTATAAGGTACGGCTGTTAACAGTAAAGTCTAGATTAAGAACTGTACAGAGCATCTTGGCTGATGTTGGAGTTGCAATGAAAGGCAATTTCCCATTTCACGATGGGAAACGCTATTTTACAAAGCTTTGCTATGGGCAAATGTTAGGCACTACAAGATTACACACCAGAAGTGATACAGCGTCATTCTAGATTGGGGTTAGATTTTCTCATCTGCTTTCAAGAGGAAAATCTGTCAGCTTTATGGCCCTTTTTCCCTATATTATGCAACTGATGTAATTTTGTCAAGAGATGCTGCTTCCCACAGATAGGATAACCTGGGAACTGCATGTAGTATCTAATGCCAGGAAATACATCAACAGGTTACTCACTGAGAATGACAGAATCTGTAAAATAAACCTAAATTCTTTCTCCGAGGTGAAAGTTATGATTTTTATCCCATGGTGGCAAAATGCCAATAGTATTTTCAGTGTTTCTCAGCTGGTCTTCATCCACTAGAGCTTTTCCACATGCCCTTAAAATTTGTAGGCAACACTCATTTATTAGCAGGCCTTTCAGTAGTATGCATGGCAGCTAAAACAGACCTAACACCACAACAGGAGCTGTGCCCCCCCAAAAATTAATCTGTTGTACCCTGTTGAAAGTGCACCAACCACAGAGCATTTCTGCCCTCTTTTCTAGTACCTTGCTAGAAGGTTTTGTGCTTTTTTTGGTGAATTCCTATTTCAGAATCAGCCTCAAACCTCCACCAAGAAGTTAGTAACACATAGTACGTCAAAAGATCTTCCACATGAAAAGATATGCCATAAGAAAACAACCCCAGCCCCCAAGTCTCCAACTATGTCTGAAAAACAGTTTGTGACGGTGTAACCCCTACATCCATTTCCATGCAAACCAAGGAATATATTCAGCAACAGTGGACAATGACCTGCATTTTCCTTGACAAAGTACCACACACTTTCCATAATACTGTCACTACTCCAATTCCTAAGTTTCTTTTTGCAAGACAGTGAGACTACCATTAGCAGGACCTAGATACAACACCTACATAAATAATATTCTAGAGTAAAAAGATCTCTCTGCTTCAAGCAATCATCCAAATAGGTTCCAGGGCCAGGAACAAACAGTACCTTAGATAGATTGGAAGTTTCACAAAGGAATGTACAAGCATCAAGCAAAAGAAGAACAAAGCACAGTTTTAAAGCCAGCACCTGTTAACAGAGCTGCAAGAATGAACTTCTGTCACTCTGCAATTCCAGGTATGGAATGAATGTAAGATGCAGCATTATATTGCTCTGTTATAGTATTAAGCACTAGAATTATAGCAATAAAATAACAGAAGCCTACATTGGGTTGCCCAGCTAAAAAGTCTGTTTCCATACACTGCAAGAATGGATGAGTATAATTAAAAGCCTTCTACTTGGCCAAAGATGATTCTACTCTTTCAGCAAGTGGTCTCCCTGTCAGGACCGGTATCAAAGCTGTGATAGCATGGGTCTGGGTACACTTCCTGCAGAGAATTTCAGGATGTCAATTCAGGATCATCTGTCTGTAACACTCATCAGGTCAAAAGTTTCAGAACAGTGTATCTGTACTCTACTGGTGTCTTAGCAACCTGGGAGGAGAGTGTGATAGGCACCAATTAGCTGCAGGCAGGCAGTCCTTTATCACAGCAGAATTAAATAAAATAATCTAAAACCAAATCAAAGGTGAAGTTCCAAAAGATGGGAAAAGTTGACAATACAGTCATTCCATTGTATACTATGTGTTTAAATGTATCTTCAAAAAGTAATTACCTTTTGTTTCTTCAACGGCCAGTTTATCACAGATCTGCTTTTCGTAGGTACAAAGATGCTCCAAGGCTTCTTTATACAGTCCTGCCTCCCGAAGGACTTGGTTTTGATACAGCAGCAGTTCACTGTACTCATAGTCCACTTTGTCAGGTGATGTCTACGTAGGAAAGCACAACACATGAGAAAGTTCAGCTTTCTAGAATGCATTTAGAATTTAATTAATTTCACTAAAGAAACTGCAGAAACTTTTCACTTTGTGGAAGGAAGCAATGTTTTATTTTTGGCTTAAGCACCAATCCATACAGGAATTTCACGTTTTCCTCTTACCTGCTGTGTCTTCCTGAATTCCTCTAAAATTTTTGCTGCCATTTCATAGTCTTCCAGCAGATGGTAAGCAATAGCATAACCAATCCATGATGCTCGCTGTGCAGGTCGGAGCTGAAGCAACTGGTATCTTGTTTCCTGCAAAAAAAAAAAGTAGCTCCTGATTTTCCTGACTTTATTCTGATGCTCTGTAGAATCCATTAGGCAATAGCCTGTCTTCAGTATTCTAATAGTTAAGGAACATCACTAAAACTTAGTTTTCTATATGCACATGTTTTTGAGGTTTTTTTGAACCAGAAGAAAGAACAAACTTTAAAGCACTTTAAAGATGGTCTTAGCTGAGTGAAAAAAAACCCAAAGTTCACACAAAAGAACACATCTTGTCCATTTGAACACTGATGAGTCAGAGTAACTTTGTTAATGTATGACACACATGCTTTTCCTGTCTTACCACTTATGAACAGAATGCAATTAAGGATACTTTAGTTCGAGCTGCAGGAAGTACACACGTATTAAGTGTTGTCAGGCAAAATAGGTCATGCAAGAGCATCCCTATTCCTTAGCAAAAAGATAATTACAGCTGGAAGATGTAACAAATTTGCTGGTATTGTGTTGTTTCAACCTGAGGGAAAAGTTATTACTTGTTTTGTTACAGAGTCCTGCAAAGCAGCCTCAAATAATTTAAAACAGAGAAAAAAAGTTACTACCTATCAGAAAAACCCAAACAGTCAGAAGTAGGGGTTAACAAAGAACTAAAGTTACACAGTTGGATTAGAATGAAGATTACTGAAAGTATTATGAAGTAGGAGAGGATGGAAGTTAAAGCAAGAAAAAAAAAAAATAATCCTGCAACCTTATTCCTGGTTTATTCAATTCTGACCTGAGCTGAAAAAGAATCATTAAATCTGTATAAATTATAGAAACTGCTCAGTAGCACCTCTGCTTTTACTTTCATGAAGTATTGAGTAGCACGTATGCTCTGGATCCACCTCTGTGTATTCTTTTTTTAAAGCATAACGAAACAATCTGCCACCTTTGCTGCAGTTCCCTAGGTGTTGATAATAAACACAGTACTTATACTCACCCTGTAACCTTCAAGATCTCTCATTTGAATCTGTAGCAGAGAAAGATCTCTCAAGATTTGAAGATTGTCTTTGTCCCATTTCAGTGCATTTCTATAGCATTTGATAGCTTCGTCATACTTCTTGTCTGACCTCTGGAGAAGGCCATAGACATGCCAACCTGGACAACTCTGTTAAGGATTTAACTGAATTTGAGCAGGGAGAAAACAGCCCCAACATGGTAGTGGGAGAACACTTGGTAAAAAGCTCTTAGGCCGTGTTATAAATGGACAGGAACATTATGACCGTCATTACAAGCCTTTTCCTCAGTTGTCCAAAGAAACCACTTGCAAACTACAGACAAGAGAACTGTTTACCAGTTATATGTATAGGGTGCATACACACGCTGTAAACTTTTCAAGTATGGGGGGAAGACAAAGTGATTGGATCTCTGAAAAGACTCTCAGGCTTACTCAAGCACGTTTCAGTAAGGGCTTATGTTAGCCAACTGAAGTGCTTGCACTTCCTGCATTCTAAGTATATGACAAGTCCTCATCGCTATAATGGCAACTACTACTGTTTTTAAAGCACATCACATGCTTAAATGCCTAGTTCAGTCCACCACAAGTTTAGAGTTGCAGCTATAGCGCAAGCCAGAATAATATTTGAGCTAAATGTGACTGAAAGGAGAGTTGCAAAGCATCTGCCCTTTGGCTGACTTAGAGAAAATATTCTTACGTATTTGAAACAAAATATAAAATTCTAAACTTCCAGTTTGAAGTCTAATGGTACTAGCTTCTGTTGCAATCCTATAAATCAAACAGTTGTAGAAATAAACCTTTTCCATTCATAAGTGAGAGTCCCGTTTCAAAAAGGATACAGACATGACTCTTCAAGTCATTCCTTAGGCCTCTACGCACAAGTTCATAAGCTTCCTCTTTCTTTCCTAGACAGTTTAATGTTAGTCCTTTCATTGCCAAAGTTTCTAAAAAATAAAAGAAAAATTAAGATTAAGTAACTATCAGTTATTCATTTTTATAGGTTTTTAAGCTTAATACAGCAACTCTAAATATAGTGTAAATACAAATTTAGATTCAGTTACCAGCATCAAGATTTTGCATTCTTTTTTCACGTGGAAAACTACACGGCAGATTATTCACTGAATTATACCATACAAAACAACAAACTTTATGCATTACTTCCTCCAAAGAGTGAGAAAGTGAAACAGTGAGGTTTTAGTGCCTTTAAAACAAACATCTGCTCTACAAACATTTTGGAGAAAGGTTTTTTGGGTTGGATTATTTGGGTTTTTTTGTTTTGGTTTGTTTGTTGGTTTTTTTTCCACTTTAAAGGAGCATTACAAGTACTCAACTGTTTATTCACAACACTGAGACTTCCACACACCCACCAGACAAGTTGGCAAAGGAAAAGAAAATTAAAAAAAAAATCTAGACAGTAGGAAGAAACGCTCAACTCAGTATTAAGAACTGATTGAAAATACAGCAAGGGACAACCACTTTTTTCTTCTTTTGTAGTAAGACTGTTCCTTCAGATAAAGCAGCAGACCACAGAGCTAACGTGTAGTGCTGAACAATATTCAATCCCTACATCATGTCTTTCATTTCTACATGAGTGAGTAACAATTTCCCCTGAAAAGTGATTTAAGCAATACATACATACATGTATTAAGAAACTTGCAGCTTGCACCATACAATGATGAATATTAAAATTGCATTATAAAGAACGGCAAGCTATGACTACTGGTAAGACCAGTCTTTAAAATTACAAATCTTACCAACAGTAAGTGCTTAACATGGCGCAGACTTCTGGATGCTCTTGCAGCTTTATGGGCCAAAAGTTAACAATAAAGTGCTATAAATGTAAAACTTACTTTACTCTGTCCTAAAGCTGGGGAGGGGGACAGGGGGAAGAAGCGAGCCCATGCGATTTGGAAACTTACCTCCATGTTCTGCAAACTTTGGGTTAGAAAGGATCTGTTTACAGAACTTCAGCCCATTTCTATACTGCTTATGTTCATAACACCTCTGTTAAAAAAAAGCAGAGGACATTTATTAAAAAAACATTACAGCAGAACTACTTTTGCACCCCCAAAAATCAAGCATCAGTGCAACTAAGGCTTTTAGAAAATCTACTAGTATTTTAATTAACTCTGTTTAACGAGCGTCTTGTGATTAAAAATTCTTTCCATCACCAGAAAAAAATAATTGTATAGGTTAGTAAGAACAAAATTTAAATGTATAACTGAAGACACATTATCATACAGCAATTTCTCAGATAAGATACCACAGGAAGTAGAAGTGCCTACAGAGATTCAACTTCCCTTTAACAGAAAACCAAACCTTATGTCATACCGTATCTTGGGTAAGCATTCCACTCACTTTGGCTCAATTATCTTTCACAAAAACACCACAAGAACACCTCCAACAACCACACAGGCAGGAAAGAAAAGGAAAACGTTGGAACTTGGCTTGAACTACCTCTGAAAGCAACCTCTTACAACCAATTTGAATACCGCATATATCTTGTATACAAACAAACTTTCAAAACTGGTATACACTAACATACTGGAATTTAAAACATTCCTCTGCAGTTTTATTAAATTCAGCTTTAACAAGCTGCTTGTGTGTGCATCTCATTTCATTATGCAAGGCGTCTGCAATGCAAAATGGCACACAGCATGAACTTTTAAAAACAGTTCTAGTATTTTACTTCTGTCAATCTACTCCCTTTGCTAATCCTTAAGTAGAAGCCAAAAGAGAAGTAATGTTGTAAACGCCAATTCATATACTTTAAGTCACGTAAACAAATGCTAGGAATTTGTTAGGCTTCATTTTACTGTAATATCAAGGCCCTGACATTAGTATAAGAATATAGAAACACACGTTGCTTGAGCACAGACCCAAACCCTACGATAATTAGTAAATCATTTGAACAGGATCTCACTGACTCTGGCTGACCAGTTCTGATGGCAGCATGGCTGACAGGAATGTAAAAAAAAAAAAGGGTTTTCAAGTCCTCTTAAGTAGCTTCTTGTTCAGGATTTCACCTTTCCTCATGCTGCTCCAAATTAACTATGCAAGAGCATTCATATGCATGTATAGACATAATTTGTCCAAGCACCCCCATGAAAAAAAGTTAGGAGGTCTTTCCACCAAGCAGAAAGTTCTAAAAGTAGAACTTTTTAGAACTACGGGAATGTTACGGCAATGCTTAAAAAAGCAAATTTCCTATCTACCTCAGCTTCTCTGCTTTATGCTGCTTGTATGTCATGAAAGCTGCTGTTTAGGTCCAGTTTTCTTTTCCGAAGCACCAATAAACTTCAAAGGTGTAGAAAACTGGTATGCCACTAAGTGCATGTATTATTTTCTAGGTACTAAATCTGAAATATCAAGGCTGAAGACCAAGAGGCATCGCAAAACAAAGATCTTGCTCCCCTTAATCTGCTGGAACCCTTTGGAGAAAGGGAATCCCAGGAAAGAGGGAGATGAGAAGGAAGATGGCTCAGAGAGGGACTCAAGCAAAATGGACTCAAAGAGGAATCTATCAACAAAAGAATGCCATAAATGGTTTGCATTGGAAGGGACCTTCCAAGATCATCTAGTACAATGTCCCTGACATGGGCACAGACAGTGTTCATTATATCAAGTTGCTCAAAGCCCTGTCCAATCTTGACTTGAACACTTCTAAGAGACACTCTGTCACCAAGGACAGGAAAAGTTAGCAGGGCAACCACCTAGCAAAAGAAGATTAAGGGTTAGGTAAGAGGAAATCTCTATAGGCTTTTTTTATTATTATTATTATTAAACTTAACTGCTTACAGTTTCAACCTTTTAGTCATTACCTGCTTTCAAGTAGCTGAGTCACTGTCATCAGCCACTGGTCAGAGCTGACAGAGAGCTTACAGGTGACAACACAACAGGATAAAGCCTTTTTTTTTTTTTCTTTAATTGAAATCATCAGTCATAAAAGTTACCGCCCAGGCCTCCTCCCTGAAAGCAGAACCACCATTTGCTCCCACCTAGCTAGGTGTGAAAGCAGCAAAACCTGTCACAAAAGTGGTGCAGCCACAGGAACTTAAGAACATGCCTCCAGTGTAAGTAAGGCACTGTCACAAGCAGGAGGGGTACTTTGGGGTTTCGCAATTTGCCTTTAAGTACAGCTGCTCAAAGGCTGGCTACGGACATGAAATCTTATCTCTGAACAGCTCCATTTTACATACTTTAACAACTCGTCTTTCACCTTGAAGTTTAAGGAAAGTCAGCCAAGACGGTGTATACGCTGGAGACAGGAAATACTTGCACTCTGGTTTTCCTCAGACTAAGGCAGAACTTACGATGCAATGGATATTCTAACAGAGTAAACTCACTGAGAATTGTAACACATTCTCCCTTGAAGCTGCAGGGAGGAAAAATGTATGAGCTTATACCCACTGACATCTCTGGAAAAGGTTCCCATCATCCCAAACACCACTGGGTAGGACTAATACATTATCGGAAATTGATCATGTACTTCTGTCACCCGAAGTTCCAAATGAAGAAGTAGTCATAGAGTATATCCTCCACCAAAATATCATAGGTCTTCATTTGCAGGCATTCCTAGATCAAGACAAGTTGGAGTGATTCCCTAATTACAATTTCTCCCACCTTTCAGGTTAATACGTTGAGCCTATTTAATGCTGCTAATGGAAACATTTCAAATTGCGTCATTTTACAAGTTTCCTTGCATGTTTTCAACAGTGGAAAGAAGGGAACAACTGGAGTTGAGGTCCTGTTTCATCCTTCTTCAGAAAAGGAGACCATTTCATCAAAGTAGGTTCAACAGCGTCACTGAGATTCCGCTGCTCGAAGCCATGCACATACTTATTTCCTTCTCCAAAGAAGTTATGGACTAACAAGCTTTAACAAGGTGTGAATGAGAGAGAAGGAAAGCAGGAATGCAGCATATGCCACCGTGGCTGGTACAAACATTGGCGAGTCCGTGGCTTCAAGGAACAGAAACACAAAAGAAAAGTCTTTTAAGAAAAAGGAGACAGTAAATATTGAAAAGGGGCAAGTGAGAACAACAAGAATAACTCAAGGAAAGATGACAGTGAGTAATACACAGCCAGCAGACAAAATCCTTGAGGGAGTCAGTAGTTTCTGAGTAAGAGGGGAAAACAAGATAATAATAAAAAAGTATACATAATAATGAAGTATTAAAAAATAATCACAGAAGCAGGAATGATGACACCTGAAGTATTCTTGGGACATAAAAGATATACAGGCTTGCTGGAAGTAGAAATGGTCTTCATCTGAGCAGCTTCCTTCCTCCCAGATGAATAGCTTCTGGTAGTCATTCACAGGCCACCGACCCTTACTTTGGGACAGCTGTTCTGCAGAAGTAACACGTTTCCCTCTTCCAGAGATCACTAAAAGAGCACAGTTGCTTCCTCAAAGCTGAAGTCTTGCACACAGACAGTTCCAAAGCCAGCAGTCAGAGTCTGCCCGTGATGTTTGACAGAGAAGTGCTCCAGCCATGGCTTATGACATCACGCAATGAGAAAACACTAAAGCTGAACTTCTAAAAAGTGAGGTTAAGGCTAATGGGTTAAAAGAAAAGAATCTGACTCTCCATCAGTACTGAATCTCTATTACACATTTGCTGCCCTTCAAAGCTTCTCCTTTAATAAGTTACCAGATGTTTTAAGATATCTGACAAGCTTTTCTATGCATGCTGTGTCCAGAATTACAGTCTACTTCGAACACACCAATATCCTTTCTATACCCTTGAACTCATTTTCTATATTTATAGCAAGGAAATAGCACCTGCTCTAATGTAATTCTACGAAGAACTAGTAAGAAATCATGTGAGACCATAGCAGGTAGGAGAGAATTTGCATTTGCACCACTCCCCCACCACAAAGTATTTATTCAACGGACATGACTGCGTAGCAATTACTAGACGGAGACTGATAGTGAAATGACAAGGAACAGAGCTAGTCTGTAGTCTCTAAAATGCCAAGTCTGAGGTGGAAGGAGGGCTCATGTTCTGGTATTCAGGTCCATAAACTCCATTAGGGCATCTATCCAGAATCAGTCTTTGGCCAGCAGATGTCTTACACATAGATGTTCAGCGTGCCAAGTGTGAATGAATTCCTCTGCATTTCTTCCTTGGTGGCTGCCATAAAGAAAGAGACTTCACGATTTACAGCCTACCTGAACAGCTAACTGCCTGATGGAATTTGTTTCCTCCCATTGCCACAGTTTTGAATCTTCCCTCTTACGTGCATCTACTTTCTAAACCTTGTTATCAAACCTACAGCTAGCAAGGAAGATTGACTTCAATTCTTGAAGAAGCTACTCTGGTTACCCACACGGCTATATACAAGAGCCATGCAACTGATTATAGTTGCACTCCTAAGCTGTAGACCTGGCAGCGTATTTTACCTCTGACACATTCCTTCCCTCTCAAAATAAACATTTTAGTGGTCAAGTACACAGTAAAAAGCAAGGATAGTAGTCCAAGTGCAGCATTTTGACAGGCAGGTACATATCTCAGCATCAAATACACAGCATGTGGCAGACCAGATTCTGCCATTACACATGAAGTATTTTGTACGTATTCACTTCCAGAAGTGCAGATCCTCTTTACCCCAAAGTAGTCCTCATGCCCTGCAGGGATTTAATAACTGAAATAAATAATTTAATAGCCAATACAACTTACATCTGCTGTTTATAAGAAATTTTTTAACCACTACACCACAGGTTCAAGTGTCTGGTATGTTCACTAACACCAACAGTTAACAACAGCTCTAACTCAGTGTAACACCCAAGGTTTACTAAAGGTCTCACTAAAGGCTTCACAGCACAGTCAATCTACGCTACCACCAGATATGATGCAACTTAACCCAAGCAAAGAATCACTTAGATCAAAACACAGAATGCAGAAAGCCGCCTTTCTAGCAGGGGCACTCAAGAAGATGAGTATGACCAATCTAGCTGATTCAACAGCATGTTAAAACCACTTTGCAGTAAAAAAAAGGGAAAAAAAAAAAAAAGTCTCTTAAGAGTCCATCCAGGCTGGATTTTGCAGCTGAGCAGCAGACCCAAGAGTATCTCATGAGCAAGATGAATACAGTCATAGAGGAACAGCATAAAGCAGAAGCTGCCTTTTGTCTTCTTACCTTAAACACACAAATCTAGAGGGTTTTCCTCAAGATTAAGCAAAGAATAAGCAGAGAAGGTACCAGTTGCTCCCCAGGCTCACAAATAGGAGCAGAGGGGTGTTACTGACTGCTTGTTTTTTATTCTTACTTGAACCAGCAGAGCTGCTTGTAAGGAAAAGTGTGGTGAAGGTAAAAAGGATACAGCAGACCCAAATGCGTGGGATGGGATCACATTCCCTATTATTATGCCCCTTGAAATGGAACAGTAACAAAACAGCAGTGTGTAATTTCTATTAAAATGACAGAATTTTGAAAAAAAAACCCCAACAATATAAGGAACTTTGAGCTGTTTTTTAAGATTACGTATTTTCCCAGGTCACGCTTTTTAACTCCAACTTAACGCCAGTTTTTTAAAGTCCCATATCTATAAATTAATTGAATTAAAACAACTGCAAACCTGGGTACTTTAAAAAACAAAACAACACAAACCAAAACCATCGCCAAACCCCTGCAGGTGATCACTTCTCACTGACGGTGACCCCGTTAAAACAGCCACTGTAATATTGTCGATGGGATGACAGAGTAGCCAAAGATTATTATTTTCTTCATGGAGTGAGTACCAAGATTGGATGGAAACCCAAGAGACAGCAGAGATGCAATCTTAACCTAACATTGCTAGTCCACTGTACTCGGCCTCTTTTCCTCAGCAAGTGACATTACCCGTGTCACCAAAAGAGGCAATATATTGCAGGCATCATATACCAGACAGAACAACTGATCTATACAGGGGGGCACAGGTAAATTGCATCTGAAAATCCTCAGGAGAAAGTACAACGGAGGACAGGCTGCTGAGCCAGAACAAGTCAGGGATTTGACACTCTGCTATCCTTTTCCCCGAGGGTTTGTGAGTCTTCAGCAGAACCAAGGTGGACAAATCCTTTCAACTACAGCAACCTGTGTCTTAAGGCACTCAGTAGCAGTCGTGAACACGTCAATTCGCAGCATCCCATAGCAATGTTGGCACCTACAGTGCCATGAGACCCTCTGGCAGCAGAAAGAGTTAGAGTTCTTGGCCTTAGTGTTAACCAAGGTGCGCACTTACAACACATGATATGCTCGTCTGCTGCTCAGATGCTACCTATTTCTTCCAGCACCATTCAGATGCAGCAACTTACAAGACAGTAAGACCAGGCACTACGCTGCTCAGGGTTACTCGCTCTACAGCTAGACTAGATCAGGTCAAGTCACTAAGGTGCATTAATTCAAGCTAAATGTGGTAAAGAAGATTCTGAAAGCTGGAAGCATTAGGAGCAACTACTCACCATGAATTAGTGGGTCTTGTGAGCACTACCCATATCAAACAGCTCAACAGCTCAAGGCAAGAGCTTTCACCGCACTGATTCAGTTTCATGACAAATACAAGAGGTATAAACTTGAGGACTAAAAAAAACCCCAAACACAGAAGACAAACCTTACAGATACACTAATGTTGAAAAACCCGCATATTTTTTTGTTGTCAAATCAAAACCAACCATCTTCTTCCATCATTAATGAACAGAACTGTTTTGTAAAATAAACAACTTTAGCAATTGTTTAACTTAAAGCACTAAGAAATCCTCCTGCACAGCTTGCCTTACTTTTTAGAAGTGATCGATACCTTCATAACTAGCACTAGGAAACGCAGATTCAAATTGCAGTAAGTTAAGAAGAAAAGAAATAAGTGTACCTTCCCATTTAATACTGAGGCAGGGAAAAAAAATAATCTGTACATGCTTCTGAATTGGCATCATTCCTGTATTTGACAAAAATCCATCCAGAAACAGCTGCTAACAAATAGTTAACATTCAGAAGCAATACTAGAAATCCTTACTCACTGCAGAAAGAAGACTCTTGCTGAAAAATTAATTATTCAGCATCAGTTCTGTTGGCCTCTACTTGCCTACTTGAATCTCTCCTTCTTGGTGAGAATTACCATGGATTTGGCCATGTCAGCTAAGATCAGCTGATTTCTGTCCATTGACCTAGAACCCCTATGTTCAGCCTTCACCTCTGAGTTTAGCATGAAACTGGCTGTACCTAATGAGAGATCCGGTGTACATAGGATATATTTGCTTTTTACTGACCACCTGAAACAATTAAGTAAATCAAATGCCAAAATATGGCATGGAAAGGGCTAAAGGAGCCCACGCAATAGGTTGTTCCGGACTTGCGTGGACATCTCAACTCAGCTGTATCTCACAACACAGCCCAAGACAAGTGGTGAGGCTATTGATATTTTCTACCCATGTATTATGCCCACAGCACTCTTCATCCTTAGTTCTGAGGTGTGTGAGATGGTGTCTTGTAGCACTGAGCCATTGCGAAATAGTTAAACATGGCTAGTAAGATAAGCAAGGTTGTTCTTCAACATTACATAGTTTGCTAACTTGACTGTGTGCTATCACAGAAGCAAACAGAAATCCTTGTAACAAGTCTTGTTGACCTCAATTTTAAGGATGGTGATGAATAATTGTTCCTTTTCTCTAAATCCCCATCAGCTAAATCAGAAAAGACATAACTCCTTATCACTGCTCTTGTTGTGTCAACACAGTGCTGCTGTGTACAAGAGATCTAAACTTGAGATACCCAGAAACTGCAATCAGCAAAAACTCATTAAGAAAACCTTTGAAAAACAGGAATAAACACAACTTGATCAAATTCTAACCAAAATAAAGGGTAGTCACATACAAGATGGTTTAAGTACGTAGCCCCAAATAACATTAGTTTCAGATCATTACAACAATCACATGAAGTTCAGCTGAGAATATCTATAGCCAAAACAACGTAAGACTGGTTATGATCTTACAGCCATGAAGAAATTAGTATGTGTTTCTAGTAATAAGGTTTTTATTTTCGTAACTGAAACAGATAAGGAATAGATATGTGCTGCTCATCAGAAATTTTTCAACACCCCCAATGACAACAAGTGGCTTAATTTGGTGAACAGCCTTTAGTAACAGCAGCATTGCTTAAGTGATGCCTTAATGGTATCCTAGAGTCTCAAACAACAATTAATTTCTTTAGCAAGTTCGAGAAATATTTCTGGGGGAAAAAAATAAAAAAAAGCAAACCAAAAACCAGTGACTCTGCTTAAAGCAGCAAGTCTATTCTTTACTTCCATTCCAATGTTTTAACCAATACAATTTTTCCTACTACTTTTGGCAAAGCCAAACAGGGAATTCCTTTTGGCAAAGGAAAAACAAATGATTGACTTCTTAACAGCCAAGATATTGGAAAAGCTTTGGTAACAATTCCGTGTTTCAGATGAGACAGTATGTGGTGAAACTTCAGTGGTGAACGTACTTGGTTACCATACAGTCATGCAAATACAAAACTGATGAAAGTGAAATTTGGGGAATCAGTCTTTAATCTTGGCTCAAGATCACTTAACAGATTTCCAAGTCTGCCACTTCAGCAAACTTAAAGTCAGCACCTGAACTTCTAGGAGACAGAACATTATTTTTAAAGGGCTGGTGCAAGTATTAGTGAAGGAGAAGCACAGGTCTGTCTAGTTTGAGAGTGGAGAGGCAGGGAGCAGATTCTGGAATGAAGAAACAGGAAGATGGCCCAACAGGAGGGGCTTGGCATATTTACAGCAGAGACATTGAAGAGATGCTGTTCAACAGGCTTTTTTATCATTCGGAAGTTCCTATATCTTTTAGTAGAATGCTTGTGAAAGCCAGCATGGAAAGGAAGAAGACCAGCTCAAAAACACCCTCCTCAAGCACAGCACTGCTACCATAGGAATGGCCAACTAAAGGTGAAATTCAAACCTCTCTCCTGCAGCAGACAGCTTGGTTATTGTAATCCCCCCCTGGAGGACACAGGTTCTGGCCGTGCCTCATCAAGCCTGTCTAGCACATCAGGTAACTGATACAGAGATGAAAGATGTATGGCTCTCCAGACATCATGAGGACCACAGACAATCACCAATCCTGAACCAAGTGAGAAACTCTGATCTGCACACACTGTAATATACACTAGCCCAGATCATCATGGCATCTGCCTTCTTCAGAACGCTAGTTCTACAGTATGTACTAGGACTATAAATCAGTGAAGCTATTTAAACAAGGTCTGAACTTAGTTCCCCACTTTAACTGTTTGTTTGCATCATAAAACACAATGACATCTCACTTCTTAAACACTTGGGACCTTTTTCTCCCTGCTCAAATCATATTCAACTAGAAGCTAAGCCCAGCAGCTACAGTGAGAAGCATTTGTGCCACTATACTCTGCCAGAACATCGTGACTCCAAGACCTTTACCCTCTGCCACTTAAAGGAACTGAAAAACTCTTCTACTTAATTAGCTGGCACCCTCCATGGCTCTGTGTTTAGTATTTCTACAATACGTTTTCAACATCTTTAGCTTCTACATGCGAACAGAAGTTAACTGAATATTATCTCTGGGATTTGTGAAATAAAACTGAATGTATGTTATGAATCGTATCTGACCAAACACACTGGCTGAATAATTTGGCAAAATGCCAGGAATGTGTATCAGCTATATTAAAATAAATAAATAAATCAGTCAATCCTACTTCCTACAACTCCTAGTTTTATACTTACACTATAACAGGGGGGATAAATGAAGTAAACTGCTTTTTCTGTTACTTCGTTTGTGCAACCAACCTTCTGGGTACCAAAAAGTAAACTTCTCCATTCCTTTAACTCCTGTGTTTGCTATTCTACCCTTTCCTCTACCTCCACCTGAATTCTTCTTGAGTAACCTCTGGACTGCCTAGAGAATCCATATGTCCAAAAGAACGATGGACAATTATAAATTTTCAAATGGATCACAAACCAAAAGGGAAAAAACGTAGAAATCCACTTTTCTTCTAAATTCCACAGAACCTTTGAGCAGATCAGGAATATCTACCTGCAGGCTCAACAGCAAATAGTTAAAACTGTAAAAACAATATAAACTAGAAACTCTTTTTAATGGACGCGTGAGTTTAAGCAGAATCATCAATAATCCTGCGGGTGTTTTTTTGTAAACTCAAACTCATCATGCAGATCCCTTTCCCTTTGTACTACAGGAACACTAAACTGTAACATGCCTTTCCAATGGAAAAATGCCTCCATCAGAACCTCCAGGTACCTGTAAAGTGACTAGAAGAAGTTAGCCTAGTTAGTGTGTTGCAACATGCAAAGGCAAAGCGCAGGTGCTTCTGAACTCAGAATTTGTCAGGTAAGGGGAAACGCTGCCTTGCAAGCAAAGCCATACACAAAACAGATTTACTGATCAGGTAAGATGTTTACTACAAAACAAACAAAAAAAACCCTCTGAAAGCTAATTACTGCCTTTAGCTATGGAAAGCCGGGCAGCTTGGTGTAGCTTTCACAAGACCTTAACATTTGTATTACAGGTATACTTTGTAAAAACAGCAAAGAAATGAGGCCTCAGGAACTTGAAAGACACACAGAATCAGTTTGCTTTTCTTTTCCTTTTTATGCTTCGTTAATAAACATCCAAGGCTGTTACCTACTTAACTCCTGTGTTTCCTACCTCTATGAAAATCAGAACGTGAATGATTTAATATTTCTGTAGGCAGCCTATGGGCTAGTAATTATCTATCTGAAGGGTAATGCATCCTTTCAATACCACATGGGCTGGTTCCCAAAGGCATCTGCTGAAAAAAGATCTCATCCAGGCATGCTCAATAGAACAACTCCATGGTCTGCCCGGGCCAGCAGACAGCATGTGCCGACCCAGGGCCAGAGAGTCAGACCACCTCATTAGCTGGCCCCGAGCTCAGAGCCAGCTGGGGAAGGGGCTGCCCAGGCAGACTCAGACTCTTCTTGCTGCTTGCTGTTCAGCCACCAAAGGAAGAGTCAGCAGAGGATATGGCATAATGAAGGGTTACAGTCTCCTGGAAAGAGGGTGCAGACCGAAGAAAGGCTGCAGGAAGAGAGAGGTGAAGGCAGAGGAGTAGGGAAGTAATGTTTCTTTGGACTTGCATTGATAAATGGGACTTCCTAAAAGATGCCCCACTAATTCAAGCTTAACACATAATCAAAACTTCACCAAAAAAAAAAGGGTCATTATCCCTAACAAGGCAGACAAGTAGCTCATTAGCCAAATTTTCAGTGTGATGAAAACCAGCATCAAGCCTTTTCTATTAATCACACATTACAAATACACCTAATCACAGGGCAGTCTTAATACCAGACTACACATCACAGGCTCATCCTGGTAAGATACAGGAAAACATCAAAATGCCAGAATAACTTTTAGCCTACCCAGGATATGAAACCCTTGGATTTTTATTAAAGATTTTCGGTTAAAAAAAAGGACAAAATTGTAATTGTTCCAGTCTACAGAAATCTGCTTGGACTGGGGCACACCCTTCTCTTTTCTGACCTGAATCAAATTGCCAAGCCTTATCCAACTCATATGTGCTGAGCCAGCATTTTCCCTGAAGAAACTCTTACTCTTCGCTTGTTCCTGTTCTCCACACAAATACTCATGTAACCATGCACAGAGCCCAGGAAACAAAAAAAAAACCAAAAAAAACCATGAAAAAAAACCCCAACAAACAAACCAAACCCCCAAACCAGACAGTTTTAAACACAGACCCGCTCCTTGATTCCTGCAAGTTTATCTTGCAACCACACATGCCATCCTCAATGCAAAGGAAGATGAGTGAGGGAGCAACAAGGCATCTACTTTACCATCATATAACACATCAAAAACTACACACTCAGTACAAGGCCATACCAACTCCCAAGCAGGACTGCATCTTTCAAAGCAGAAATAAGCTTTAGAATTCACTGCATCTACTTTTTAACCCTAAATGAAGCTGCATGTCTCATGATAGGACGCCTGTATTCAGGGATTTCTCGTTTTACAGATTTATTTTGTTTTCCCAAAAATCTTTTGAAAAAAGAAGTGACAGAAGCTCACACACACATCCCCCACTTAAGTGGCAGAAGTTTACAGAGACTTAAAAGTGCTGCTACTCCAAAACAACTACAGTAGTCATCTTACTTCTGATCTCTGGAAGGATCCAAAATAGTAGCCTAAGCCTCTTTGAAAGATGAGGTAGGATATTTATTGACAAAACTGATGTTTTCGAAAGACAATAATAAGTCCTCAACCCAGATAACAGAATCTTCTGAATAAATCTACTGGAGCTGCTCACTAAAATAATTCTGTCTTTTTCAATTTCACCCTAAGTCCTTAGAAACATAAGGTGCCTGCAACACTCCACCAAAGCTGAAACAAGGTCATAACTAAATTGTACACACTTTTGTGTTATTTCTACTGCACACTACCCTAATCCTGTTGTAAAAACCAGGTTTATTGCCTAAATTCCACTGCAGTTTCTTTCATCCATATACCGGTTACTGCCNAGCGGAGCTCCGCTCCCCGCCATCCCGGGGAAAGAGCTGGGGCAGGGCCCGCCGCGGCCGAGCCCAGGCCTCCCCACCCCACCACTCACCAGGATGCGCTTGAAGAGCGCGTTCTCCTTGGGCGGCAGGCTCACCGACGGCATCCTCCCCGCCGCTCCCGANCAAAGGAAGATGAGTGAGGGAGCAACAAGGCATCTACTTTACCATCATATAACACATCAAAAACTACACACTCAGTACAAGGCCATACCAACTCCCAAGCAGGACTGCATCTTTCAAAGCAGAAATAAGCTTTAGAATTCACTGCATCTACTTTTTAACCCTAAATGAAGCTGCATGTCTCATGATAGGACGCCTGTATTCAGGGATTTCTCGTTTTACAGATTTATTTTGTTTTCCCAAAAATCTTTTGAAAAAAGAAGTGACAGAAGCTCACACACACATCCCCCACTTAAGTGGCAGAAGTTTACAGAGACTTAAAAGTGCTGCTACTCCAAAACAACTACAGTAGTCATCTTACTTCTGATCTCTGGAAGGATCCAAAATAGTAGCCTAAGCCTCTTTGAAAGATGAGGTAGGATATTTATTGACAAAACTGATGTTTTCGAAAGACAATAATAAGTCCTCAACCCAGATAACAGAATCTTCTGAATAAATCTACTGGAGCTGCTCACTAAAATAATTCTGTCTTTTTCAATTTCACCCTAAGTCCTTAGAAACATAAGGTGCCTGCAACACTCCACCAAAGCTGAAACAAGGTCATAACTAAATTGTACACACTTTTGTGTTATTTCTACTGCACACCACCCTAATCCGGTTGTAAAAACCAGGTTTATTGCCTAAATTCCACTGCAGTTTCTTTCACCCATATCCGGGTTACTCCCCAAAAAAAAAAAAAAAATAGAAAAATAAAAATCGATTGTCAAACTTAAACATGAGTTAGCTGCAAATCAAACTTCGGAAAGACTTCAAAACCTTCATCCTTCTCCACTTCCTCCTCTGAAAGCCATCTTCCCCACCGACCAACAAACCTGGTTACTGTGCACGGCAAAAACACCCTGAGTTATAAAAAGAAAGACTCGAGAGAAGCAAGGGAGGGAGCTGAACGGCACGGCCGCAGGCAACAGGCCGATGAATGAAAACGGCCAGGGGGGTATTTCAGAGAGCCCCCGGGGCACGCTGCAGCACCCAGGGCCCGGCCACGGCCCTTCTCGGAGGCGGCCACCGGCTCGAGCTGGCGGGCGAGCAGGAAGAGGCGGCAGCCCCCGGCCCCAGTGGGTGACA
>VXBJ01002026.1:1297177-1326665 GCA_013400055.1 Nycticryphes semicollaris | reverse complement strand
GGACACGGGTTCCGAGACAGTTCCACAAATCCTCTGGGGCCGTGCTCTCGCCCTGCTGTCATTCTCATTGCTAAATTTATATAAAAAAAAAAGAAGCAATAAGCAAATACCAGAATGGGATTTGCGGGAAACCTAACCAAACTCACCCGTGCAAATGCCAAAGCGTGCATTTGCTACTTCACACGTCAGAGAGGGAGCTTTCAACTTGGGTTTGGCTTTCAAAGCCTGACCTGGTGGCTTAAGGAGATGCCGTCATTGATGTTACACATCTGCTTGCGACCTTGACCCAGTTCCTCGAGTGCTGCTGTGCTTTAGTCCTTCATGGTTGGGATTGGTGGGGTTTTGTTGGGGTTTTTTCTTAACCTAGAGCAGAAATGCAGCTTGGTCAGAGACAACAAGAATCGGAGGTGGCCGACCTTTAAATTCTGCCTGTGTTGTTTATTATTTTTCCTTGCCTGGAAGCTTGCTTGGTTTTTGCCACTGCACACAAAATTGAAGTGTATTCTGTGTTTTCGGAGGAGGAGGATGAAAGCTCAGTCTTGAATCTTGAATCTTGGAGACCGTTTTAACTGACCCACAGCTCATTAGTCCCTTCATCCGTGGCTCTTCCGTAGGTTCTCCTGGGCACAGCTTTGTTTCCATCTCACAGCTCTCTGAGATGGAGCCATACCCTGCTGTTCCCCGAGGACCTGCTCTGCTCCTTGGACATTTTGTGGTGTCGGTTCCGTGTGGTGTGTAGACGGGGGGTGTGTGTGGGGGTGTGTGTGGCGCCGGACCCCAGGCTCTGCCTGCGGAGGGAGGCTGGCCTCACCCTGTCCGCTTGTGCCTTCACCTTCTCTTTGTGCATCAAGGTCAGTCAAGGGCAAAGGATGGATAGATGGGGTGATGACAATCCTTGGACCTGCAGAGTAATTCTGCCCGGCTATATTCTCATGAGACCCCCTCCTGGAGTACTGCATCCAGCTCTTGGGGGGCCCCCAACAGAAGAAGGACGTGGACCTGTTGCAGTGAGTCCAGAGGAGGGCTGTGAAGATGGTCAGAGGCTGCAGCCCATTTCCTGTGAAGACAGGCAGAGGGAATTGGGGTTGTTCAGCCTGGAGAAGAGCAAGGACTAAGGGGACCTTCCAGCAGTCTTAAAGGGGGCCTACAGGAGAGACAGGGAGGGAAGGCATCGAAGAGGGAGGGAAGGATCAGAGAGCATAGTGATAGGATAAAGGTTAATGGTTTTAAATTGAAAGGGGGGAGATTTAGGTTAGATACTAGAAAAAAATCCTTTACCATGAGGATGGTGAGGCACTGGAACAGGTTGCCCTGGGAAGCTGTGGATGCCCCATCCCTGGAAGTGTTCAAGGCCAGGCTGGATGGGGCTTTGAGCAACCTGCTCTAGCGGGAGGTGTCCCTGCCCGGGGTGGGGGTGGGACTACGTGACCTTTAAGGTCCTTTCCGCCTTTAACCGCGCTGTGATTTTATGAACATGGCACCGAGGGATCACCAGTGCTATGTACCGGAGGAGGGACAAGTGACAAGGACAACCCCCGTTCCTCTCCCCGGACGCCCTCGGCCGCTCATCAGGTGCGGCGGCACGCGGGGCGGGGCTAGCGCTGGCCCCGCCCCCTGCGCCCTCTGGCCCCGCCCCGCTCCGCCGTGCCGGCAGTGTCCTGTCAGGCAGCCCGCCGTGCCCGCTCCGCTCCCTGGTTCCTGCCGCTGCCGCCATGTACCTCTGCAGGGCCGCCTCGCAGGCGCTGGCTTCTCGCCTGAGCCGCGCTCCCTCTGCTGCGAGCCGCCTCAAGCAGCGCGGTAGGCGGGGGGTCGCCGCGAAGCCCGGCCGGGGTCCGGTTTAGAGGTCAAGGGGATAGCGGCGGGGGGGACGGGACGGGGCGCGGAGGGGCACGGGGACACGCGAAGGTCGGGCGGGGGCGGCGGGCGCGCGGTGCGGCCGTTGGCGCAGTCGGTTACAGCCCTCGGCCGTGGCTCCCCGCCGTGTGAGGGAGGGAAGCCGGGTACAGCTGGGTCGGTCATCCCCGGCAGCGAGCCCCTGCCCCCGCGGAGCGACTCGCCCTTGGGAGAAGCGGCGGGGCCCTGCCCGTCTCTCCCCTCCCGCTCCCTGGGAGCAGGCTCGGTGGCGGGCAGGTGTAACCCCCCCGCCCCGCAGCGATCGGGCCGCCGATGCCTTCGCTCCCACACACCCCTACCCAAGAAAAGACAAGATAAAGGGGTTTAGCCTCCCGCCATCCCCCCTAGGTGGGTAGTCGGAGCAGCGTTCCCTCAGCGGGCTGTTAGAGTGGGAGCATGAATCAGCCCGGTGTGGTGCAGCCATGGCTTTTGGCGCATCAGGAATTGTGTAACCAGTAGCAAAAAAAATAATAAATAGAGAAATAATAATCTGGCCGGCCGTGTTGGATGGTTGCAGGCTCACTGCGCCTTGGAGAAGGTGGTATTGCTGAGAAACTGCTGCAGAATCTGTGTGTCCGTGTAAGAAGATCTATTAGGATGCCTGACTATCAGAGAGGAGCCTGCCTGAAAAGTGTGTCATGAGACAGATGATGCTGAACATAATCTGGCACGCAATGGCAATATTTTGAGATTTGAGACTATTTTTGCAGCTACTGTTTGCAATGCTCAGAGCCATTTTATATTTAATGAGCCCCCCTTTCAATGAGGCGTTCCTCATCTGTTCTACTCAGCTGGGATGAAGTAATGAAATTCAGCTGAAAGCTTTGTTGATGAACAGGATTCTGTGCGGGGCTTTTTTGAGATGTACAGAAGAATCTGAGGCTGCAGTGAGCATCAAACCTACAGAAGCAGTGAGCAAACATAAATGGCTAACTCTGCTATTATGGTGAATATGTACTCGATTATGGATAAAATTGTGTAATCCTACCTTGTCTGCCCTGTTGGCCAATCCTTTAGGGTTATGCGTATCTAAATCTCAGCAGTCCAATTGAGAATGAAAGAAAGTGAATTCAAAGGAAAAGGCTTTTTGCTAAAGTGCTGTGTTATTAAACGGAAGAGGATTTGATACCTTCGACTGCAGCAAGACTGAATAAGGACAAATCGATTCTTCTTCCTACCTTAGGCAGGCAGGAACATTTTTGCAGTCTGGGTTGGTTTGTTTTTTGGTTTTTGGTTGTTTGTTTTTTTTTTTCCCCTACATTCCTTAGGCAGTTCCTTAGTCTATATAGACTCCATCTCTCTATCTGGTACTTGGAAGCTGATAGGCAGAAAGCATAGTTCATAGAAGGTCTTTAGAAGGTCTTAGACTCTTAGAGCTCAGCCATGTACCTTTTTCAGTTAAGCGCTGTGCCCTGTGTTTCTCAGGAGTACTAAACGTGGCTAAGCTGTACCTCTCCCTTTCATTACAGCTTTTTAAATCCTTCCTTCCCACACAAAGTTCAGATTCTGTCACTCTGTTTTGTGATCGTATTTTACCAGCACTTTACATCAATTTCAATAATGGTTTTTATAGCACCTCTTCGCCAGATGTCATCCGGGAGTGTCCCTGGCTCTTCTGGAGAGGCCATGATGTACTATCTCCTTGCTGGTGTTGCTGCTTTTGGTGGTTTATTTTATGTAAGTGTTTGGGAATGGAGTTGTTTGTGCTTTCTGAGTTGGCACGGTATCAGGTGTGTTCTGGGTTGAAGAATGTGATCAAGACACAAACCCTCAACAGAATGTGGATGTCATACCACATAATTAAATATGGTTTATCTCTCAAAAATCAGTTTAAGGGAACTAGAGAAATTAAATGTCTATTGCTTGCCTGTTTAGTTGTTAACTTTGATATCTAGTGCTGTTGTCATTCTTAGTGGAAAACTTATTTAAAACTATGTGAAATGAGTGCATCCAAAGATGAAGTAAGGCACCTGCCTCCAGCCCCTTGGCTTTTCTTGTCAACCACAAACATTAAGAATATATCTAAGTGGGCCAGACAGATGTGAAGTAAACTGTCTGGAGCCACAGAGGAAAGATTATGTTAACTGGAGCACAAAGATAAGAATATTAATTACTTAGAAAAAGCACGTTAAAATTTTTTGTAAAGTTAAATGTCTACTTCTGTCGTGCTTTTTGGTAATAATTTTCTTCCCTGCATCTAAATAAATCCAACTCTGTGCTTCATATCCCTAAAGCCTCCATTTCATAGCTTCCTTCCACCCTCCCCAAGATTTGAGATAGTGACTAGCACACCCCAGAGAGGTACATGTTTCCCCCTCCCACAAAATAAACTTCTTGAATGGTAAGTAGCTTCTTCAGGTTCAAAATAGCAACCTCTCAAAAGAGAATAACAGATTCTCTTGCTGTTGTCTTTTAACCATACTTACTTTTTAAATTGTCTTTTAAAATACTGTGTTCAATTCCGGAAGCGCTTTGAAAGCTGCACGGTATATTGTAATTGCTTTCTAACAATGGAGAAATAAGAAACATATAAATATGTTAGTATGTCAAAATAGATTTTATCTTTTTTTTTTTTAACATTGCATGATATAATTTGAGGTGAGCTTAAAAACCCTTCTCTCCCTCTCCCATCTTTTTGTTTGGTAACGTTGTAGGGATGTAGCAATAAGTTTGGGTCTAATTTCCTTTCAGGCCTACAGAGTAGTCAGTTCATCCCGCAGCAAGTATATTGAACATATGAATATTCTTCACGAGAGAGCTGAGGGGCGAAGGTCACGCAGGGGTGAGTTGAGCTCTTCTCTCTTGTTTCCTGGGTACAAAAGGATCTGGAACAGACTTCTAGATTGTCTAATCAGGCCTTAACCCTCTCCAAGTCCTTGTCTGAGCTCTGTTTGTGGGAGTAAAGACAAAGGTGGTTGTGCAGTGTTCTGTCACAAAGCTACTTCTGCACAAATTTGGGGAATGAACTTAATGTTTGGGCAGTGAATCTGGCCTGTGATCAACCCTCAGAAGTCTCTTTGGATGCAAAGAGTTGACGTGTGAACCATTAATTGTATATTGGGTATTTGCATTTGATTTACTGGAGCTTAATGAAACTTGACTAAAAGGAAAGTGCTGTCAAAATCAGTTTTGTATTTTGTTTGTTGGGAGGGAAGGGAGATAATACCGTTTTCTCAGCCAACAGTTTGGCTCCAGGCCACGTGCCATCAGAGTACACAGTTCAATAGGAAATAAACTATGTTTCTTAAAAATATCATAAACTGGACCCATTTCTTGTCCCGCATCTTTGATTTTGTCCTTTTGAATTTAGGATTAAATGAAAAGCAGACACCACATAAATGTATGGCAAATCCTTACTTAGCTCTTCATGCTTAAATAATTAGACCACGTTAGTTCAAATACTTGTAATGGAATGTTGTCTCTGTCTACATCAATTAGTGTTACAGCAGCATTAATATAAAAGATAGGACTTTGGCAAGCATGGCTTTGCTACGAAAAGCAATTAGAAAAAACAGCTGCTTAAGGATCTTTATATTTTTATTTAGTTGTTACTTACAAAAAAAATAATGAAGCCATAGCACTCAAAGCTCTTCTTTTTTTTTTTCTGTTTTGACATCTGGAGAATTAACTTAATATATTTCTATGCACATGAAGAACATGATTTGAATAAATATGCTGAGTTTAAATGTTGTGTTCAGTGTGAGATCACACTTTAGATTGTCTGCCTTGAAAATTATTTCTTTTGAAGTTGTTAGTCTTGAAGTTCCACAACGTATCCTTTAGTTTTAGAATTTCAAAACTACAGATTTTAAATGGCAAACCACCTTAATTCCCCATCTCTTAAGTAGCTGGAAGCAATACCATTTTTATGGTATTAAACTTTTAAACTTAATTCTTTAAATGCTGAGAACTTGGCCATAATTTTAACGCAATCTTTCCTTGTCCCTAAAATAAAAAAGTCTAACCAGGGCCAAAGTAGGTATTTTCTCTGCTGTTCAGGGAAGAAAGGAGGGTTACCCTTGTTATGTTCTCACGTAGTCAGAAGAACATGGTAGATGTGAAAGCATTAAGTGAACCTGCTGGGGCACTCAAAATGATGCCAGTATATTCCCTCTTTTCTCTTAAGGTTCATTTCTGCAAGGTACTGAGTTTTAACCCTATTCTACCAAAATGTTTGAGTGGGATACCCGCAGAGTCAGTGGTGCTGTTCACCCCACTGAAGGCTATACCTCTGTTGCCCAAGACTGGGGTAAGAGTACTCAGTGCTCTGTAACTTAATTCTGACTTCTGGTACTCTCTGCACATCCCATCATCTGATGCCTTGCGCTACTTAGTAACTGACATAAATGTCACAACCAATGGCAGATGATTACTGTCTCCATTATTAGTGATAAGAAGAAGTCCAAAACATTCCTAAGGCCTTAAAGTGAACACAGTAGATATTTGTTTCCTATATAATTTTCAATATTGGACTTCTGAGTAGCTAATTCAAATTCACGATACAAAACTACTGTTGAATCAGCTCTTGTAAAAATCCTTCTTCATTCCCAACTGTATCTTCCCAAGAGAGGTTTCTGTTCCTTCTTTTCCTACGGAATCCTCTGTGTGCTTTCTCAAAAAGTTTTAACAGCTCTCCTGCTCCCCTGTTTTTTTTTCCTGTTCCCTGCATAGTCATATTTTTGTGTGTACCTTGTCACAGAGTGTTACCATAGTATTGCTTTTCCCAGAAGTGCCACTGCAGCTTCCTTCCCTATGCATTCTTCAGACTCAGTTAGTCCTTATGCTTTTTCACAGTAAGCATTATTGAGAAGAGCAATTAAAAATTCTGTTATCAAAGAAAGCTAATGTTTTTTAGGGTCACATAAACCCAAGCCTATTAGCTTACTTATAAATAAGCTATAAAACAGTGCTGGTAACAGTATGAAGGAGTGGACAGAAAAGCAGCATGCCAAGCAGCACGTTCATGCCATATTTGCTGCATGTCCAATGGTAAAAGAAGAACTTTCTAGCTGGAAGAACTTTATCTGAGGCAGCAGCTGATCAGAGAGAGACTTTCCTGATCCAAATGATTTTTGTGGCTCCTCGTATCAAGGAAAATTCTCCCCTTGTGCCCAAACCCAAAATGTCTGTTATAAAGAACTGCATGTAGCAAACAAGGCTGTGAAGAGAAACAATCAAATGCTATTCAAGGCTTGTTTATTTATTAGAGGGTTGAAATTATATTCAGTGGTATTTTAATTAATGGTATCAGACATTTTTAAATAGATCTAATAGCAAATTTTCTGTAGCTTTTCTTAAATGAAAGCTACCCTCAAATTTAGGGAGGGATTTAAAGGAGCCCTTTGACAGAAGCCTGACTCGGAGTAGCAGTAGGAAATCTGGGACATCATTTGAACTGTAAAATGATGTTTGCCATGCAGAACATTCTACTTGCTTATTTAGAAAATACTGAGTTTTGTCTTCCATTTGCATGTGACTCCTTTAAACTTGTTCCTGATTTCCTTCTTTTTTTAGCAATGACTTTTCTTTTTTAACTCGATGCAAGCTGATTCAATCTTTCTAATCTATACTCTGCTTTTACACTTTCCAGACTAAAATACAAGGGAAATCTCTTTCCAAACCCGAGGAAGTTAAATACAAACAAAGGACAGTCGTTCACCATTGCGTACCTTGCAGCCTACCTTGGGATGACTTTATACCTTCTATTGTAAAACTCCACACTTGTGAGACTTTAAAAGAACTACCTATGTTTGCAAGGCCAAACCATATTGAGCTTATTACTGAACCTGCTTTGTAGAAGGCAGTTCTGAGATTGAGAAGCTGGCTGTTCGGAATGAATGCACTCTATATTTGACTGTCCAATAAAGCGTACTGAATGCTGAGCTTGGCTGTTAGTCTGTTCTTTCTGTGATCGATTTAGTTTGTTTTTTTAATATTTCATGCTCTTAAAGGGACATGATCAGATTGCATAATACAAAGCTGTAAGCTTTACTGAGCAATGAATACGCTCATGTGTAAACCTGAACACAGAAAGATAGGCTTGTGCTAGAGTAAGAAAACAAGTAATTAAAACTGATTTGTTTAGTTTTTAAACAGATACAGAAGAATAAAGTAAATTCTGACTATGTCTCTTTAAGCCCTTTCCTTTCTATTTCCACTTAGTTCACACTGTAATACAAAACTTTATTTCCAGCTGCATTTTTTCACATGGTGAGTTGGTTCTAGTGGTAAACTTGCAATGAACACTTGGTATATCACTTTCTTTTGTTAACTTGATCTTAGTGCATGTTTGCATGGTGAGTGTGCATCTTTGTGCCTTTGTGCTGTTAACTTTTCATGACTTTTTCAACGGAGTTTGGAGTAATGCATGACTGGGAAACACAGGGGTTTTCAGAGTCTAAATCTGAGCTATGGCAGCATTGACAAGTCTTCTAAAGACAGCTGGGACTCGTAAAAGGAAAGTGATTAGTCAGAAGTGGTCATATCTCCAGTAAAGTCAATGGTGGTCACGTAAAATTAGCAAATTATTTTCTCACTTATACACACCTAGTTTCAGTAAATGTTCTCTGTTTTATTCTGCCTCACAGATTTTACTTTTCTTACTTGAGTGCTGTCTCATGCAATGGTCTATAGCTTTAAAGAAAGCAGGGTGAATAGGGACCGCAGAGACCTATGGCAACGCGGAGTTAAGAGATGGCACAAAACCCATCTGGAAACTAATCCTTTGTTGGGCTTGTCATTGTCATAGCTGTTGGCTTACCAGCCAAGTTAAGCCACATTGAAAATAGCCCTGCACAAATTGAATGCACATCTCAGCTCACAGTGCTTCTAAGCTGTGGTCCTGATGGATGATAAACTCCATAACAGCCTCTAAGTATGGCAGCAAATGCCTTGTTCCCAGTATGGTAACTCTGCTGCTGGGTGCAAACTGGACAAGAATCCAGCTCCCTGTGACACCCGAGAGTGCCTTATCTCACTGGCCCTGAGAGCAGGTTTGGAACAACACTTGGTGGGGTCCTTTTTTATCCTTCCCTGCACTTCCACCTCTTGTAGTCACTTGCTTTAAGCCACAGTTTCTTTTCTTATTGCACTGAAGCAGTTATGAAACTCAGTAACTAAGAATATGGTTTCTTCATCTTGTAAACCTCTTTTTTGGTGCCACATTAGACAATATAAGGGGATTAATTATTGATTTCTTGACTTTGTTTGTAAATTCTGATCCCAAAGCTTAGCTTGCCATTTTAATTTTAAATGAGGATGATGGAAGAGAGTAGATGGTGAATTTGTGTTGCATGCATGCACTTTACTCTCTCTATTGTATTAAATAAATCCTTAAAAGGTGATGAAGAAGAGACGGCTGAAGTCCCTGAAGCAGAGACAGCCACGGAAGAGGCTGCTGCAGTAGCTGCTTCTGGACCTGCAGCACAGGATGAGAGTGCTGGGATGTCCTCAGAAACTGGAGGGGAGACTGACTTACCGGCTCCAGATGCATCCCCTGCTGTGGAGGAAGCACAGCAGGAAGCTGCTGCTAATTTGGAAGTTGCTGCTAATTCGGAAGTTGCTGCAGTGCAAGGTTAACTTATGAATGCGGTTTTTGTGTGTGTGTGTGTGTGTTGTGGGTTTTAAAACTCTCTTACTACAGAACGTTAAGAACAAAGGTCAGTATTCCTAATGGAGTTTGTCCTGCAGTGAAAACTAATTCAGGTGTTACCTTGACACATCATGAGCAAAAGGTAATTAAATTTATTAAATCAGTGTCTCTAAAAGCATGTTGCCTCTGGCACCAGTTACTGTCTAAAACCAGTAGAACGAGAAGTTTGTTTTACTACCCCATTCTATGTCTTTTCTTCGTGTTCTTTTATTAAGTTGGGCATGTAGTATGTTGCTTCAGTGGCCTGGTTCTTAAGGGTTTGTTAAGGAATCTAAACTCTTGATTTCAGTGGCCATTCATAAGATAGTCACAAGGTATTGACTTATTACAGCTGTTCTGTTAATGCAACTTCAACAGAATCCTGCATAGCAACCAAAATGTTGTCATGATCCCAGTGCTAAGGATATACTAGGCTCAAAATTTCAAAAGTCAATAAAACATCAAATTGGTGTTAAACAGTTAAATCAATTAGTGATTACATACTCACTATTTTGAACTGTCCGCTTGTTTGAAATATTTTGGTTTACTCTCTGTTTAAAAAAATCACAATAATACAAACACAAACCTATCCATAAGTGGCACAAAATACAGGGTTATAATTTGATTTTTTTTTTTTAGCACTTTTTTTTGTTAGTTTAGTGCTAGCCTGTAAGGATAGAGCAATGGCTTGTACCTCTTGATCTGTTCAGCTGAAGTTGAAAGGGACACACATAAAGCAGTTTCAATTTCTCAGTTAATAGGAAAGCAGCAAACATTTGCATCTACCCTCTTCAGTTAAAACAAAGAAAGAAAACCCCAAAATTCTCGCCAGGCTGTCATGAAAGAGAAACTTCACTCTAATCCTTGCTTTGGAAGGGAAGACTTCAGCGTGGCTCTAGCAAGTATGAAAACCACTGAAGTGGTTTTCAGCTTGACTTAAATATGGAATATTTACTGCACACCTACGTTTGACTTCCTTCAAGAAAACAAACACCTGCTTGAGAGGATATCTCTAAAACACAGGTCAAACTGAGATTCAAAGCATTTTGACTACTAGTCCATGGGAGATTATTGTAGTACTTTGAAAGGTATTAGATTCTGGAATTGGTTTTGCCTTTTTCCTTGGTGACTCCAGGGAGGAATGGATGCATCTTAATTGCCTTTTTAATAAATAAACTTGAGAAACGAGGCAGCACTTCAAATGGCTGGCTTTTGTGAAAGGTCTAGGTGTGGATGGGATTTCAGCACATGTATGAGTAGCTCCTGAGCTTGTCTGCAAAACAATCCATTACAAATAACATTTTAAAATCGTACTTGGTTCAATGTGCTAAAGGTAATATAGCTAATAAAAGGTAAAAGTAAGTATATTTGTAGTGACTGTTACTGCTTAGATATGAAAAATACTTACAAGGTATCGGTTAAAGTTCTTAAAGCCTTAAAAATTTCCATTTCTATGGAATATTTAGACAATTTCATTTGGAAAGGAAGTCTGGTGTATGTTAAAGTTAGTGAATTAGAGCCGTTAAGAGATACAAGATGTTTTAAAATGTTCACCTCTACAGAGCAATTGCGAAATTTCATTTTAAAGAGTGGGTGCTTGGTTGTATCTAGAAGTGGTTGAATATTCTTTTCACAATGCTCATCTAGGAATATTTATTAATTGTTGGATAGAGTAGGATCTTCCCTATGTAAAATATTTCTGCTGCTCTGTTGAAGAGGAAGCAGCCAGGATCTTCCGTGAGAAGTGTTGTGCATCAGGGAGTTAAGTCTGAGAATCTAACTCTAGACGCAGTGACTTCTAGTTAGTGGTCACTGTTTTGTAAGATGAAATGTATCTTGTACCTCAGTTACTGCAGATGTTGACTGGAAGTGGATGTGCTATTTCGAAATTACTCATTTCTTAGATCTATTTTCTCTGGCAACGTACTTCCTGAAGAAAACAGCTGTAGAGCAGCGCTTCTGTCACATTGATATTTATAAGGGAATCTGAGGGTCGTTTCAGGTGTCTTCTGTCAAATCTTGCTGCAGTGGTTATTCTTTGTCTTGTGGTAAAGCTGGTGGGGTATACCCCAGACCTGTGGGGTATAAAATTGCCGAGAAACTTCTGCGTGTTGCTTCATCCCTCTTTCTTCCAGCTTATAATAAGGATATCACATATTAGCAAAAGCATCCCATACCGAGCAGCAGAAGCCATACTTCCCTTCAGTAATTACTGGTTTGTAAAGCCAGCGAGTGTTCTCTTCCGCCTGATCTCTTTGGTGTTTCTGGGATGTTAAAACTTGCTTCTGAGAGCAGTTCTCTCATGCCAGTAGTCAGCAGTGAAGGCTGTTGTAAATAACTGCTTGTAACAGGTGTGCCTCAGTCAAGGGTGAACCCTATGGATCTCACAGGCGGTTCATGTGAGGTTCCCCTACCAGGGCTACGTCCCACTGTGACTGCCCTGTAACTGGAGTCCTGCCCTGGGAAGCTGCAGAGCCTCCTGCCGCCAGGTCACCTTAGCATTTGGCCGCTTCACTCCTGCAGGCCCCGCCTGCAGCAGAAGAGCATGACCCCCTGAAGCGGTTCTTGCCTCCTCTCTTTGAGGAATTGAGGGGGGCCTCTGGCTCCTGACCACGTGGAGGTTTAAGACGCAGCACGTGGTCTTGCACGTGCAAGCTTCCATCAGTATCTTTTTCCTTTAAGCTAGGTCAAAACTGGTTTCCACTGGGATAGTACTTGAAAGAGAAGCATTTGGATTCAAAAGTTCTCTGCTCTCAGTGTTTATTCTGTGCTTATCTGCAGTCAACAGCTACGTCTATTTAAAAAAAAAACACCACTTTATAATTCAAATCCTTCTGGAAATACCTTTCAGTTTTGTACTTAAACATCTTCATCATTTTGTCCTCTCTGTTTAGAGTTAAAAAAAAAAAGCATATCTACCTTTCTACTGAGATAGAGAATTACTTTTCTTTGAGAACTGCCAAGGGAAATGCAGGCTTACTTTGAAAAAGAATACTTATTTAAATAACTCTTATTAGTTTTATTGGTAGCTTGATGTTACTTCTGCAGATGAAGGTGCAAGCATTTTTATTGCTACCTCTGCTTTTTCAAATGCAATTTTTTCTTTTAATCTATAAGGCTTTTTAATCTTATAAGGCTCAAACATATTCTGTAAGACGTTTGGAAGTGCAGCTTGCCAGTGGACATTTGTCTTCAGCTCCAGTNAAAAAAAAAAAAGCCCAAACCAGGTACTTAATCAGGGTAATTTTAAATTTTAGAAAGTTAATTACAATTGTACCTGGCTGGAATTTTCTCCTTGCCTCAATTTAAGCAATTTACAATCTGTTACTGGTATCTGGAATTCTGTGAAATACTGTTGCCAGAAAAATACTGTGCATGTAACTGTTCCCGAGGTTTTAGCTTCCTCTAAATTCTAGTTTTCTGTACTTTTTATTACTTCAGCTGTTGTGCTATCACTCTTGGTTACTGCTAAGTTTCCTGCTGTTCTCCTGGGGACAGTAAATTAAGATCAATTAGTCTTCAGATAGAATAAAGGCTAAAAAATGCACAGACTGGTGAGCTGCTATTTGGATTAGGCAGCGTGGTTGCATCTGTGACTTTTTAGTTTTTTGGATTGCCTCTATTAACTTTTCTCCAACTCTAGTATTGAGGCTTGAGGTTTTGGCATCATTATCAACAGGAATAGCAAAAGCAATGAGCCCAAACCCGTGCTTTCTTGGACTCCTGACTTCTGCAGCGCAGGTTTTCTTCTAATTTTGTAAGTATTGAAGGACGTGGTCTCTTCTCTGCTATTTCGAACACCGTTTGAGTGAGTGACTAGGTTTGGGGAGGATTAGTGTGTGAATGTGCCAGTGTTTTCCATGTTAAGCTTCAAATGGCACTACAATGCCGGTTGTCTGCAGCCTAGAGAAACAAATATCGGCTGTGCTGGCCAGGACTTTTGCTGACCCAATTGCAGAGTGATGCCAAGCAGACAAAAACACCCGACATGATCAGCGTACATTGTTTCATTGTTTTTTCTTTGGTAAGTTGCCAAACTCTGGGTGCGTATTCAAATGCTCCGACACTGGTTCCTTCCAACCGTTCTATGATTCTATAATTTCGAAGGCTGTTGAAGAGTCCTCAAAGTCATTTGCAATTGCTTGTACTTGCTCAGAGGCTTTCAGAATGACGTTGCTCAGGAGAACAAACACATCCTTCTAGGCCCTTGTTTGCGTGGGATGAAGGAAGGAGGAGGACAAGCTGTGTGACCTGCACCTCTTCACAGCCTCAAATGCTGGGGTAAGATCTAGTGGTGGACAGATGTTGTCCATTGGGATTGTACCACTTGTTCACACTTGGACCTCATGAAAATAACTACACTTTTGGGTTTTGTTTTTTTTCCTCTTCTCAACCTTGCTTGGATAGATCAGAAGCATGTTGTAATGGGCCTATTATCTGCCATTTTCATACATATAATGTCATTGCATGAAATGGGTCTCTAGATTGGTGTAACACCAGGCAGATAGAATCAGGGAAAGTATTCATATCATCTGACAAAATCTGTGCTTAATTACCAACTGTAATAAAAGTTTTCTATTCTGAATCTTCTCTTAGAGGATTTTTTTTCTCTTCAGTGATTGTGGTAGACTAAGCTAGCTAAGTTAGGCTCTAGAAAGTTGAATTATGTGACTGTTACCCTACTAGGGAAGTATCCATATCTGTGGAACTTCTTTTGGGTGTTTCTGCTTCACATTTATTGTTTTCTTTATCTTTCCCTTGGGTTGCTGCACTCATCTTTCATCTCTCTGATTGCCGTACACGGGTCACTATTCTCTCTTCATCCTGTTTTCCTTCATAAAACTGAGCTTGTAGATGAGTTGTCGTAGCATAAATGGAAAATCTGTGTATGAAGAATGTGAACAACACTTAAAAAAGACCTCTGTAAAAGTGAGCATCTGCACACACAAGTTGGTAAATGGAGAGACTGCTCGGTTTTGAACACAGTGGCTGAAGAGAGAATTTTACAGAATGCACTGGGCTGGGGAGGAACATTCCAGTAAAACAAAACCCCCTGGAACTTCCCAGCTAAATGTTCAAAACAATAAGTGGGGGAGAACTACATAAAATAGCTGTTTCCCTATTTATCTGTCGTAGCACAAAGGGACAAGTAGCTTCTCAAGAAAAGATTAAAGCTGGTAAGAGGACATAATAACACCTAAATGATTGTCACTATTAAGGAGAAAATGGACTTGCTGCTTTTTGCTAATAAAATAGTTCATTGTCAAGATGTAAAAATCCCTAAATGACTTTATTTCTTTAAATTGCAAGGCAAGAACTCACTTTGGTGTGTTAATAACTGTCCACATTTATTATACCTTAAGTAGTATTACCTGTTTTATTTGAAGTTTTTCTGTAAATACAGCACGTGAAGGAATACTATTAGTGTCCTACTTCAGAAAAAAAGGCCAGAGGGACTCTTTTCTGTTCTCCTGTGGTGGCAGTTTAAGCCAGAATGGTAATGATGGGGGCTTTTATATTAATTTTTGGGCAGTGTTTCTCATTGCAGAGAGGAAAAACTTTGTTTTCAAAAAACAACATGCTGAACTTTGGTTGCTCCTTTGAAAACAATGGAAGTGGGTAAAACCTGGTGCATTACTTTGTATGAAGTGTGGTGAAGAAAATGCCTAACTTAATGAAAAGGATTTTAGAACTCCTGAAGGATTTAATGCATCAAATTATTAGGGCATTTGCATATATGCTGTTTAGGTTAACTAGTTTTCCAATCACTGGCTAGATGCTTAAACCAAACAACCAAAACCAACGTGAATTGCTTCTTATTGCTACAAATCTTTGTTAGAGAATAAAAAGTGATATACTTGAAATTACATGAGAGTATTATAAACTATTCCAGATGAATGCGGTATGCACTGTTATGCTCTTATTCTGACCATTACAGCTATCTCTGAATCTTTCTCTAATCATCCATTGTAGAATAAGCTCTCTTGAAGTGAGTCTTCTCATCATTAGTATGAACTAATGAGGCTTTTCTTAGGAACTAGTGGCCTACATTTGGCACAAAACCTGTGAAATGTTTGGTTGAATGAAGTTATTTCTTTTCTTGCTGTATGGAGTGAAGAAAATTTTGTTTTCTTAAAAATGTGCTTCATTATGCCATGGTTTAGGCTTTTAGCTGGACCTCATGGATTTTTTTTTTCTGGATTAATAATGGATTGCTTGCAAAAAGAAGCAGCTGTCATATTTTTATAGTGGCAGCGTTATTTAAAATCTCAGCCTTCCTTTGCTCATCAGTTTCTCAAAGACTTGGGGCCCTGAGCCTCTGGTTCAGCTTTAACTTAGAGAATAGCTGAAATGTCAAAAGGACAAAACTCCTGACGCCTGTGCTCTCTAGCTGGGTATTGCTAGGTAGGAAGGCTGAGCCTGCCTTCATGCTCTGTCCAAACAACAAGGTGGTCAGGCCAGGGCAGTTCTGCAAAGAGCTTCTTAAGAGCAATGTGGGCTTCGACAGTTGCCAGCCACTCGCTCCTGTGCATTCAAGGAACTGATCGGACTGAAAAATAATCAGTGCTTTTCTAAATAATTGTCAGTTCCCTGATTTGGATTAACACATAGAGCTGAAAGGTTTGGTTTTTCCTGTCTGAAGCTCTAGTGCTGAATTCACAGTGTCAGAGAGAGGCATTGGTCTGCGGTTAACCATACAGCAGATTTAATTTTTTTCCTTTTAAAGCCCACTGTTAAAAGCATTAAGTGTTCCTTTCTGAATAAATGAGTAAATTAGTGTAGCTGGTTATAATCTTAAATGGCCACTGAATCAAATGCCAATGAGTAGAGAGAGAGAGCATTTCAAGTAGTCCTGAGGGATGTTCCTGGTGCTTGGAATGTTCTTGGCGGTGCAAGCCCTTTGTGCTGAGCTCCCTGTGTCTTCCTGGCCAATGAAACCTGAAGCACCTGCTCACTTTACAGAGACATATGCACAGGCATATGCCAATTTTGTCCCAGACTGACTCGGTGATGATTGTTTTCCCCTCTCCCTCTTGCTGATGTGGCTGATGGGGGAGTTGAGCACCTGTGAGCAGAGGGAGGAGGTTGCTGAACTCAAGTCGGCCATAGCTGTGGTGGCAGGTGGTTTCTGATGAAAGGAAGGAAGAAGACCTAAGCTGTCACCACTACCTCAGGATTTAGAACAAAAGCCAGTGTTGAACAAACTTCTTTTCCGTTTTCCTTAAAGCTAATGACAGAACCAAAATATGTTAAGTTGCTCTTCTTACTGCTACTGCTATGTTCTCCCCTGGATTAGGTCTGAGGGATCTACTCTGTTTTGCAGTCTCAAGTACATTCTTGAGTTACTTTACCAACACGGCAGAATTTGACTTCTAAAAAGTGAATTCTATTCAATTGTCTTTAAACTATGAAAAGGAAATGGAATCCTTTGCTTTGCCTGTCTTAACGTTTCAGGGGATATCCTGAGACCCTCAGTGGGTCTGACCAAGAAGCAGCTTCACGTAAACAAAAGCATTACGCTCCAGTGTGAGTAGTTCTCTAAAAGACTCTTAAATGAAATATTGTTTCTGTTTTCATAATTGCATTTTACTTTATTTTCCCTTTCTTTCCCCTCTTTGGAATTAGTGTGTGCCATCAGTTATGTTATAGGCAGCTTGAAATATCAAAGCCTTGTTTTGTACTCCAGCTTTGGTTTGTGCGCTCCAGGCAGATTCCATCTGTATTATGCTAGCTAACTCCTATTATTTTAGCTTTATAAAGCCAAATTCTTCTGCAAGAATATTTTTTAAAGTAATTGAACCGGAAGTTCTGCGTTACAGATACCAGCCTCATCTTGACTGCTTAAAAAAAAAATAATTTCATCATATAAAGGATACTGGTTTAAGTGAAATGCTTCACTCAGAAAAGTGTATTTTTAAATATCCATAAGAATTGCAGGATATCAGTGCTTGTTCAGATTTCTTTGTTGCTGTTTCTAACTGGAAATATCACTGTTAAAATTAATCAAAGGATTAGGATTAGACTAAAGATAGCTAAAATGTATTAGTAGGGAAACACGAAACTGGGGAGAAACATATAGGCTGTTTTCTGGGGAAGGCTGTGGTTGTCTTGTATGATTTTGTTATGAAACTTCCCTCCCCCGAGAGAAATCTTCACCTCCCCCGAGCAAGGAAAAAATTGAATATAGTATTCATTTTAAAATCTAGAACAACAGTCTTCTCTGTATGTATTGTAAATAGGAAAATGTCTATTTAAGGGGCTTTGTAAATATAAGGCAAAAGCTTAAACTCCTGTAAGATTTAAAAATATAATATGCAAGTTAGTTTAATTACACCTACAGGCTATTTGTATCAGTCATCTATAAATTGGTATCAATAGATACTAAAAATAATAAAGTTGTAACGCAAAAGCCCTCAGAATAAGGAGAGCATTTGCAGCAGTGTTGAGTTGACTGGCCAAAGCTGGTAAAACTTTTGCTGTAGGAGTGACATTCTGAATTCCAAGAGTGCCTCCATGCTTTTTTTTTTAAATTTGGACTTTTAATGCTGCTCTATGAGAGACTGCTTCCTCTGTTTTTACACATCAAGAAAAAAATATACTTCTTTCACAAGGTAAAGTGTTTCACATGCATGAGGAAAGAGGAAAGCAGTTCTTTCCTTTTTAGAATAATTTCTTTCTATATGTAAAATGTTTGGTTGGTTTGTTTTCCTAACAGTTAGCTGCTACTTCAGTGGAAGCGTGAAGACCCAACCCTCACATTTACATGGTTGGGTGTTTTTTGAAGCAGCAGTTTATATTAGTGGTGAAGAAAGTTTAGTGTTGGAACAAAGGGAAGGTGCACCTTCCAGAGCAGCCCAAATCTTGCTTAAATGGAGAAGCAGAACTTCTCATCCTTGACTCGTCTGCTTTCTCCTCTTGGCAATGCTGACGTGACTGTAGAGGTGTAGATTCAGTAAAAAAGTCAGCCGTTTGTTTCTTCTTCTCCTTGATCTCATACATCCTACTGCTTTCTTCAGGAATCGCAGTCAGTGAAAGCTGATAGATGAAATAATACATACGTATTGGGAAATTGGTAGTTTGCTTTGTGAGCTTTCACCCGTGGTATGAGGTATGACACACAGCTTGGAAAATTCAGCTTTATGAACACTGAATGCTAAAGCCTAACAATATGTGCCACGTAGAAGTGCTATCAGAAACAGTGTCTTCTACAAAAATTCTTGCAAGGACCAAGTTCTTGGCAGATTTCAGATTACTCTTATCACCATCAGTGCCAACTCAATTCGCACCATACCTCCCTTTCACCTGCCCTACAGTGTATTGTTTCCCAGGCGGTAGGACACGACTGCCCGTGTGAGCCCATTTAATTTCAGGCTACAGCCTTGCATTCCAGACAAAAATCCAGACTGATTCTGCACAACAACAACTTCCTTGGGAAAATGGGAAAGCTGGTTTTAAATGCTTGAAAGGCTTGGGGGAAGAGTCCATGCAAACAGTAGGGTCTGGGTTCTGAAAGTGAATCCTCGTGCATGGGATTTTGTGTTGGGTTTTATTATTAGCTGAATATTATTATTTATTTTTTATTATTAGCTGAAGCAAAGATGAGTCAGTCACATGGGGCCTGCAACTCCTTACTTGTTGTGCTTCTCCATTCTGCGGGGGCGGGGGGGAATGCTGAACTTGTGAAAATTCAGACAATTCAGTTGACGATCATGAGGACACAGAAGCACCCTGGGTTTGTTTTCTGTTCCACTGTGTATGGGCACAAATGTAGAGTCCTGCGTGCTCAGTGCTGCAACTTCTGGACTTGTAAGAGTAAAACTTGTGAGACTGCAGGAATAACTACTTTATAGAGGAAGCGGCTTGCTTTTTTTCACTGAAACGAGAGGGATAGTTTCCTAAAAATTGTATTTCTAGGTGGAACTAGATTTTGGATATTTGTCCCAGTAAGCTACTGGAGCTTCCTAATGCTGCTGCCTTATTTTAAAAAACAAACAAAAAAAAACTAATTTCCTTTTCTCTGTAGAATTAATTTCCTTTTCTGTGTTTACTCAACTCAAAACAGATGTGTTTTCATAACAGAAATGGTTTGGTATTGTGTGTGGTGCATATGTAATGTGTTGCTGGTACTCGTCCCGTCATGTTCTGTTCCTGCATGTGCAATTTGGAAGGACATACTTCTTCTCAAAATGGTTATCTTGTACAGCATGGGAGCTAAAGAGGACTAGAGAGTGCATATAGCTGTCCTGAGCAGAAGCAGGTGACAGTTTTGTTAGGGTTCGGTGTTACACGCAAGAGGTGGGTATTCCAAAGACGTTGAGTTCAGTACTGGTGGTTGCGTAGTGGAAATATGTCAGGGGTTGAACTAGCCTGAGGACTAGGTTTGTCCTCAAAATCCTCCGTGTGTTTAAAATCCCTTTGAACGCTTTCAGAACGGCTGTTGATGGAACGTGCAAAGCCTAACCACTTGCCTACTGTTAGTAAAGTTGATTAGCCGTCATTGTACCAGGCATAGATTAAAATCTCTTCTATGAAATTGGGTGCTATTGCTGGATTTTGCAGGGAACAACTGTGAGAGATTAAGCTGGACTGAAAAAAAGTGAAATGCATGCCGATTTAAAAAAAAAAAAAAAGATATAAAGGAGGGGGGAGGTGGGGAGGAGAGCAGCAATAGCACGTGAGGTGAAATTTAACATCCAGAGAAAGAAAACGGAGAAGCTCCTAACCTTGTAATGCTGTGTGCTACCAGCTGAGCAGTGGGAGAGGCCACGAGGGACCTGAGCAGTATGCCAGTATGCTTGATGCTCCCTGCAGAGAAGGGGCCACGTGGCAGTCCTGATTCTGATAGAGATGGGGGACTCGTTCTCAGTTTGCCAGGTCATCGTTCATCTGGTGCTGCCTTGGGATTGCAGCAGTTCCTTCGGACAGAGAAAAATGTGTTGACTTTGTGACTCGGATACAGAGTGTTTGTTCCAAGACCAAGCTGTGTACAAACCACCAGAAAATACATGGAGATTTGTTTCAGTGTGTCAGATCAATGCTTAAAATAGCCTAAGATTGGTTCTTATTTTCACGGTGGTCAAAGCACCAAAGGACACTGAGCTAGCTTGCTGTAGTTGCAACAGGCCAAAGAAATGATGACAAAATTATCTTTATGGGACAGCCTGAATCCTTGCTGGAGGTCATGCCCTAAGGCACGGATAATGACCTGGTGAAGCTGCTGTGTCTGGTGCTGCCATGAGCAAGTGTGCTTTGACTCCCAGCTACTGCCAACTTTCTCTTCTCGAAAATAGTGCTTCAGCTGTGGCACTAGGAAGGTGGTTCCTATGAAACTCCAGCCACATGTGCTCGAGGAACACATCGGAAAGCCATTTGGATTTCTAAAAAATCAAAGTACCACCTAGAGTTTTCTGCAGACCAAGGACAATTACTCATATCTACTGACATTTTAAAAAATGGAATGCCTGTCCCAACAAGGCTCTTTGTATTTTAGTGACTGACAGTTCTGCACAGACCTGGATGGATGTACTGGGAGGAATCTATATTTTGTTGCAGTAGACTGCCTTTCTGATAGCCACAAAGAATACTTCAGACCAGAGAAATCAGTCAGAACAAGTGGTATAAGTGTTAATGTTTGTTTTCAAGGCAGGTATTCCTGTAGGTGACAAATAAATACAATTCCTATTCAAAGGAAATGAGGTTTTATTAAAAAGCAGGAAAGTCCATGGTGCTCCCTCTACTTGCTTACTGATCTACTATTCTTGGTGCAAAAGAAACTAAACCACTGAAACATCAGAAGAAATAAAAATTAGCGAGATGAAACACTGTAAATCAGAGAGCAAGTGTTTGGTAATATAAACTAAATGTTTGGTGTTACAAACTCAAAACCAGCAGCTTGTTACCATAGCAAGTATATTGCATTACATCAACTGATGTTAGCTATAAAATATCTAATGTTTTGAATTTCAAATGTACTAGTTTTATTGCTTAGCTGTTCCCCATAAAGACAAAGGTAGCAGTTCCTGACTTTTATTTTTCTATTGCTTCTTCAAAATTTAGTCAGTATTCTACAAAATAAAGTGAAATAATTGAGGTACAGAACACATGCTGTATTTAAATAGCTGATATTTGGTAAATGGCATGGTCTACAGAACTCCTATTTATGGTATTTATTGAACTTCTAATGAAAATGTTTAGTTAGCTGTGATTAATATCTTATATCTTAGTATAGGACACGATTTGTAAAAACAAAGTCCCTGTAAACTAGTTAAGGTGTATGATGGAGTCCTCTAACAGTAAGGTTAGAAGAATATGGTAAGGGAGAATTTACTTAAGTAAAATTTCACATGTAACTGCTGGATGAAGTCTTCAGACTCTCTGCAGAGTGTATCTCTATATCGACATATTGCCTATTGCAGACTTTTTATACAGATAGATTGCTTTATCCTTAAGAAGTATTGAAAAATGGCTAGTTGGCAATCAGACTACCCTGCAATTGCAGCCTGAACCTTCAGCCTGATGCTAGGATATTTCTGCATTACCACTGATGTCTTTGCAAGGTTACGTGGAGTGTATGTGTAACGTCCTGTGGTGTTGATCAGACTAGGATTATTTCCATGGAAACTACCATTAGTGCACATTGTTAATAGTTGACAGAAGTCAGAAAATAAAATGAGGGTATCTGCAAGAGAATATACATCTTAGAGAACACTTAATCTTTGTTTAAAGACATGAAAATAGTTCATGTTTATAGTTTTCTGCCCCAGAGTTGTGAAGAGTCAGACTTTTCCTGGAATTCCACTTGCAAACTTTTATTTGCATGATAAAATGTAATAATTGGATAGATCCTATTGTCCTCCGATACTTCAGAAATGTATGTTGGCCAGGTATCTCGTGCTTTGTGGGCCTTGACTCCTCACCGTCATTTGTGCCAGCGGATGGAAAGACAAGACAATTATCTCTCTAATTTGATTCATAGAAACCGTGAGTGAAGTCTTGGATGATGCAGCTTCTTCTCCCCATGAGGAAAACTTAGACAGTGACAAGGAAGGAGTAGCCTCAGCAGCTCAAGAGATTTCTGAGACATCCTCGGGGAGCCCGGACGTTGATGCTGAGGAGTCGGGACAAACTTCAGAAGGTGCAAGAGCACAGCTGGGGCTGAAATGTTTTGTCTCTGAAAAGCAGTAATGGCTGTTTGTGCTGAACTAGCTGCAGGAGCATGCAGAACTGAAGTGATGCAATGTGGCTGCAAGCGATGACTGTGTTTGGCATCATAGTGTTAGCAGATAATTTAATTTTGAAATTATATGCCATGCAGTAGAAATAGGTATTGCTAAGTTGGACTGTGTGGGTGTTTTAAGCTCAGTGCCCTGCTAAGTGGTTAGATGTAAAGTTCATTAAGAACATGAAACTCTCCCTTGTGCTTCATATGATGTAACACACTTAAAATATCTGACTTAATTTGAAAGATAGCATTCTCTTGAATTACATTGCTGTGAAGAAAAACAGAGAGCAAGTGATGTTTATAAATGTTACAGTATTTCAGTGAAGCTATAAATGACCTTAGGTTGCTATTGACATTGAATGATAAAATTGAATGCAAAGAAAAAGGTGTGTTGAAATCATCACTCTGGAGATTTTCAGAGGAATTTACAATTAGAATAAAAAAGCTAAAATGAAAACCGTATACCTAATATGACCTTGTAAATTCTATCCCTTTTGGGGAAACACCTGACTACTTGTCATCAAATAAGTTCTTTCCAACGTTTCTCATTGGTGATTTGTCTCCATTTTCAGTTTCTGTGGAGGAGGAGAAGATACCTGAAGAAGTTGCTAAGGAACCCTAAAGGTACACAGTACAATTGCAGCATGTGGTTTCCTGCTCTTCACCTTTCTTTTGTTCTCAGTTAGTGGCAATTGCAGCATGTGATCAGTCTGCCTGTGCACTTTGATGGGGAATTTGTATGTCTGCTCCCAACAAGTACACTGCAAAAAAGAACTTAAGTATTTCTTATTGTTTGGGAACCATTACTGGTATCTTTTAGAGGCTACTTTTCTGTATCACTTGTCATGCTGGGTATTTATTTATGGCTGTATCTTAGTCTTGTGCAAGCTGGATAAAGATCTAAGAGCTGTAACCTCCTTCTAAGCAAGAAGTGTTTTTTGGACATTGGTTTAAATTCTATAGATACTGGACTTGTGGATTATTGGCTTATACAAGTGAAGTCTTCTCTTGTTATCCTTAGTGTAAACACGGTTAAAGTTAGAACCTTCCAGACTGTTTTTTTTAAAGACTTTTTTTTTTTTTCACAATTACCCTCTCTGCACTTTTATTTTGTGCTAATGAAAACTATTGAATTGAATATTCTTACTTTTTGGCTATTATCTTGCTCAGTTGGTTTTATTATTTTATAAAATAAAAAACTGTCCACAACGTTCTTACTGCTTTGCTGCTCCCTGTGACTCCCCTTTCCAAACTGGACTGTAAAATAGTCATAGAAACCTGATGAAATAAACAGTTTGGCTGATGAATCTTGGTAGGAAATATATTTACTAGAATAGAAACAGCTGAAAGTTAAGCAAATAAACTTCCCAGGTCAGAAATTCTACAAATTAATTTGATACTAGTTAACAATTCAAATACTAATTCTTGGAACGCCAGTACAAGAGGAGTAGGAAACAGAGCAAAGAAAGTTGTTTTTCATGGCATTCTCAAAACGTATGTTCTAAATACACTTACACAACTATATTGTTACGTTCTGAGTCCTTTGCTAATGCACATTCGCCTATTCCATCATCCACTGCAATATAAAATAAGGTAAAGTCTCTTATCTTCTCGTGATAAAAAGTAAATACTGTTCTTGAAACTGCATCATCTTTTCCATGTTGATTTAGCATTCAAAACTAAGAAAAACAACTTAAAGCAAAGTCAACCCCACAATTATAAAATAATTTACTAAATGCTAGTGTAAGTTCCTCTACCAAACAGAATTTTTGTGTTTTACTAGGAACAATGGCATAGAGGGGAACAGATATTTAATGAATGTGAGATGTGCAGAAAATTTGCAAGTGTGTGCTTTTCAAAGGTGTTATTTTTGCTTAAAGTGAAAGCTAAGCACACCTAACAATACCAGAGCAGAAAAATAAGCTACCAAGAAATTCTCCCCACCCTGGGACACATAAGTGCAATAGAGTTAAGAATTATTATTTTTTTTTAATTTTTTTTCTGTAAACATCTTGTAGCCCTAAAAATTGTTGCATTATTATTCCAGATTTTGTTTTAGACAACAAATACCCAATATAGGCAGTTCAATTAATGAAGGCAGAGATGATAACTGAAAGGGGTGGGAGTGGGAGGGAAGGCAAGTTGTAGGAAGCACCTTTGATGGAAAGAATTGAAAGTAGATAAAAAATAGATGAATCTGCTACCAGAATAAAGGTCCACTGAATTCTGCTTAAACTACTTGGGCTATTGTGTTAAAAAAAAAAAAATATTACTTTTATGAATATAGCTTCATAAAAGACTCTCTTACTGAGTTCCAATTTAATCTTGTTGGGGGAGAAAAAATGGTTTATAAAACATTTTACTGCTTAGTGCTGGAAGACTGCTGGCTAACTTATTCCAATTTACAAGTCAATGCATTCCCAGTCAGGAAAGAATTTTAAAAAATATTATAATTTTTTTTTTAGTGTAATTTTTGGTCATAAGCACTTGAGGCAATTGACATTAACTTTGAGTTTGCATTAAAACACAGTATAGTTTTTGAGGAATTCAAAGCAAAAAGAAAAATAATCAAAAGAATGTTGATATGAGAATTGAATCAATATTCGGGTAACTTTTTTTAAAAGTTACTTATTATTTGGTGAAGGGATAGAAGTAGTAGTAATGGAGGAAACCCTCAGATGAAGCCTTGAATTGATACTGAGAGTATGCCTGAGTAAGGACATACTATTTTTCCCCTTTCTTTTCAGAGTACAGCTGTTCTGGTGTGTGTGGCTGTTGGCCCCAAACTCACACAGCTAGGAATCTACTTATATCAGAAACCTCAGCAAACACAATTGTCTTACCTCATGCTTAAAATGAAGCAAGTAACTATTTGTAAGGCTTAGTGGAATGTGTCCAGCATGCATGGGCATTCATTCATACCTGAGCAATGTGGTTGAAGATGAGGGGTTCCTCAAAACTGAGTTTTGGTGGTGGTAGCAGAAGAAATTTTCACAAGCCATCAGATAAGTGTGATTTACACAGTAGTAGTATCACTTAACTGATAACCTGCAGTCAAATTTACAGTGTGCTTTGAATGTTTGTAAACAAAAAGACATGATGAATCAAGTCTGTTGCTAAGCATAAATTATTGTTGCTTCCTCTAAAACCAGATTCTTTTTTCTTTTTCCCAGTAAGCAGTGCTGAAGCTCTTGAAAAGTTTAATGGAAATATTTGTGGCAGTCAACCAGCTGGTTCCTGTGTGAAACCTCGTACTTTTCCGTGGAAACATAAAAGAATTGTACAGTTTGTCATACCACAAACTGCTCCTTAGGACCAGTATTCATTGATGCAACAGACAACCTAATATGATTTACATTGGTTAGAGAGACGCTTCCGTGATTAACATCTCTGCTTTAGAAAGTAGCATCCAGTAATAACTGTCAAAGCACAACCCAGCATGTAATAAATAGACGTGCTGAGAGAAGCAGTAGACTTAACTGAAACTATGTCAAGTGAACTCACCTTAGGTCTTAGTTGTCTTGTTATGTACATTGTTCTCTTACTTTCAGTCCAAACTGCAGTGTATAATTATACAGTTGTAACATTCCATGCTAAAATGTAAGTAAAAGCTTTTAACTAAGTTAAAAACTAATACAAATTACCTGTTATTATTTTTAAACTGGGTCACAGGTAAAATAACAACCTTGTTTGCTCCCAAGTTTGGATTTGCAATTGTAAGTGCAGGACACCTGGCTGTACAAATCTAATTGCCCCCCTGCATTAACGTGTTTGATGCTACACTTCATTGCACAGTAATATGCAGGAATAAACATTTTTAAGGCTCCTGCTTTGAGAATAAAACCTATTTGCAAGTAGTAGCAATGGTTCTGTAAAAATTGGTTCTGTTTTACCTCAAACCAGGACAGTACTTTACAGCATGAGAATTCAAAGTAACACTGGTTAAATTACCATCATTGATTGAAGCAGTGGCTCCTACCTTGTGGGTGCTGAGCCCTGTTCCTAACAAACCTTACTCATCTTGTTGTAGTCCTTCTGTGTTGTTCTGTCCTCGCAGTGACATGCAGCAGTGGCATAACAGCATGGAGCTCTGAGAGAATACTCTTGAGCAAATCGCGAGCAATGTAGGCTATGGCAAAGTTCTCAGATGTCCCGCAAAATGGCAGATGGCCCGTGGAAGGCTATGCCACAGGTCTTCAAATGGACAAGGATTCTAGGGACTAATAAAGAACAGCATCATAATCTTCTCTTTTTAGTATTACCTTAATAATGAAAAAATCTTTAATGAACAATGGGTTTATATGACACTTTTCTCCTAACCCTGTGTTGTGCTTTGTGCGTGCATGAGTGTGCATCTACTACAAAATTTTTACTGAGACCCATTACAGCCGTCACAGAATGGCAATAATTCTAAACTGGGGCCAAATAAGGTTTATTATACACAATTTATATAGGAAGCATGAAATCTAAGGTGCATCTGACTGCTTTCTCTTCAAGTAGAACTTCAGGAAAATGTTGAAAGGGAAATGACAGCATTATGACATTCCTATCCATGGCACAAAGCAACACATGCTCCTTCACCCCTTGAAAAGCAAGTTACGATAGCATTCCAACAAAAATGCAGCCTATTGCCCCTGTACATGCTTAGGAATAACTGGAATAATGCAGAGGCAAAATCAGGCTCCTGAGCTTCAAGAAGCTATACCACAGCCTTCTGCTTAATGGATAAAGCCACTGTGATGAAAAGCAATTTTTGTAGGCAAAGCTACTGGAATAAAAGTCTTAAACTGCTGTTTCATTGGATTAGAGTCTGTCTGTATTTATCTGGTAGATTAAATATCTTATGATGGATGCATACTCTTAAATGTTCCATTGCGTCATTTTCATTAATTGCCAGTAAAAGAAACTGTTTCTAATTTCTGCAGCTGGCAGTAGGGTTTCTGAAATACTAGGCTTTGCTGAATGTCGTTCTGTCTCTGCCCTGGTACCTGGCAAAATACGTTTAGCCCTTGGGAACGGATGCCTGGAGAACTGAAGCACAACCTAGGATGTACTCTCCAAAGCTTTTAATCTTTTTGATTAAAAAAAAAAAAAGAATATAAGATAGCCTGTACATATGCTTCATGTTAGAGATACTTCTTTTTATTTTTTTTTAATTAAAAAAAAAAAAGATACCACTCTTGAAAGCTAAACTTTAGCTGTGGTGACATGTAGCACAAGATGGTCTGCTTCAGCACTTGATTATCCTAAATTAACAACAGAGATATTTTGCAATTCACAGCTGGCTGCTCTTCAAAATAAATAGCCAGTAACTGCATGCAGAATGCCTCGTTGCTTAATCAGAAATTCTTTTTCTTACTGGTTTAGGTGGTCTCTAGCCATTATTTATCACTTATGCCAGTCATGTTAGTATGGAGCCTAATTACCACATAGATTAATATTTGTGTGCCCTTACCTCCAGAAAAGTGAATTTTGGAGTTGCTGCACAAAGGCTGTGATGAACCTTCACAAATGGTGAAACGTTTTTGGCTCATTAAGGAGAACAAGATCACAGACAATGCAAGGCTACAGGAGGTAGGGGAAAGGTTTGCTCTTGACAATACACTTCAAAGCTCAGAGTAAAGCTTGAGATTCCCAAATTTGTCCAAACTGGAAATTGCTCCTCTGCAGTCAGCATGTATCTGTGAAAGCAGCTGGCAAAGCATCTCACCTCCCTCTAGAGCCAGTTCACGTGAAGAATGACAGCCTGTTGCTGCTAGCGGCAATTCACTCAGCTGAAGTGCTACAGACAGACGAAGTCCGTCTAACAGTTCTAGTTTTACTCTTGGCCTGTGTTAATGTCAATATAGGATTTCAATTTTCTTTTCATTTGCTTCTTAAAAACATGAAAATTACTTAAAAAGATCATTCAAAGTGCAAGTTGGTACTTAAAATTTGGAAAATCTGAGACCGAAATACTTTCAAGATTTCTAATATATGTGCAGAATACTCTTTTAATAATACAGAAGATAAAATACTCTTCATTACTTGCTATCCTGGAAGAAAAACAACCCACAAAACCCCAACAAACCCAAACCAAGGCAAGAACTGAGGCTGAGCTTTTTTCCCCACCTGTTGTTCTCTCTCATGAATTTTGAGCCAACCCCAACTTGTGTCTCTCCAGAGAGGTGGGAAGGACAGAAAGTTCCTGCCAGTTGAGTGATGACTGAGGACACCAGTAGTTTATTTTGTGGTGTTTGCCAGCAGGTGAGTTTGCATATATGATGCAGCTGAGCAGCACTTTGGTGGTCATAATCAGCTACTGCAGATGTTATTTCCTCTCTGCTGGTGATTAGGGGGTGAAAGACTGAGCCAGCAGTGCTGCAGGATGAGATCTTAGAGGGCATAGGCACGTGGAGGGAGACATGCAGGGACAGAGGGCATTTTGTGTGGAAGGACATAGGAGCTAGTGTCACTTGGTCTGCCACCCGCGGATGAGCTCATTTCCACAGAGTACTGCTCCTCTGGCCACACAGACAGTTCTGCTCTTAGGAAAGGTATTTTGTGGTTGGCGCTTTGCTCTTGCCCTGCTCACGTGCTGCAGAAGGTGGAAGGTGTGCAAGATGATGGCAATAAGGTCTATCCCAGAGTGGAAGGCATCAAACATCATTGTGAGTAACTGGATTCTCCTGCATTCTGGTCTTTAATCCCTGCCCCCTCTTTTTCTTTTTTTCTTCTTTTTTCTTCTTTTTTTTTTCTTCTTT
>VXBJ01002026.1:1268550-1297146 GCA_013400055.1 Nycticryphes semicollaris | reverse complement strand
TTCTCTTCTCTTTCTCTTTCTCTTCTCTTTCTCTTTCTCTTCTCTTTCTCTTTCTCTTCTCTTTCTCTTTCTCTTCTCTTTCTCTTTCTCTTCTCTTTCTCTTTCTCTTCTCTTTCTCTTTCTCTTCTCTTCTCTTTCTTTTTTTGGAATGCTGTGGGAGATGTTACTTCCTCCAGCTTTATTGGGATGAAAAGAAAGGCTAAAACTGGAGGTTTCTGTGCTGAAGTTGTTCCCATCATTTGCTTGAACTACAGGTAATTAAACAGGTTGTTGAAATGGCGTGATTTGCTTAGTGGTTTAGCTGTCTTCAAATGGTCTTCCACTTCCTCTTGACATGTTAGCAAACTCAAACGTTGGCTTTTGCAAGTTCAGAAAGGCTGTTTGCAATTGATGTTCAACAGCTCCTCTATGACGTACAAATGGGAAGCTTCTGGGGAATAGAAGACTCTTCTTTGTGTGGTCTGTTAATTATTTGTATCGGCTTCATGTACAGATTTGGTGCCTCTTAACTACCTAAAAGTCTTGATTGCTTAGTGATAAATAGCTTATGTTATTTTAAACCTTCATGACTCAATGATCTTTCAAAAGATATACGTGTGAGCTCTGCTTGTGCCCTAGGGAAAGTGTTATACACTGTTATAGTTTCCGTGCTTTGTCCCAGGAAGTCTGGCTACCTGTAGCTTGTCTTCCCAGTTTGCTGTTGACTGCAGTATGCAAACCAATTAAACTAAAGGGGAAAATATGGAGAGTAAGTGGAAGAGGAGAGACAGTAATATGTATCAAGATCATATTCCCTCTTTCTCTTTCCCCCTCTGTAATTAAATTAAATTACTGAGGTCTGTGGCTATTTGTGGATCACCTTCCCATAATATGATTATTTTTTTTCCTGTCTTCTTTCTTCCTGCTTAAGGCTATTTTATTTCTCAGTAATTACTGGGAAATGTTATTCTCCAGTGAGGGCTAATTGAGAGTATTTAACCACTGGGCAACGTGCACTCTCATCATCAAGCAGAAGAGGGCACTAAATCAAAAGCAGTATGATTGCTACAACCCAGAACACAGAATCCCCCATCCCCAAAACCTGGACCTGAAGAATACAGTAAGAAATGAATAATGCATGCTTTTTTCCACTGGAGAAAATTGGCTTGATTTTTTTTTTTTTTTAATGTTTAATTGTGGTTTGGAGAAAATCCAAATAATACAGATCCTTTTCATTCCACGGTTGTAGCAAGTGACTAATTTCCAATGCAAAGTATTTAGTGCTGAGGGTGTTATGAGAGGAGCCAAACCTGGAGTAACTGTTCAAGGCCTGACAGTTCTTGCCAATGGGAACACAATGAAACTGGATGTGAATGTCTTTGTTTCCATTTAGATGATTAAGTAAATTCTATAAAATCAAAATCACTGCGCTCCTGCCCCTTTCCACTTATTACAAGTACCATCAGCAGAAGGAGGTTACACAAAGTATTCAGTCCTGGGTATAAAGACAGAGAGAAGGACTTTGAAGTGTTTCAAGTTTTTACTTTGAGAATAACCTTAACGCCGTGATTTCCATGCCCTCCTCATTTGCTTTCAGCGTGTCTCTTCTCAGAATCTTGTCTTCCGTTCCAGTTCTGAGATATCCTCAGTCAGGCACTATCCACGTGAAGATATATACCAATTGCAAAGCTTGGGTGTTCCTATCTTAAAAATAGTTTCTAATGCTGAAATAACATGCTATGAAAGTTAAATCTATCCTTGAGGATGATTCTTTTTTTCATTTTTTTTAAAGCAAGACAATTGAAAAAATTATTAAATAGTCTCTGTAAGAGAAATTTCTTCTTGCAAAACACCATAGTTCCCAAAGGGTTTTCCTGGATCAGAAGTGTCTTGTGTGAGCATTCTGTTTTCTGCTATGACTGAATTAAGAAAATCAACATTCCACATATATTCCATGTAATTTTTTTTTGAGTGAAAGTGAGGTAAAGTCCTCTTTCACACTTATTCCAATGTAGATTTTTTTTCTGAAATATTGCAACTATATTTTAAAATTTATCTAACATTACTGCATCAAACTGCTACAAGCTTCTCCTTTCTATCTGTGTAATTCCTTCCTTCTTACCAGCAACGCAAATTTATTCAAGGATAAAATCCTGCCCCTGACAGGCTTGTTTCAGCATTGCATTGCTCCCCTGCTCTAATCAAGTAACTCCCATGTAATTAGTGGCATTACAACCCGTAAAATGCTGAGGATCAGAGGCCTCTTGTTCTTACTTGCTTTACAAGGAAAGTAGCATTGTACTTTTAAGTAAAGCAGGGTGTGTGTGTGTTTTCTGGTTTGAGGTTTCATTTTATTGTCTTCTAACTTCTATGCCACTAAGAGGTAATTATAAAGGAGATAGAATGAATTCAGAAAAGGTTAGGATTATAAGATGTTTTAGTAGCTTACAGCATGAATAAAATCAAGGGGTAGACAGAAAGCTTAATTAAGTTTGATTTAAGCTGACACTAGCTGTGTGTCTTCATAGCACAGAAACCTTGCATTTGGAGGCATCAAAAAATCTGAAACTTTGACCTAAAGATACCAGATCTGGAATTCTTCACAGATGGAGCCTTCATTTCTCTGGTATTTATCCCTGACAATAGAAATACGTGAATAATCAGATCTATCCTTGCTATCCTTGCAAAAGTAACTCCAAAAGCTGGTGAGCCTTGCTGGTGCGTGCCAAGTCAACCTGATCCCCAGCATGGGGTCTGGAAGGCTTATTCCCCTGCCCTGCAGACAGGAGTAGCGGCAGGAGACAGGCTGCCTGCCCCTGTGAAGTGTGAATACCAACTTGCTTTCTGGGATTGACTGCCTGTCTGACCAGCACCTTACAGTGGCAGGGACTGAATGCACTGGTATCATCCTTTGTTTCTTCTTTGTCATATATTTGTAACTTTTGTACAGGGTATTATAAAACTGGGGTAAATACTTTGTTGCTTTGTCATACACAAAAGAGATACCCAGTGACCCTTTCTGGACTCAGCATTTGAGGTATTGCTTCCTGCAGTTGCCTAGGTCTGGCACTGAAGATCTGCTCCAGTTATCAGTAGTGTGCCAAAACAGCCTTTTCCATTTCGGATCTGTCCAACTTGATCACCATCCAAAAAACCCCATTGGCAAGAGAGATGAGGAACTGGTCTCCTGACTTCTGTGTCTGCTCTGCACTAGGGTACAGCAACTCAAGGATATGATGCTGTCCCGAGTATTCCAGCTTCTCACTATTCTGAGTGGTATTTTTCCACCAGCAATAATGCTTGAGCTCTCAGCTCAAAGAAAATCAAACGTGATTTTTTTTCCTATGAGGGCACGTTAGTGTCTCAGAGATCACCCTATATAAAAGCAAGACTGTTCAAATGTTTCAGAGTTGTGTTAGTGAAGTGATCGCTTTTGGGGCAAACACATACAACAAAATATCCATCCCAAACAGCCCACTAGGAATTTCCTTCCTGCTGGCAGAGACAGCTTCAGTAATGTCTAAAGCAGCAGCCAGTGACATCCCTCGTAGCAGGCTGACAATGAGTATCCTAGAAACCAACTATTAGTTTTAGCAAGCATAGGGATTGGCTTTTGGGTTTGATTTCTACAGACTATCTTTTATTTTGGATAATTCTATGCTTAGAGTTTCCTTGAAAATTATGTTTATAGGTTTAAAATTAAATGGCAACATGCTCTGTGTCCAAGACCAAACAGAGATTCCATTAGGATGCCTTTTAAGTGCTTTTAGCGCATATCCCACAGCTTCACTTTTCCATAGCTATATTCAAAGCAAGCTCCACTGTAAAACTTGGTTTACCGTGGATTTGTGGTCTGTATGGAAGTTCCTTTGTCATCTTTATCTCTGTAATCCCAGTTGTATCCTCTGTGGTCATGTGATCCTTTTGCTGCTGCCCCATCAGCCTTCCTCATTTCTTTTAATCCTAATAGCGCCACCAGTTTTCCACTACATCTCCAGATCCCTCAAATGCCTTCTTTTTTTAGTGGGGAAGAAAGTAAATCATCTAAGCAATAGCATTACTGTAGCTGGGACACAGCTACATGCATATTGAAACATCAACTGGTGGCTGTAGGTCAATATGAAAAAAAATAGCCGCTTTCTGGTGTGGAAACACACTGGTTGGTGTTGGTCGCATCCGCACCGACACTTGCATTCTTGAAACTTGTAGGAATTTATCTTTGAGATCTCCACCTGTTTATAAAATCAAGATGAAATTGGTGAACAACGTCAAAGGGAAGGGAAGGGAATGATTGAGACATGGATGGGCACACAAACAGCTAGGTTTCGGTAAAGCTTGTTTCATTAGGCTAAACTGTAGATTAATCTAGTTTTGTTGGAACAGTGCACAGCAAAAATAGGATGCTTTTCTATGACTGCATAAACACAATATGGAGTCTATTAAATGTTCATGTGAAAGAAGAAACAAAAAAGCAAATAAAGAAATACTGTGGGTTTTATTTTATAAATTATCATTAGTTTCCACTGTTGTGCTCTCTCTAGAGTTTTCACAAAATAGTCTGTATGTTATGTAAGTCTACCCTAGGAGAGAAAAAGCCCTAATTACACCTGTAGATTTACTGCTACTTCATTAATAACGATTTACAGAATGGACTAACTGACAGGAGGGTCATGGGACCCTCACTCCCTTATTTCTTCTGGGTCATTTCTTGGTCATTTCTTCTGGGTCATACTTCTGGGTCTGAATCAGTGTAACTTTCCCCTTTCATCTGAACAACCAACGGCAGTAAGCTTAGCATATGGAATTAAATAGGCTACAGTCTTTTGATGACAAACATTTAAAAAGCAATGTGGATCACAGCTTTCTATATGCAAAAGGGGCAGAGAAGCATCTGTTGAACTACTGACCCCACCTTATCGCACAACGGTCTCCCAGCAATGGCAGTTTTGAATTGACTGCAGGTCTAAAAGGGCTGCATAATTTATATAACTTTAAAAAATAATCCAACAGAACTAATCCAAATCCCTTGGTGGCCCTGCTTTTTTTTCATTTTGAAGTTTCATATTTTTCAGCGTAGCTTTCCAACTAGTTTAAGGTAAATCAAAAAGAGCTGTTCCTAAGAGAAATACAATTTTCCATATGAAGAATTAATCTGGTTTCATTTAAAAACAAACAAACAGAGAGAAGCAGCAGGAAAAGAAATTAAGATACCATTGTGGTTATCTCAAACTGGAGCTGTTTTTCTCTGTAGAGAAGCACAGCTCTCTACATTCAGAGAGCATTTGCCACGATTCCCTCCCAGAGAGGTGCTGCTGAACTTCCACTGAAAATGGCTGGTCAGCTCAGCTCGGTAGAAGAAAAAGTGAGAAATGGGAGTTGCGTAAATTAGATTAAGTGATGCGGAAACATCTGTCCTGTGACGTCCAAACAGAATGGAGAAAGACTGAATACACAGTCAGGAAACTGTTGGCAGGAAAATGAACCTCAGCATTACAGGAGGGAGGACCACTTCGAGTCTATCTTTAGAACACCCCTAAAGTGGTCACCGTGTCATCCAATGACTTCACGAAGCAGCTACTGAGACGTACAAAGCAGCTTTGGTTTATATGGCTTTTGTTCAGCTGACAGTGGGCCTATGTTTTGAAAAAAATTGTCTGCTCTTTTCCATGAAAAAGACTATGGCAAGAGGTTTCCTTCTTTTTCTGCATTTTATGGAAAGAAGGAAAAAAAAAAACACCTTAGGGACACCTGAAAGATATTTACTTAGGGAAGGAAGCTGATGCCACTAAGATGCAGAGGAAAGAAATATCCAGTTCAAATGCATACGGAACAGGATAAAAAAAACCCAACCAACAGAATGAGCATGTGACATCAGGACTAATTAAGTACTAAAGATGAAGCTGACAGCACTTAAGTCTGCCAGGCGGCAAAAGAACTAGAATAGAGGTCTAGAACTCCCATCCAGTTAGATTTATTTCTGGCCTTAAACAAGGCAATTTTTGCCATGAACCCTTTAATCTTTTCTTCACAATATCCTACCGTTTGACTTTTTTTTTTCTTTGTTATAGGTAGCCTTCATTTATTTTAGAATGTGAACTGCTACCTCCAATCTAATTCCATGGCCATGATGTGAATCCTTAGTCCACTGTCTGAGATTTTAAATTTTCTTTACACTTTTGTTGATACAATTTGTCTGCTTGTATGTTTGACCAATTAAAGCAGTTACATTTTCTAATACGCAAACACTGAACACTCTTCCACAACTTCTAGCAGCAACATGAACATCAGCTACATTGTTAATAAATTATTCCCCCCCCCACTTAGTTTAATTCTTCCTTTTAAAGATAAACAAAAGATCTAAAAGTGATAGCTCTCATTAAATGAGACAGCACACAGACAACTGAAATTTCATATGTAAATTAGTAGCGAATCCTGTCATTAATGACAGCCAAGTGTATGCCTCATTAAATGGCCGGCAAGCTTAGGATGGGACAAGACCTCAAATTTGCGATGAGGTGTGCTTTATTACAAAGTGACGGCTAAGTTTCAGCTTACACCTCAGTAGTGGCCACTTACATAAGACACTGCTGGTAGCACCATCTATTAATGTCTCCTGACACGTTTTTGGAAGGAAAGAATCTCCTGTTTCCATGCTTCAGGGTAAAGCCCTGATATTTTTAGGGCTACTGACTTCATTGTCAGGGAGATGTTTGTGCTGCATGTGGGGAAAATAACCGTCCATGTTATATATCTGGAAAACTATGCTTTGTACATAACCTATAAAAGCCAGTCCGATTTTAAAAGGCCTGAAGACACCTGGAAGATATTTACTTAGGGAAGGAAGCTGATGCCACTAAGATGCAGAGGAAAGAAATATCCAGTTCAAATGCATAAGGAACAGGAGTCAGACCTGTGGAGCAGTGGGTGGTAACACGCTTAAGGCAGAAAGTGAGGATTGGAAATCAGACTCGGTGGAGAAGGACATAAACAGGAGCGCCAAGGGAGCTGTAGATGTGGATGGTCAGATGGAAATGGAAATGTTCCTAAGAAGTGCTTTTGCAGACTGATGGCAGAGAGGAGCCTACGTGTGACTGTGTACTGTCTGTGTACCACTGCTCGGCGCTGAGGGCTCCTGCCAAAAAGGAGTATGCCAGACTTTTGCAATGTACAAGGGGGCCCAAATCAGTTTGAACAGAAAACCTTCAGACTAGAGTTCCTTTTGAGCAAGTGGCTTTACGATGTTTAAAGTCTCGTTGGCAATGTGATTTTTTTTTTTTTTGTCTGTAATGAAAACATCACGCTTTTTATTCAGCTAAAGCTTTTCTATTTCTTATTGTGGAAGACAAAGGCTATGCAGAATGGTTAAAGCCCGATACCAATTCTGTCTTAAACCTCGCAGAGCAGTCGAGATGAAGACACTCCTGACATGCACTTGGTTTGTGAGCAGATTCTGAGAATGATAGCTCTCATATTGACAAGGGAGTAACAAAAGCTGCATTACAAATTTGGCTACCTCCAAAAATTGTGTGCTCTAAAAGAGACAGCTGTGATTGAGGAAAACTTGAAACCGACATTTCAGCATTGCCGCTACAAGTCACTGGCTGAAATCAGTTCTGTAGGACTAAATCGTAGAATGGTTTAGTTTGGAAGAAGACATAAATATCATCAGGCAGCAACATCACCCACTAGACCAGGTTGCTTAAAGCCCCATTGAGCCTGGTCTTGAACACTTCCAGGGAAGTGGACTTCTGTAGACAACCTCTACCTGTGCCTCTTCACCCTCATGGTGCTGGGTTTCTCCCTGACACCTAATCTAAATCCACCCTCTTCCGGTTTTCATTACCTTTCTTCCACAGCTGCTCAGATGCATTCTCTTACGTACTGAAATCAATTGCAGAAAATAACTACCCCTTTGTGGCTGTACGCAAACGTGGGAAGGATTTTTTGAAAGCAGGCAGCTTCTGGCCCCTTTCCGATGCAAGGCAGCGGCTGAGGGTCACCAAGACCCCATCTACTACGGGGTTTTCCCTCGACTTCGCTCTCTGCCTCCAGTACGTCGACTCCCTTCAAGCTCTGGGCACGAAGACCTGAACCGCACGACGGGAGCGAAGGAACCCACGGGGAAGGGGCCCTGCCCGGCCGTTAACGGCCGCTCCCTGAGCGGAGCCTCGCGCCCCAGTCGGACCCAACGGCTCGAGCGCAGGCGCGCGGCGGCCGCGCATGCCCGCAGCGCCCCCGCGCGCCTGGCGGCGCGAGCATGTGCAGAGGCGGCGGGANGCTGGAGGTCGCTCCGACTTCACCCTCCCACGGCACTTTCGGTTTGGCGTGAGGCTGGGTGCGGCGGAGCAGCCGTTGGGCCGGGGACACCCCTCTTCTCCCTTCCTGGCCCGGGGCTGCGGAGGGGGCGTTGGGGACCGGCGGGGGGGTGCCGGCGGCTGGCANGGCTGTCAGGGTGAACACGGCCCCGGCGGCCTCGCTGAGCCCCGCAGCTCCTCCGGGGCCGGGGCAACGCGGCGGGGGCAGCGCCTTGTTTACACAGGGCGTCGGGAAGAAGATGGCAGCCCGGGCGGGCGGGCTGGCCAGCGGCTGTCATGCGTGCTGGCTCCTCCCGGGCGGGCGGTGGGATAGCCCCGCCGGGCCTGGAGCCGCCCGACCCGGCCTCGGAGCCGCCCTGCGACCTGCTCTGGGGCACCCTGACTAAACAGCTGAGGTCTGGCGTATTTTTAATTACGCCTTGCCGTGCCTGTAAGATGATGTGCTTCTACGTACAGAGCTAACATCTCTGGTGTTCATGTTTATCTGTTACCTTTTAGGATGTGTTCTCTCTCACGTCTTCTTCTTCCTCCCCTTCCCTCTCTCCCTCCTCCCCCCAAATAATTCTGTTCTTCATTCTGCACCTTCCCTCCCTTCCCTCCCTCCCCTTGTGATTTTTTTTTTTTTAAGCATTCTTTCACAAAGATTGCTTAAGCTTGATAACTAAGTTTGTGAGGAGGGTTCTCCATCCTCTGAGTTCATCTCTTGGCATGCTTTGAAGTTGCCTGTCTTCCTTGTACTGAGAATTATTCACCTTCCTTGCAATTTAATCATAAAGCTTTTTGGCACTTTCTGATTACTGTATCTGTGCATCAAACTTTGAGAGCTTTCTAGTTAGTCAAGACAAATAACATGAAATGAAGTTGAGTCTAGGGATAGAGGAACATAATAATTAGGAAATTCTTGAGACTCATAAAAACAGTGCTCTAACAATAAAGTTTGAAAGCAATTCGGGTATTTCTGTACCCTACAAATGTAGAAATAACATTTTGCGTGTTTCATGCTACAAGTTTGAAATGAGGCAAAAATGTTAACTGGTGATTTGGGTAAAACTTGGAGGATGTAAGAGTTTCAAATAGCTTTATGGAAATGTCTGTTACTAGGTTCTGTTGAAAACCCTGTATCATTGAGAAGGAATGTCATGAAGCTGCCTTATATTGAGTACTGCAGGAAAGATCTGTCAGTGACCGTTACCACAAAACTAAACTTTATTTCAAGAATCTTGAAATACATGATTACAGAACTGTTGGGTTATGGGTCTAACCCAAGAATCCTCTTCCTCTCTCCCCTCACTCCATCTCTGATAGTGTAACAGGATCAGATGGTTAAGGAAATGGATATTTTGTATGGTACTTACAGTGACATACTCTTTCTACCTCTGAGGTTTCAGTAAGGTTCCTAAACTTGGGAATGTATGTGCATCTCTGTGTTTAATAGTTGCATAAGCTTTCCAGGGGCTTTACCTCCATAAAACTCTCTGACTTAAATCTTAGAACTTACTGTTTTGACCTCTGGAATATTCTGTGAAAATGAATTGCATAGTTTGTGTGCACTACCTTCTTTTATTTGTGTGTTGGATGTTTTTATTTGCTTGTTTGGGGAGATTTTGCTTTGCTTTAAACCTGCATCCTCACGATTTAATTTTGTTCACCTCTTTTATTATGTAAAACAATGAGTAATTGCTCCCTACTCTGGCTTGTTGGGGAGTGGAAATAGATGTTAAAGACATGGCATTAAATTGGCACGGTGGAAAGAGAGGGTCTGGTAGAAAGTAAGGGTATGTGTATGAGGCTTCTGTCAGAGGGAAGAGAAGGTTTCAGAGGATCTTTAAATAGAGAGCAGTGGGAAGAGAGCCTGCTAATAGGATGAAAAACGGGAAGGTCCAGAAGCAGCCTGCTGAGGCCACAAAGCTTTTTGCAGAACGTTAATAGTTTTTACGTGATTATAAGCTTATATGTTTTGGGGCTCATCAGCTTTAGGTATTGAGGTTTCAGAGAAAACTTTGGATGGTCAGATTATGAAATTAAATATGTATGGAAGGAGTCCCTCTAATTTCTTACTGAATTTGGTGTATCATTAGCTTGATGTAGCGTAATATCTTCTGTGCATTCAGCAATAAAATTATTGCCTTGTATGGAAACTTCCAAAGCAGATGTGGCCAAGAATACTTGCTTTGACAATTCCTCAATTTGATTTCCTTTTCTATAACTTTTAGGGATTGGTATAATTTATAAGGTACTATAAATAGCATGGATTGCTTTGTTCTCTTGAAGTTGTGGATGCAAAGATTTACTTTGTATCCTCTTTTTGAGTCTGCACTCTGGTTCTTTTAGCTACTTACAAGTGTAATTCTTTTTTTTTTTTGTGTCAGCTTTTGCAGCAACTTAGTTTTTCAGTTTTTAGACTTATTCTAGGTTTCAAAGAAAACAGTTAATTCACCAAATCTTCTACAAATGTCAGTGTAAATCAGTTAGCTAGAGCTGTAAAAATTGTCTGGGAAAATGTCTTTAAAAAGAACTTTCAGTCAACAAAAAAACTTCTTACAGTGTTTGCTATGGTTTATATGTATTGGAATGATAGTGACATTTACTGGTATATTTGCAGTGCTGCTTATGAAAGACCACCTTTGTACCCTCGGAAGCCTTGTTACAGTTATGGGGATTCTGCAGTGATCTTGGCCAGTGTATTTCTGTTCATATAACTAATTTAATTTTCAAGCTGGTTTCCTTAACTTCTGATTGATTAAACCAAAGGAAGGCCTTTTTACAAAAAGTTGTGTGCGATGCTACTGCTGGCTGCAGTCCTGCTCTTGTGGTTGGATCTGTGGAGATATCTGCATAAATCTCTCCTCAGGATTTGGGATGCCAGCTGAATAAAAGGGTGACATTGTTCCAAGTACTCTTATGTTTCTTCTGAGTGCTGCGGGAGCAGCTGCCTCTGGTCACTGCTGTCCAGTCTTCTGCATGTTTGTCTTGTTTTCGTGTGTGGGTATGAGTGTGTGCATATTTTTTTTTTCCATATTTATTTCAGTTTAAATAAAAACATGCTTAAATTATTTGCAGACTTGTATTTAGAATTTTGTTTTGAAGCTAGTCCTAACTAATTGCAGTTTGAGTCTGGCGTAGTAGAGTCACGCTGCCATTCTTTCCACACTGGTTTTTCAATAATTATATTTAATTCTGTTCAGCTGCATGTTTGCTTATGTGTTAACTTGGTAGGTGGTTATGCACAATGGGGATAGACTTACGGTTCTGGTTTTCGTGGGACTACTACGTGTTCATCACAGTTGTGATCTGGAGAGTTTTTAAGTTTTTCTGGTAGCTGCTGAAAACATAAGAGGACTGTTTGGATTTTTTGTAGGCAGACACTTGGATACATATCATTGGCCATATAAATGTACTATTAAATATGTGGATAACGTGTCTGGGTTTTGGCAGCTTCTATGGCAAGTGCCCTGTAGCCTCTGAAGATGTAGGTGCTGTAATTGATGATCTTGACCAGTGAAAACTATCAAAAACTTGTGTCTTTTCTATCAGTGAACAGTTAGAAACTTCTTGCTGTTGAGGCAAAGAGTGTGGCTTCAAGATTTGGATTTTTGTGGGGCTTTTATGTTGTTGTTTGGGGTTTTTTTGAGGGTGGGAGCAGCTAAACTTATTTTTGTTTTCCCATGAGATACTTAAAAAAATAACAGATGACGCAGTAAAGCAGTTTTCCCTGTTGTAAGGGATATTCCAAATGTTTCAGAACAAGTTTTGCTCTTTCCATGACCAGGAAGATCCTGAGTCGCTGTCAGATCTGTAACAAAATGATTTGGTCATGTCTTTTGGAAATGTTAGATATTTCCTTTTTTTTTTTTTTTTTCTTTTTTAATATTTAAAAAAAAATATCTTTCTGCGTGTCATCTTGTAATTCAAAACCAGTCATATTTTGAACCAGCTTCTATGCTGGCTAGTTGTATCACCAGCAATAACCCAGTTTCTTACAAATCAAAATAATCTCAGTTTAAGAGTCTGAGTCTAATTGTCTTTTGGCTTTTTTGTCTCAGCCTTGGGAAATGTGAATCGTGGAACTGATTTCTGCAAGTGGCTAGATAGTCTTTTCCTTTTACAGAAGCCAAATTTGTTGTTATTTGCTAGGGAGAGAATGGGAAATAAAATCATTAATCTAGTGAAATTTGATGGAGAAACAAAAAGGCTTCCACAAGGACATACTGGTTAGGGAAAGGGAAGAGGGCAAACACCTTGCTGGTTCATTCAAAAAGGGGTGTGTATGCAGGAATCTAATGTACACTTAGGTGTGTGGGCTGTGTTTATGCATTTATTTTAACTTAGAACTTCTAAACTAGTCTGAACTGAAACTCCTTTAACTTCCCACTTGCTTGCCAGTGGGCTTGCCATTTTCCCCAGCCTGTGAGGTTTTTGAGAAGGTTGCCTAATAGCAAGACTCTTAGAATGAAGTTCAAATCCTGTTTTATAAAGACTCTGGGTTTTTCATTTATTCCTTGCCTGGACTGTTTTGTGCCATCAGTCTAAAGATACCATCCTTTTAATGAATGATAACATACAGCATCTCACACATTCTTCTGTGTATTTTCCCCAGTAAGAGTCTACTGGAAATGGAAAATGAGGATTATCGTTTAGGTTCCTGCATTGCCTTATCTTCACTTCTCTAGGTAATTGGCAATTAATGTGGAGATAAATCAGCACAAAAGTAATTTAAACTTTTTGTAACCTAGGAGACAGAAATAGCAAATTTTTGACATAGCCTTATCTAGTACACAGTGTTGTTTTCAGTTGTTATGGTTTGGCAGCTGTTTGGCCACCTGTGTGGGATTATAGTACATAAAATATGAATATACGGTACATGTGGTCAAGTATATGATTATTCAGCATTAATATACTGCTAATGTAGCTAGTTTTGTGACGTGCTTAAGCTATGCAAAAGTATTACATGAAGTACTCTTTGTTCTTATGTAGATAGAAGTCTGAGTTGCCAGAGTAATACTGATGCTTTGAAATTGGTTGGAGGCTGAGCCTGGAAATTAAAATGTAAGCTCCCTTCTTCAGACTTCTCTTTGGGTTATGGTTGCTTGGCAGTATTTCTAGTGTGGATGTAGATGGAAAACTGTGGAAGAGGAAAAATCTGTAAAAGTGATTTTTAAATTTCTTCCTCCTGATTGATTATCTTAGTGTATTCATAAACAGCTGTTTTCCTACTTTACATATTTCTAAATGTAAAGACTTTTGAAATAAGGTGGTAGTTGATAGGCAGGTAAGGAGTAGGCTTTTTGTGCGAGAAGCTTGGAGGTGACAGGGGTACATAGCTCCAAGGGTGCTTGTTAAAAACTTCCCAGTTGAATCTTGTTTGGGGAACAGAGGAGGTCTTTGATTTCTTTTTCATCGGGAAAAATAGTAATAGTCAAAAAGTGATGCTAGCTTTATAAATGAAACAATGGAAACTGAAGTATACTGTGTTGTTTTTTCTGTGCTATTACAAATTAACTATTTTAAGGTATGAATCATGCTTTCTCATATCAAGTTGACTACCTATGTAAGCTGAAAATGTACTAATTTTGTTTCTAGATGACATATTTTTTCCTTTCTTTTGCAATATATCTTGTACTTATTCTGCTGCTACTATGATAGCGATTTAAGATGATCTCCTCATTCTATTTCTTGAGGATTAGTTGCTACTGGAATTTATTCTCCTTTTTGTATGTAGGAGTGAAAAAGTAACTTTTTCTTGTTTGTTTGTTTAGTGGGTTTTTTTTATTGCTTGTTTGCTTGATGTGTTTTTGTAGTAACCTGCCATACGCTGTGTGGCTACTGACTTTACGTGCTATGTTGGTACGGCAATGTAAATGATGATGCCTTTCTGAGCATATTTTTTTGGTGTGCTGAAGGATCCTTAATACTGTGATACATGAAAGTTTTAAAGCAGTTGTGACATTTTTTGACGTAGCACTTTGGGGTTTATTTGCTTTCTTGCTTAGTTGACATCCAGTTGGGGAGATCAGTAATTGTAACTTTTACTAGAATAACTAAGCTGTTGTGCCTCTGAAGATTTCCATACCCGTTGGAAGCCCAATGACTTTGAATGAGCCTGAGCTAGCTTTTCCCTCTACGTGCAAGATTAATTTAAAGCTGACTGCCTACTCTTGAAAAGCAGGCTAAGTGAGTTTACCCATTGGAGTATTAACTATAAATTTTGTTCTTCAGTATGTGTTGGGAGATCTTGTCTTCCTGCAGACCTCAGTGATAGTGCTAGCTTTCTAAATGAATGGATTTTATTAAAAATGCTGGGCTAAATCCTGGCTTCTGTTATAAAGCATTGATCTTGATAGAGTTACTTGCAAGGGTAATTGATGTCAGATTGGGTTCATGTTTCACATGGAGTGTGTGCTTTCTGTTATACAGCTTAAACGCCAAGCTTCTTAGTTTGCATCTTGAAGTAGTAAACTGTTCCTCACAGCCCAAGGTTTATGAATGTGGATTTTTTTTGCCTCTTCCAAAGACAGGATATGAATAATAATATTTATTCAGAATAAATAAATACACTTGTTTAGAAACAGCACTTTTTCTAATCTGTTGCAGTTAATCTGTTAAATAAATTCACTAAAATGGAGGTTATATATCTTTGTAGGTTCAGTGAGTTCATGGTCTATGCAAATTAAAGCATAATGATATGGAACTAGGCTTTTTTGGACTCATAAGAATTGCTTCTATAAGAAAAAAGAGGAATTGCTACAATACTTCTTATTTCAAAGAAACCTGTAGATTAGAAATTAGGTATGTATTTGTGAGATGTGTATTATATATGCATTGCTTTAAAAAGGCAGTATGTTTGAAGGCTTTATGAAACTATAGCTTTATGAAATGGCTATGAAACTTGTAGAACAAAGAAGAAAATGTAATGAAAAAATAATCTAATTGGAAAACAATAGCTGTAGATACACTGCACTAACTCAAACATGTATGTCTCAAAAAAAATAAAAAGTTGATATTTGATCTCGGTGAGAAATTAATGGTTTTGGCCAATGGAAAATATCTAAGGTTATTATATATTTTTGGACTTGTGTGAAATTTAACAAATTGCAAATAATCATACTGAAATCTTACTACCTTGGTATTAAAAGTTAGTGTCCTGCTTGTGTTGTATGGCACTATGCTGTCTTAACTTTACCAAAGTTAGCACATTCTGTCACATCTGTTGTGTTCACTGATGCCCTATTTTGATGTAGAGATGTAGCATGCAATAGCTTTCAAAAATATTGGAAGACTTTTGAATACAAGCTATGCAAATAACTTACTTAAAATTATTTTGTTTCAGCCACCTCTGCTTAGAAGTTTAATAGAAGTGGATTGTGAATTTAAGCCTTGGATAACCTCCAGCTATCAGCACTACAGTCTTCAGGATAGATAACAGCTTTCAAAGCGTCTTCAGGAGATGCACCATGACATCAGCAGTGATTGACACTGGAGGCCCTTGCCTGGAGTTTGACAGCAATGGAATAAAAAATCAAGAGGTTGGGAAAATAAAGCATTTATGCACTAACAAGCTTCTATATCAATTTGAAAGAAAAATTCACTCTAAACTTGCTGTGAAAGCAAGTGAAATGGAATAGAGATTGTTGTGTGAGGAGGAAGAGGGCAGCCCATTCTTCCAATATCTTTTATTAGAAGATTTTATTATCAGATAAGTGGAAGCAGTAAGTTCTGAAGCCTGCAGTACAACTGTAGACTGGGTTCACAAAATTAAATTCTATACTAGGCATCTTTTTAAAGATCTCAGATGTGTCTTGAGGTGTAGAACAGGATGATCAGAACAGTACTTCTTCAAAGTTAGCCAACGTGACTTACTTGCTCATATTTTGCATTCTTATCAACAAATAATAAATATATTCTACTATTGTGTAGCTCACAGTGAATTGAATCTGGCAGGGTTCCACTTCTGTAACACTTAAACAGATCAAACGTGCTGTTATAGACATTTTGATTCTTAAATGAGTAGAGATAGGCCTTTGAAGTAGGCAGTTCTTTTGTGATAGCTTACATACCTAATCCAAAACACGAGTGTTCATAAGATAGAGGTCAGATATAGGTATGTTGCAGTACACACACAAAGCCTTGGTTACATTTTGTGAAGCAGAGGGAAAAGAAGTGCTTCCCACAGCTGACTTCCTTAATTAGAAAGCTTTCTCTTTCAGTGTCTTTAAATGTAAAGCATCAGACAGCTTTAAGTGCTTAAAGCCAGGAAAATATCTTTGAGATTCAGGGAGGTCCGTTTGGTGGATGATAAGCTCTCTAATTTTTTTAATCTCTTGCTTTAGAAGAAATATTCTTTAAAGGTCTTTAAAATTATTGTCATTGTTCCATAAAATATATAAGAGTGTAAGAAGAAAATATTGCTGTAGAGTTCAACAGTCCAGTGTTTAGAGTGTGAATTTATTTTTTTAATTTATTTTCTGTTTGTTTTTATTCCTTTCTATAGGAAAATGAGCCAGTTTCTGAATTCCCAGCAGTGATTGTGGAGCCGGTTCCTAGTGCCAGACTAGAACAGGGTTATGCTGCCCAGGTCTTGGTTTATGATGATGAGACTTACCTGATGCAAGATGTAGCAGAGGAACAAGAAGTTGAGACTGAAACTGTGGAAACAGGTAGACGACTTATTTATTTTTTATGAGATTTTCTTACTTTTAGAAGGCCACGAGGAATGTGTCTCTGTATTTACCCATAGGCTGAAGATCATGACCTGTGTTTACATCTCGTTGCTCTAAACTTAGTTTTATTTAGCATCAGTGGTGACAGTATTGGGGCTTGGCAAGTAAAATGTCATCTTAGGTTCAGGGCAATGTATTCTAATACAGTGTACCCTCATAAGTAGGCAGATCTTAATGTATATCTGTTACCTGCTTATGAGGGGGTTAACTAGACAACTAAACTTGGAGTTCTTAAAAAAATCAGCTGAGCCAGGAGGCTGGTTAGAAGTTAGTTTCACAATGTGTCTGTGACAGATAGCTGCAGGGCAGCTGACAATATGGACTGTGCAACTCTATTTACCCTATCTCCAACTCTCCTCCCTTTCCATGAGCTCTGTCCTCTGTCCCTTTTCAGTCCAAAAGCGGTTTTATTGTTGGTTTAGTGGCAGGAGCACGTGGCTGGGGGGAATGGAGTTGGATTGTCCCATTGTGGGCAAAAAGTCTGGTAGGTTGAAATTAACTATATGGTAAAATAATCAGTTATGAAAGAAGAAAGGAGTAGAATTTTGGTGTTAAAGCAGTTGACCTGTTTACAGTGTATCTTTCAGTACACCTCTCTCCAAAGAATACAATCAGGAGCTTTGAACTTTGAGGGGGACCAAAGTCTATTTAAACCATCTGAAGAAACAAAAGTTATGCTTCTGTGGGAACGTTACTACATGTGACTGCCAGGCTGCTGTGATGCTGCAGTTCCTGTTGTCCCTCCCGCTTGCTTTCTTGTGCTACTTCTTGTATTTGTTGAACCTTTTTTAGTCTTTTCAGTACGCTGATTTTGCAAGGAAAAAACCCGGAACTGTTCTCTATTTTTGTTGTGTTAACTTCCTGCTGGTTTAGCGTGCTGACGTGGTTCAACCAAGGGCCTGATGAATGCTGGGGTAGGGAGTACGTGCAAGTGCAGCCAAAGGGAGGACAGGTCCTCTTGGGTGCTCCATGCTTGAACCACTGAGACCACTTGCCTACAACACAGATAGGGTACATTCCTGTCCTTGGGAGGCCTAATTTGGAGTTTGAATTTGTGATATCAGGCAAGCAAAACAAAGCAGAGAGACTCTTCTCTCAGCTGCTTAACTTTGCAGCCCAGTAAATGCATGTGCATTTCCATCAGATTAGGTAGGTTTCAGTTCAAATTTCTCCTTACACAGTGGATGCAATAACATCCAGATTCAGAAAGATCTGAGTTAATCTCCTGTGTCACTGCGTGAAAAACCACATGCGTCAACTTCGTGAGACATGCATGAATTAATGGTTCAGGTTTGGGGAGAATATTTACACTCCAGTTTACTCAAATGTGTTTGGAATTAAATATGGTAGTTTCAAGTTCAACAAATTAATGTAAAGGAAGGATATAAGTATGTATCTTTTTTATTAATTTTGGACTACTGTGTATAAAACTTTTAAGGTTAAGGTAAATGAGAAGTGAGGGTGTTCTTCCCAAGAAGCTGAGTTTTATAAATTAAATTAAACTTGTATTTGAAAACCTTTAAGAGCTTAAACTTTGAAGGGTTTTGGATTCAAAAGTGTTGCTTTTTTAAACATAAAATGCGGTGCTTCTTTTAAGAATTTGATAGATTAATGACTAACAGAACTGGTTTTTTAGGATAAAGAGCAAATGTACTCTATATTTTTAAGTATGATTTTCTGTGCACATTAGGCTGGTGCAAAGGGCAACATAAAACTTGTGGCTCTTCTGTAGGAATCTTTTTTTTTTTTTTTTTTTTACCCATTTAAATTACTGCTCAAAGGAAGAGACACGGGCCTGCTCCCAAGTCTTGATATTTTAAAGTACAGTCTTAAAATTTATAGGGTGGTTGGTTTGGTAATTTGGTGAATTTATGACGGGAGATGCTAAGGGATGTGTCCTGACTGCAGATAATTTGGTGGTGGTTTTTTTTTTTTTTCTTTCTTTTAATTTCACAATAACCTTGACATTAATATGTCCTTTAAATTTTAGCATAATAACATTATAAATTATTAAAATCCTCCCGAATATTAATTTTTTTAATAGTTCTAATATAAAAAATAAAGATAATGTGTACTAAAAAGCCAATTTACGGTGGTGTAGAGGAGAAATGAAAATCTAATGGATATCTAAAAAACTATTATTATCATTTGTGATTCCAAGAGGTCTTTGGGGAGAGAGGTAATTGCCCCTTGCATACCCATTTCCATACTCCAATGTCTCACTACTGTTTGTATAGTATATACACCAGTCCAGTGCAGTTTTCATGGTGTGATTATACGTGACAACGTGTAAAAGTTCTTGCACAGAACTTGTACGTGGTGTTGATGGAAGAAGTGCTCGCTTCTGATGGTTCTGAGGGAGTCAGCTGTGTGAGGCATGTGTTTTGACCGACATATTTCGGTATGGCTAAGAATCTTTCTGAATTCGTTGCTCATACAGAGAGATAAAATGAGTGGAGAGGAAAGTATAAAGGCCCCGAGAAACATTAGTAGTTGGAATGCGTAATGAACTTCGGTAATGCAATGAGTTACAGGAGAGTGAACCTGAGCATGTTTCTTAATTCTTATTTTTGTAGGGTAAGGGAAGAGATACTGGGCTGTGGGTAGGAAGCAATTTGATGTTGGAGAGGTGGTAAAAGGTTCCATAGTAAATGTTAACGAGAAAGGAGGCTGACAGAAACAAGTAAACAACATATAATAGTGTTTATTTAAAGAACATCTTAAGATGCTAATTTTCTGAAGTACATACTTCACTATGCTAATGATCCTAATTTAGATAGGTGCAACAGTTTGATTTCTGTGCATCTTAAAAGAAAAATAGATTGTTACTAAATGAGTCTGAATTGATTCTACTTCATAAATGTCAGAATTGCTACCAAAAAATTACATTATTTTATAAATGTATAGTAGATGAACCAAGAATGAATAGACTGAGTACCTTCTGTGGTTCTAGACTCTACAGACATCATGGTAGATACTAAAAACCCATCTTACAGGAGTCTTGGCAGTATTTTAGATGGTAGGTATCCACATAATGCAAGACCAGTTGTCAGTATCTTTACTGTTGGCCATGGACCTGACTTTGTTTGTTTGTTTATTTTTTTTTTATCTTCTTGTGGCAGTCCATTGACAATTCCAATGACCTCTGATTTACATGCTTTACAACATTACAAAATACATTTTCCAAGAGCTTGGAGCTACTTCGCAGTTAATCTAAAGCTGTGGAATTTAGTAAAATGTAGCATTATTGTAGCCTTCAGAGACAGGGATCAGTACCCTTTGTGATAAATGGGATGGGGTAGCTGATGTGGTAAGTTTTACTCGGGATGTTAAACAGGTGATTTGTGCTGTGCATGGAATAGTTTTATTTGTGGTTTGTAATTCTGTGACTGGATTTGAGACTGTGTGAACTGTGAGGACTGTCAGTGCTGATACAAGGGTGGAATCGGGACCTCTAATGTTGTTTTGTATTAAAAAAACTTACTGCATTTATGAAACCACAATTCAAATAAAATAATCTCTACAATCATTATAAATCACCATATCTATAAACGCTGATGAATTTTTTAGTTAATTCTAGTGGAATGTGGGGCATTTTGCCTGTCAGATTCCTTCCAGCCCGTTTCCCCCTAATCTATCTTGATTCATTAATCAAGGATCACTAATTACAATTAATCTTTTAACTATAAAATTAATTCATTGGTTAGACTTTAAATCCAAGAGTTAAGCAAGAAAGACTTAACGATTCAGAGTCAAGGTATGTTGTTTTGGGTTTTGGTGGCTTTTTTTTTTTTGGTGCTACTCCAGAAAAAGCTGCTTGCCTCCTTGGGATCGGGGAAAAAAAAAAACTTGACAAAGGTGTTTTCTAGGAAAAACAAAATGTAAGAATTTTGATCTTTTCAGGTGACATTATGACATGCTCAGTGGAAGTAGTGAGTGCCTTCGGTAATGTTTGAGGGGGAGAGTATAAGCTTTAGATTGACAAGGTTAAATTTCTGTTCCTATGTATTTCCTACATAGGAAAAGGTGCTCTTAAGAGTGGTACCTTTAGGCTCTTGGGGACTGAGTTACAGGCTTAAAATTTTGTTTACTGCATCAATGAAATAGTTCATGTTAAAAACAGTACAACCTTCTTAATAATTTTTTTAATAATATCCAGATTTTGTTGGTTTCCATTTCGTGAGTAGTTACCTGTCCTTAAAGTAATTAGCCCTTTGGTTTTGGGATTTATTCAGCAAAACCTTTGTAGTTTACATAGCAGCAGAAACTGCTGTCTTTAAAGAAGCAATCAGTCTGAAATTAACAGTTGCTATGGTTCTGTTTGTCTGTCAGGACACAGAACCCATAATGTGGATGTGTAGGTGTGTTAATGGAGTAATCCTTCCATTTACCATATGTGCAGTGCTGAAGTCGTGATCTGCAGGTCTGGTATGTGGATGATGCCTGGTCTTTTAGTCAAATAAGGCATTGGATGAGCATTTAAGTAGGATACTGCTGTTTTAAAAATGCCAAGTTATCTAGAACCTGAAGATTGCTTAGTACTTTCTGAAATCCCTTTGTACTGATCTTACGCCTGCATGGGTACTACTTTTTTTCTGGGTTATCTCACTTATGATGAATTTGCAAAGCCAGCATTGTTTGTTGTTTACAAATTTTGTTGGACAGTAGGCAGCTATTGAACAAGTGTTGCTGTAAGTACAGTAAAGTTTGATCCCTTTGAGAGCCATATGAAAATCATATTGCCAACATAGACCCTGATTTAATTCAAATGGTGAATTTAACTTCTCCTATCAGTAGTATTTTTTCCCCTTATTTTTTTTAACAGTCGTCAAAGCAGCAAGTACAGGTTTGGGATTTTTTCCTCAAAACTTTAAAGAGGAAATAAAACTACTGCTTTTGAGAAGTCGAGATATCATTCGACTTGTGAACTGTCACCATGTTTTTTTTAATCCAATGTTCCATCAAAAATCCTCCCTGTGGTGCAAGTTGAAAGTCTGTTTTAATTCTAAAAATGTTATTGCCACAGGGGGGTAGAAGATCTGCATGAAAAAATGGGGATCTGAAAATGAGCCCCTCCAGGATTACGATCTGATGGAAAAATATTGAGCTACAAAGACAACAATGATGGTATGTTTGTCTATAATATATTAATTTCTTATTTTTTATCTCCACCAGGAAGTTCAGTTAAAAATGTCATGTAAATTGATAGCCACCCTTAAGGAGGGAGGAGGTTGAATAAACAGTGAGTTTAGGCTTAACTCCTCCACTAATTTAAACAAATGCATGAATGAAATATATACTTTAAGGCAAATCTTCCTTTACAGAGGGAATTTTAGGTTACTACTTAGACTGTTACCACCAAGGGAACCAGCGTTGTGTTACTGTGTAAAGTCTTTACACCTGTGCTGCTTTCTACCTCTGTATGTCTACGCTCATTATGGTTGAAACTGCTGCCCTCTGACTTCCTTCATGTGAACCTGAGCCTGTGAACTCTGGTTTATCTCAGATAAGTTTTCATCAGGTCTTAAATATCATATACTAAGAACTCGGTCCTAGTTAGAATGTTAACTTTGATTATGGTGTGTGTGTAAGGGATAAACAAAACAATGTTCTAATTTGTTCTGTCTAAACGTCATTTGATTAACATGGCACTGTTAAAAAGTGAGTTAACGTGAACATCAGCTGTATGTTTTTGGTAGTGCTGACGTATCCTGTTGATTGAACTTCATTTCCTTACTCTGACAGCTTGATGAGAATTTTAAAAGTGGAAAGCAGTTTGCCTTAGAAGACTCTGCTGACTATGAACAACAGTTTGGACATTGTAACAACTTGATCAAGCTCTCAGCTTAAGTTGGTACCACCCTCATCAAAGAGCTAAGATGAAGCCCGTTAGCTAGATAAAAGCAAGATAAAACTTTGCATGCAGTACTTGCTCTACTGCAAGAATTAGATGTTTCTAACACATTCATGGGTTAACAATTTATCCTTTGAACGTGAACTCATTTTATTTTTGACACCATGCTGCTGCTACGTCAGTGTGAGTTCTCACTCTGCTTAGAAATCCCTTGTGTTTTTGCTAGTTAAAGTGTTGATGATGGTGAAACAAAACGACCCCCCTTCCCATTGCGTGTGCTATTGTATAGCCCTTGGAGCGGTGATGTTGAGGGCACATACATCTGTTCTCAGTAATACTCTTAATTCAGAAACAAAATTCAACTGCAACTTAAATCTTATGTCATCTTTAGTGTTTCCTTTTCTGAGAAATTAATGAAAAGAGCTGTACAACTGCTCTGTGGATGATAATATTTTTGCATAACAGTAAGAGCCTGATTGTGGTGCCCAGTTCTTCCTACATAACAGGTTTCTGCCTTACTGGGTTGAGTGCTCCGTTCATAGTGAAAGAACACTACAAGACTAAGTATTTTGTATTAACTATGCATTGCGGCCATAATTCTTATTTTGTGAGGCTGATGCAGGGCTAATTGAATGGCTTGCCAGTGTGAGGCATTATGGGTTGGATTTCAGATTTACGGATACACTTTCCTCTAAACTCTTAACAGCAGTTTCAACTGGTGTGAGAAATTGTAGGATGTTACTGTGAAGACTCAGCCACAGCATTTTACTAATGCAAGCTGAAAAATGCCCTGGTTTACACCTTGAGATTAGAATGCAATATGGCAGGCCAAAACATTTGTGAAATGAGTGCACAAGACTTAGTGGTCTTTATTGATCAAAAGTGTATTGACAAACTTGAAAATAATTTTTGAAAGTGATCTGCGTATTAAAAGAGAGATTGATCCTAGAAATTGTTGTCTGCTACACAGTAAAGCCGTATGTGTTTGAGCAGGAGATTTAATCCTTACAAGGATTCAGTGGGTTTATAGAATACGTATTTGTTATCAGAGAAGTCTTACAGAATTGTAGATGCTAGGTCTTGAACAGAGAAATTGCTCGACAGTAATATAGTTCATGTGGTAGCCTATTACCAATCTCAAACACTGTTAATTTTGTAAAATCATGTAATGTGCTGTGCAAATAAATGATTTATAATTGTCTGCTGGACTGCCCTAAAATTAAAGACTTTCATTATAAGGCAGGGAAGTACACGTATTAGTTGTTAGGGATATATATATTTTTTTTTGAGATAGCCAAGTTTTCTTATTCTACATTCACAAGTAATAATGCTGGAATGTAGACACTTGATATTTTGAGTAACTCCTTTTCTGTTTGTCAAAGGTAGTGTCCAATCCTGAGAATACATTTGTTTTTCTTTGTGGAATCACGAATTGCCATATGAACGGTGACACCAGGATCCTGAGTCCACTTAAAGGTGCAGATCCTGACAGACTTGTGGCCTTGGTATTGTTAGGCTTCATATGGTGTAGTGGAGAAGATAAGTTTGGCAATGTCACCGGCTCCTTTCCTTAGTATTTCCCTGGTTCTTCCAGGGACACTTTGTGATTATTTTGCTATTACTTCTGCAGTTTCATGTAGTGGAATCCACGGTTGATGCTAATGATAATGCTGATGTGCTGATAAAGGAGAGTGATGCATCTTCTTGCATGCTTCTGGAATCAAACTCTTTCTTTGTATTGTTACCCTTACAATGCAGTAGTAATTATCCACAGTTTGATAGCCTGCTGTTGAGGGCAGCAACTACTTCTGTAATTATTAGATGTGAATTTCTTCCGCATCTCGGGCAAAACTGATGTCTGTAGCTATCTAAAATTTGTAGGTGGTTTTGGCTCTCGGGACACAACATGCCTAGACTTCTGAGGTTACTTAAAGCTTTTTAGCTTGGTTGGCATTAGATTGCCATCTACCCTTGACTACTTAAATGGAGTCAAACAACCACCTCTGTAAGAATAAGTAAATGCTTTATGATAATTGCCTCCTCCCAGGGAAGCTTTGTCATTCTAGAATATGACTGGAATCCTCTGTGGCTTAAAAGGAATTAAATACACTTTTTTTTCTTTCTTCCTGCTTCATCATTTGCTGTCAGTGAAGGAAAAAGGTACCCTTGGAAGGTTGTACTTGTAGCATTTCAAGTTATGAAGCTTCTGAAATAGTTTTCCAAGAGAAACCATAGTCTATTAGTGGAGAATACTTTCGCCATATTTGTTGGAATTGTGGGAAAGGCAGCTTTGCACAGGAGACTATCAAGAGAGGAGACTGACAATTCTTTATAGGCACTGAATGCTGTATGAGTTTTCAGGACTGTGTGAAAAATGCTTAAGATAATTGATGGTCCTACTCCCATCCACTTGGACAAATCTGCCGAAACCTTCTAGTTTTTCATATTTTGAATTTCTTCATCTGCTGGCTTGCATGCAATTAATCACATCCAGCTTCTGCATGTGATTAAGTAGCAAAGAAGTAGTGAAGCTTATTTCCTTTAATATGAAGAAAGTTGCCAATATCCCTTAACCAGAAAACATGAGCTGATGGATTTTTTTCCTGTGTTTGTACAGGTAGGGAGATGCAATTCCTGTTGTCCAAATTCCTTATTACCAAAGACTCTGAGGTGCATAGGCATGGAGATGCTGTCAGCTGAAAATATGATTACTTGTTACTGTCTTTAAATTCCTTAAGACTTAGACTTACTACATTCCTGTGTGTCATAAGCATAGCTTTGAGTGGTAGCTTTCCTGCGTAGTTAGAACACGTTGACTTTTTTTTATTCCTCCCCTGGCAGTTGGTAGATGGAACATAATTTCACGTGGTCCTGTTACATTACAGTAAATATGTCTTGCCTCATTGGGCCACCCACCATTCTTAAGTAGATTTTGTATCTCTCCTTGTTACCCTTCTGCCTAGAAAGGGGGCTTTAAAATAGATTAAAAAGTTAAGTGCATGTTTACTTTTTTCCCCTCTTGATTGTTGGTGTTTTTTTTTTTTTCCCCTGACCTAGTAACATTTTATTAGTATGGCAAATCAATTAGTGTTCACCATAAAATACTGGAAAGCATATAATTTTAACAGATGAAACTGCAGCACTTTTGGGGGAAACTACATTCATCCTTAAGGACAATATTATGCTTTAATACTAGTATAAATAGGGCATATGCTATTATAACCAGCACACAGGATAAAATGGTAACTTCATGGATTTATTGTAGTTGCTTACATTATAATCTTGAAAGTGCATAGGCTTGGATGTTTTTTCCAACTGACTGGAATCCCTTGGGCATCCAGTGATACTCTGTACAGTCAGAGGGAGCAAAGAATCGGAGTAATGTGTGCAGCTGTTCGAATCCATTTGATGTCAATTGGCAAACGCTGTGCTAAGGCTGTGCTTGCAGCAGTAAATACATGCTGCTTAGAAAACCAGCATTAAACCAAGAGCTTGACTTTATTATTATTAATAATAATATTTTCGGACACATGGTGTTTGTCAAAAGTTACGCAGATTACTTAAATGTACTTATTCAAGGAGTCCAGATGTCTTAGGCAAAACTTCATTCTGCCCGTAGGGGATAGAGAAAGCAACTTGGATATGAGTCAAACACTCCAGTTTGTGACTGGAAGTTGCAATCAGTAAACAATCCTCACTGAATTACTTAGCAAACTGCAAATGCATCTTCTCCAAAGGATCTGATTGGGAACTCCTGTTGACACAGGTCTGGATCTTCATAGGTGTTTAGTGCCTCCATGCAGCTTTTGATCTGCTCTGGATCTAAACTGACAAACTATTTTTAACTGTGTTTTATTGCTGCAGACCTAACTGCTTGCAGAGGAGCATGGGTAAATTAGGATTTTTAACAACAGTAGGTACACAAGACAAAACAATGTGAGCACAGTTATTTCAGTGCTCGGTACGTAAACTGAATCTATGGTGTTGCTAAGCTACACTGCATGAGATTTTCACTTCAATTTGAGAATGTTTTAATGAAGTTTTATTGAACGTTGAAATGTATACCTACTTAAAATGCCTTTACTTGTCCTTGGGCTTGTCTCCACTAGAAAAATTTCTGCTGGAGAATACAGCAGAGTCCCCTAGTGGAAATACGCTGACAGAAGGAATTCTTGTTAACGCTGTTATTCCACCTCTCTGAATAACGTAAGCTGACAGGAGCGCTCTGCTGTTGGCAGAGCTGTATCTGCATGAGAGCTTTGTGCCGTCACAGCTGGCTGGAGAGTGCCTTTTTTGTCCATGCCTCTGGCTGGAAAGAGCTCGGTTGGCAAAACTTTAGTACAGGGCTACCTTAAGATATCACGGCTTGAATGCGAGAATGGGCAATCTCACTTGCATTATCTGATGAGGTAACAAACAAATTTAATTCCTTATACCCAGGAGCAGATGAGTGAAATCTAAAAAATGCCTGGATTTTTATTTGTGTATATAAGTATGGTCATTAAATTGTATTCCTAAAAAGCCGTGTGTTGTAGTAGGAGTAATGAGTTGTCAAAAGTTTGAGGTACTGAGGTTTCCAGTTGGAGGTGATTCATGCTGGGTACAATTCTGTGATTTCTGTGCTGGGCGAAAAGTGCTTCTCAATTCTTGCTTGTGATCTAGATCCTAGGTCTACTGATAGTTGAGAGGGGGAGAGACAGTCTTGGGTGTCAGATGGATGCGGCTGGTGCCCTTCACCTTTTTCTGATGGAGCTGTGAAGCTGTAGTGCACAGTGAAATCTCTTTGGACAATAAGTGGTTGCTCAATCCTTGTAGTAAAGCCTTAAGAATATAGACCTGTCCAGGTGTGTGTGGCGTTAATGAAGGAGCTCCTGTGCATTATCTCCATGCATAGCTCCATGTAGGATGTGCTGTGCTTTAATTGGCACAGCTGCTCTTCACGTGCAGCTCTGATTTGACCCTGGAAATTAGCACCACGGGGACTCTACCGGGTAGCTTGGAGAACACATTCTGGTGACAGCGTGCCAGAGGCCTGGCAGGGAAGGTGACTGTGTTACTAAAACAAGTGGTTCAGGTGGGAGAGGACACAACCCTAAAATGTGGTGATAGTGTTGGTGGGTCTTTTCAATTAAGAAAGCAATGCAATGTTCTTTTCCCCCACGAATCTGCTAGATTTGGTGAAGGATGAGGCCTCTGGGTAACTGGAAAAGGCATCTAAACTTCCCTTGGAGGTGGAGAGTCAAGGAGCATTGCATTCACAAAAGACTGAAGTTTTCTGCCAAAATACCGACGAGAGTTGGCAGCCCGGGAATTTGCCAAGGAGAAAAGTTGTCAAGTGTGTTCGTGGTTGCCTGCATGAGGACCATCACGCTGATCCCGAGAGAAGCGCTGCCACGAAAGGGGCTTTATCGGTACGCGGTGAGATTGGAGGAGGGAGGGGGGTGGAGGGCGGCAGAGCTGCGCCGGGGCGACCGGCTGAGCTCGGATCTGCGCCTCTCCTTGACTGCGCCAGGGCGGCTGCGGCCACCTCCCGTCCCGGTATCCCTATGAGCCATGTGATGCGGCAGGACGGGACGGGGCGGGGAAGCGCTGCCGGGGCCGCGGCGTCTCCCCCCGCCCGCGGGCGGCCCCGCGCTGCGGCGGCGGCGAAGTGCCGGCGCGGCACTTCCTGTCTGAGGCCGGCGGCGGAAGGATCGCGTGCGCCGCGCCGCCCCGCAGGAAGCGTTCCCGC